>CAJHNH020001984.1:55000-131922 GCA_905116865.2 Candidula unifasciata | reverse complement strand
TCACTCTCTGTTCATCTAGCGCCCCCCCCACCTCACCCCTAGTCACCTCACTCTCTGTTCATCTAGCGCCCCCCCCCTCACCTTCCCCACCCTCACCCCTAGTCACCTCACTCTCTGTTCATCTAGCGCCCCCACCCCTCACCCCTAGTCACCTCACTCTCTGTTCATCTAGCGCCCCCCCCCCACCCTCACCCCCTAGTCACCTCACTCTCTGTTCATCTAGCGCCACCCTCACCCCTAGTCACCTCACTCTCTGTTCATCTAGCGCCCCCCCCCCACCCTCACCCCTAGTCACCTCACTCTCTGTTCATCTAGCGCCCCCCTGTTCACCCCTACCCCTAGTCACCTCACTCTCTGTTCATCTAGCGCCCCCCCACCCTCACCCTAGTCACCTCACTCTCTGTTCATCTAGCGCCCCCCCCACCCTCACCCCTAGTCACCTCACTCTCTGTTCATCTAGCGCCCCCCAACCTCACCCCTAGTCACCTCACTCTCTGTTCATCATCTAGCGCCCCTAGTCCCTCACTCTCTGTTCATCTAGCCCCTAGTCACCCCTCACTCTCTGTGTTCATCTAGCGCCCCCCCACCCTCACCCCTAGTCACCTCACTCTCTGTTCATAGGCTAGCACCCCCTCCATCTAGCGCCACCCTCACCCCTAGTCACCTCACTCTCTGTTCATCTAGCGCCCCCCCCCACCCTCACCCCTAGTCACCTCACTCTCTGTTCATCTAGCGCCCCCCACCCTCACCCCCTCCCCACCCATCTCACCCTAGTCACCTCAGTCTGTTCATCTCACTCACCTCACTCTCTGTTCATCTAGCGCCCCCCCCACCCCTAGTCACCTCACTCTCTGTTCATCTAGCCCCCCCCACCCTCACCCCTAGTCACCTCACTCTCTGTTCATCTAGCGCCCCCCCCACACCCTCACCCATAGTCACCTCACTCTCTGTTCATCTAGCGCCCCCCCACCCTCACCCATAGTCACCTCACTCTCTGTTCATCTAGCGCCCCCCCCCCTCACCCCCAGTCACCTCACTCTCTGTTCATCTAGCGCCCCCCCCCTCCCCCTAGTCCCTCACTCTCTGTTCATCTAGCGCCCCCCCAGTCACCCCTAGTCACCTCACTCTCTGTTCATCTAGCGCCCCCCCCCTCCCTCACCCTAGTCACCTCACTCTCTGTTCATCTAGCGCCCCCCCCCCCCCTCACCCCTAGTCACCTCACTCTCTGTCATCTAGCGCCCCCCCCCTCACCCCTAGTCACCCTCACTCTCTGTTCATCTAGCGCCCCCCCCCCACCCCCTCACCCCTAGTCACCTCACTCTCTGTTCATCTAGCGCCCCCCCCCCCACCCTCACCCCTAGTCACCTCACTCTCTGTTCATCTAGCGCCCCCCCCCCCTCACCCCCAGTCACCTCACTCCTGTTCATCTAGCGCGCCCCCCTCACTCTCCCTAGTTCACCTCACTCTCTGCGCTAGCCCCCCCCACCCACCACCCCTAGTCACCTCACTCTCTGTTCATCTAGCGCCCCCCCCCCTCACCCCTAGTCACCTCACTCTCTGTTCATCTAGCGCCCCCACCTCACACTAGTCACCTCACTCTCTGTTCATCTAGGGCCCCCCCCCACCCTCACCCCTAGTCACCTCACTCTCTGTTCATCTAGCGCCCCCCCTCACCCCTAGTCACCTCACTCTCTGTTCATCTAGCGCCCCCCCCCCTCACCCCTAGTCACCCACTCTCTGTTCACCTCACTCACTCTCTGTTCATCTAGCGCCCCCCCCCCTCACCCCTAGTCACCTCACTCTCTGTTCATCTAGCGCCCCCCCCTCACCCCTAGTCACCTCACTCTCTGTTCATCTAGCGCCCCCCCCCCTCACCCCTAGTCACCTCACTCTCTGTTCATCTAGCGCCCCCCCCCACCCTCACCCCTAGTCACCTCACTCTCTGTTCATCTAGCGCCCCCCCCACTCCCACCCTCACCCCTAGTCACCTCACTCTCTGTTCATCTAGCGCCCCCCCCCCTCACCCCTAGTCACCTCACTCTCTGTTCATCTAGCGCCCCCCCCCCCCTCACCCCTAGTCACCTCACTCTCTGTTCATCTAGCGCCCCCCCCCACCCTCACCCCTAGTCACCTCACTCTCTGTTCATCTAGCGCCCCCCCCACCCTCACCCCTAGTCACCTCACTCTCTGTTCATCTAGGCGCGTCACCCCTAGTCACCTCACTCTCTGTTCATCTAGCGCCCCCCACCCTCACCCCTAGTCACCTCACTCTCTGTTCATCTAGCGCCCCCCCCCCACCCTCACCCCCAGCCACCTCACTCTCTGTTCATCTAGCGCCCCACCCACACCCCTAGTCACCTCACTCTTGTTCATCTAGCGCCCCCCCCCCACCCTCACCCCTAGTCACCTCACTCTCTGTTCATCTAGCGCCCCCCCCCCACCCTCACCCCTAGTCACCTCACTCTCTGTTCATCTAGCGCCCCCCCCCACCCTCACCCCTAGTCCACCTCACTCCTCACCCCTAGTCACCTCACTCTCTGTTCATCTAGCGCCCCCCTCACCCCTAGTCACCTCACTCTCTGTTCATCCCCCCCCCACCCTCACCCCTAGTCACCTCACTCTCTGTTCATCTAGCGCCCCCCCCCCCCCCTCACCCCTAGTCACCTCACTCTCTGTTCATCTAGCGCCCCCACCCTCACCCCTAGTCACCTCACTCTCTGTTCATCTAGCGCCCCCCACCCTCACCCCTAGTCACCTCACTCTCTGTACATCTAGCGCCCCCCTCCCACCCTCACCCCTAGTCACCTCACTCTCTGTTCATCTAGCGCCCCCCACCCCTAGTCACCTCACTCTCTG
Organism: Candidula unifasciata; assembly: GCA_905116865.2. Taxonomy (NCBI): domain Eukaryota; kingdom Metazoa; phylum Mollusca; class Gastropoda; order Stylommatophora; family Geomitridae; genus Candidula; species Candidula unifasciata. The sequence goes on along the minus strand of CAJHNH020001984.1, from coordinate 129,066 downwards.
TTCATCTAGCGCCCCTACCCTCACCCCTAGTCACCTCACTCTCTGTTCATCTAGCGCCCCCCCCCACCCTCACCCCCTAGTCACCTCACTCTCTGTTCATCTAGCGCCCCCCACCCCTAGTCACTCACTCTCTGTTCATCTAGCGCCCCCCCCCACCCTCACCCCTAGTCACCTCACTCTCTGTTCATCTAGCGCCCCCCCCCCACCCACCCTCTAGTCACCTCACCTCACTCTCTGTTCATCTAGCGCGCCCCCCCCCCCCCTCACCCCTCTAGTCACCTCACTCTCTGTTCATCTAGCGCCCCCCCCCACCCTCACCCTAGTCACCTCACTCTCTGTTCATCTAGCGCCCCCCCACCCTCACCCCCAGTCACCTCACTCTCTGTTCATCTAGCGCCACCCCCACCCTCACCCATAGTCACCTCACTCTCTGTTCATCTAGCGCCCCCCCCCACCCTCACCCATAGTCACCTCACTCTCTGTTCATCTAGCGCCCCCCCCCCCACACCCCTAGTCACCTCACTAGTCACCTCACCCTCTGTCACCTCACTCTCTGTTCATCTAGCGCCCCCCCCCACCCTCACCCCTAGTCACCTCACTCTCTGTTCATCTAGCGCCCCCCCCACCCACCCTCACCCCTAGTCACCTCACTCTCTGTTCATCTAGCGCCCCCCACCCTCACCCCTAGTCACCTCACTCTCTGTTCTAGCGCCCCCCCCCACCCTCACCCCTAGCACCTCACTCTCTGTTCATCTAGCGCCCCCCCCCCCTCACCCCTAGTCACCTCACTCTCTGTTCATCTAGCGCCCCCCCCCAACCCTCACCCCTAGTCACCTCACTCTCTGTTCATCTAGCGCCCCCCCACCTCACCCCCTAGTCACCTCACTCTCTGTTCATCTAGCGCCCCCCCTGTCACCCTCACCCCTAGTCACCTCACTCTCTGTTCATCTAGCGCCCCCCCCACCCCTAGTCACCTCACTCTCTGTTCATCTAGCGCCCCCCCAACCTCACCCCTAGTCACCTCACTCTCTGTTCATCTAGCGCCCCCCCCCCCTCTCCCTCACCCCTAGTCACCTCACTCTCTGTTCATCTAGCGCCCCCCCCACCCTCACACCCCTAGTCACCTCACTCTCTGTTCATCTAGCGCCCCCCCCCCACCCTCACCCCTAGTCACCTCACTCTCTGTTCATCTAGCGCCCCCCCCCCCCCACCCTCACCCCTAGTCACCTCACTCTCTGTTCATCTAGCGCCCCCCACCCTCACCCTAGTCACTCACTCTCTGTTCATCTAGCGCCCCCCACCCTCACCCCTAGTCACCTCACTCTCTGTTCATCTAGCGCCCCCCCCCCCTAGTCACCTCACTCTCTGTTCATCTAGCGCCCCCCACACCCTCACCCCTAGTCACCTCACTCTCTGTTCATCTAGCGCCCCCCCTTCCCCACCCTCACCCCTAGTCACCTCACTCTCTGTTCATCTAGCGCCCCCCTCACCCCTAGTCACCTCACTCTCTGTTCATCTAGCGCCCCCCACCCTCACCCCTAGTCACCTCACTCTCTGTTCATCTAGCGCCCCCCTCCTCCCCTAGTCACCTCACTCTCTGTTCATCTAGCGCCCCCCAACCTCACCCTAGTCACCTCACCTCTGTTCATCTAGCCCCCCACCCTCACCCCATAGTCACCTCACTCATCTGTTCATCTAGCGCCCCCCACCCTCACCCCTAGTCACCTCACTCTCTGTTCATCTAGCGCCCCCCCCCCCCTCCCCCTAGTCACCTCACTAGTCACCTGTTCATCACGCCCCCCTCCTCACCCCTAGTCACCTCACTCTCTGTTCATCTAGCGCCCCCCTCACCCTCACCCCTAGTCACCTCACTCTCTGTTCATCTAGCGCCCCCCCCCCCTCACTCACCCCTAGTCACCTCACTCTCTGTTCATCTAGCGCCCCCCCCCACCCTCACCCCTAGTCACCTCACTCTCTGTTCATCTAGCGCCCCCCCCACCCTCACCCCACCTCACTCTCTGTTCATCTAGCACCCTCACTCCTAGTTCATCACTCTCTGTTCCCTAGCGCCCCACCCTCACCCCTAGTCACCTCACTCTCTGTTCATCTAGCGCCCCCCCCCCCCCACCCTCACCCCTAGTCACCTCACTCTCTGTTCATCTAGCGCCCCCCCCTCACCCCTAGTCACCTCACTCTCTGTTCATCTAGCGCCCCCCCACCCTCACCCCTAGTCACCTCACTCTCTGTTCATCTAGCGCCCCCCCCCCTCACCCCTAGTCACCTCACTCTCTGTTCATCTAGCGCCCCCCCCATCACCCCTAGTCACCTCACTCTCTGTTCATCTAGCGCCCCCCCCCCCCCTCACCCCTAGTCACCTCACTCTCTGTTCATCTAGCGCCCCCCCCCACCCTCACCCCTAGTCACCTCACTCTCTGTTCATCTAGCGCCCCCAACCTCACCCCTAGTCACCTCACTCTCTGTTCATCTAGCGCCCCCCCCACTCACACCCCTAGTCACCTCACTCTCTGTTCATCTAGCGCCCCCCTCACCCCCACCTCACTCTCTGTTCACCCCCCCCAACCTCACCCCTAGTCACCTCACTCTCTGTTCATCTAGCGCCCCCCCCCCCTCACCCCTAGTCACCTCACTCTCTGTTCATCTAGCGCCCCCCCCACCCTCACCCCTAGTCACCTCACTCTCTGTTCATCTAGCTAGCCCCCCCCCCCCTCCCCCATAGTCACACCTCACTGCTCTTTCATCACCCCTAGTCACCTCACACGCTCCCTTTATCTAGCCCACACCCCTCTCCTGCCGCCACACTGACCCCTTTTTATCTACGTCCTCACGCACCTCACTTTTCATTTCATCTAGCCCCCCCCCCTCCCCCACCCTTTCCCCACTCACCTCACACATTCATTTCATCTGCCCCCGCCCCTCCCCCCAATACCCCAGTCACCCAGGTCACGCTCTTATTTCATCTAGGCTCCACAACCCCTTCCCCCCCCCCTACCTCACCCCACCCACCCTTTCCACAATTACCCAGCTCACGTTTCTATTTGCCAGGTCTCCATAAAATGCCCAGGAGCAAGTGATTTCACACTTGTACACGGATCCAAAGCCAAATGTAACGCATTACAAACTACATTTCGATCTTTTTCTGTGCCAATACACATGATCTGAGAGTTCAGTTGAGTCAAGAATTGACATCATAGCCCTCGGGGCATTTTCAGGCATGCTCCGTACTCATCTTCAGCAGCCAGCGCAGAGTTCCAATACTGATGGTACCGGTCACAATCTGGTTAAATGTCTGATTGTGTCTTCTGCCCGAGCCATTCATGGCTTCCCTCTTGCAAACCTGTCTGATTGTGTCTTTTGTCCGAGCCATTCATGGCTTTCCTCTTGCAAACCTGTCTGATTGTGTCTTTTGCCCGAGCCATTCATGCCTTTCCTCTTGCAAACCTGTCTGACTGTCTTCAGCCTGAGCTTTCCATGACTTCCCTCTTATGATAACCATAGGTTACAAAAATTAGTTTACTTAAATATGAAACTTCAAGGGATAAGTTGTTAAGTTTTGCTCGACTGGAAGTTTGGCTTTCGACAGACCTATAGTTTGTGTTCATTGATTGTTCAAGGTTATAGATATTCATCAAGCTTCTACTGAAGGGCAGCTACAGCATATCTGTAAACATCGAATCCAAGAAGATGAAGACTAGATCGTATTATCGTTGGCTAAAACAAAAGCTCACGTTTAGGTTACACGTGTTTTCAAAAAACGCTCTCACAGTCTTTCCTTAGACTGTAGCTTTTCATTGTCTTTAAAAAGTCGCATAAACTTTGTGTCTAGAGGATACAGTTCAACTTTATAAACGTCATCCGATAAAGATGCAATTAAAGTTTAGCTTAACTTTAGTTTAGGAAACTGCCAATAAATGATATGTCTGTGAAAAGCTTGCAGCAAAAGTGCTCTCTGTCACCAGTAAAAAGAAATAATTCATTTATATTTTTGTTATCTCACGTCGTTTAAGAGAATAAATTCCTTATTTTTTGTATCAATTGAAAAGTGCCACTGCTCACCCGACTGCCATTTTCTCACGCGCACAACTCCGGGGAAATCCAGAATGGAGCAAAAATCCGCGCATGGAGGCGATGTTGCAAATTATTTTTCTGGTTGATTAGCTTCCGTCAAGTTGGAATCTTGTGCGGTTTAGAGGTGGTGTGTGTTCTATTGTGTGAGTGTGTATGTGTGATTATGTGTGCGTGCGTGCGTGTGTGTGTGTGTGTGGAAAAAGAGGAGCAAGGGGGTGGGAAATTGAATATTCGTGCGTACGGACAGCGTGTAATAGACAGAGTGTTTGTGAGTTAAGAAGACGTGTGGTAGACACTGGGTTATGACAGTTCATGTGTGGGAAGTGAGGTGTGGTAGCTCGAGGATTTGTGTGTGGGAAAGACGTGTGGTAGACACTGAGTATGTGACAGTTCATGTGTGGGAAGTGAGGTGTGGTAGATCGAGGATTTGCGTGTGGGGGAGCTCTAGTGCCGGGGACGGAGCATCCAGATTGGAGTGTATACGACAAACAGAGAAACTGTGCAGTCGAAAGAGAAACTAGTGACTCGGCAACCGACGGCCAAGTGTAAAGTGTCACCGCCCTATCACCAAGTGGTCAGTGCCACCGCCCTAACACCTCTGTCATCTCCAAGTGGTCAGTGTCACCGCCCTTACACCCCTGCCATCTCCAAGTGGTCAGTGTCACCGCCCTATCACCCCTGCCATCTCCAAGTGGTCAGTGTCACCGCCCTAACACCTCTGCCATCTCCAAGTGGTCAGTGTCTCCAATTCTCAGCTGACAGTCTATTTTAGCTCGTCCACCAATCCCAGTCTATGTTAGCTCGTCCACCAATCGCAGTCTAGGTTAGCTCGTCCACAAATCCCAGTCTATGTTAGCTCGTCCACCAATCTCAGTCTATGTTAGCTTGTCCACTAATCCCAGTCTATGTTAGCTTGTCCACTAATCCCAGTCTATGTTAGCTCGTCCACCAATCTCAGTCTATGTTAGCTTGTCCACTAATCCCAGTCTATGTTAGCTCGTCCACCAATCCCAGTCTATGTTAGCTCGTCCACCAATCCCAGTCTATGTTAGCTCGTCCACCAATCTCAGTCTATGTTAGCTCGTCCACCAATCTCAGTCTATGTTAGCTCGTCCACCAATGCTTGTCTACGTTAGCTCGCCCACCAATGATTGTCTATGTTAGCTGGCCTACCAATCCCAGTCTATGTTAGCTCGTCCACTAATCCCAGTCTGTTAGCTCGGCCACCAATCCCAGTCTATGTTAGCTCGTCCACCAATCTCAGTCTATGTTAGCTCGTCCACCAATCCCAGTCTATGTTAGCTCGTCCACAAATCCCAGTCTATGTTAGCTCGTCCACCAATCTCAGTCTATGTTAGCTCGTCCACAAATCCCAGTCTATGTTAGCTCGTCCACCAATCTCAGTCTATGTTAGCTTGTCCACTAATCCCAGTCTATGTTAGCTTGTCCACTAATCCCAGTCTATGTTAGCTCGTCCACCAATCTCAGTCTATGTTAGCTTGTCCACTAATCCCAGTCTATGTTAGCTCGTCCACCAATCTCAGTCTATGTTAGCTCGTCCACCAATCTCAGTCTATGTTAGCTCGTCCACCAATCCCAGTCTACGTTAGCTTGTCCACTAATCCCAGTCTATGTTAGCTCGTCCACAAATCCCAGTCTATGTTAGCTCGTCCACCAATCTCAGTCTATGTTAGCTCGTCCACCAATCTCAGTCTATGTTAGCTCGTCCACAAATCCCAGTCTATGTTAGCTCGGCCACTAATCCCAGTCTATGTTAGCTCGTCCACCAATCTCAGTCTATGTTAGCTCGTCCACCAATCTCAGTCTATGTTAGCTCGTCCACCAATCCCAGTCTATGTTAGCTCGTCCACCAATCTCAGTCTATGTTAGCTCGTCCACCAATCCCAGTCTATGTTAGCTCGTCCACCAATATTTATCTCCTCTGTTTTCCTCTATTTCTGTACTGATGATCTCGGCTACATGTCTATATTTCCTGTATTTCTATTCAATACGGCATCTCCTGTTTATACCTGTATAGCTTATAAGCTATTTCTTGTCTGTATGCTTGTTCAGTTATCTATCTAACATGTAAATCTGCACTATAGCTTATGTATCTTGTACTTTTGTCAATAATCCCCGTAAATGTAGTTTATCATATGTGTGTCTCTACTCTGATATATCTCTATTGTATATTTACTGCTACAACAACAATGTATGCACTGTGCCATAGCTTATGTAGTGTATCTCTATCCACAACGATACCCCTTGCCGCCGCACCACTACCCCTTGCCGCCCTATCAAAACCCCCTGCCGCCCCACCACTACCTATTGCCGCCCCACCAATAACCCTTGCCGCTCCACCAATACCCCTTGCCGCACCACCACTACCCCTTGCCGCCACAACACTACCCCTTGCCGCCCCACCACTACCTCTTGCCGCCCCACCACTACCCCTTGCCGCCACACCAATACCCCTTGCCGCCACACCACTACCCCCGCCTCCACAATATTACACCTTGCCGACACGCCAATACCCCTTGCCGCCACACCAATACCCCTTGCTGCCACACCACTACCCTCGCCGCCACACCACTACCTCTCGCCGCCCCACCAATATCCCTTGCCGCCACACCACTACCCTCGCCTCCACAATACTACCCTTCACCCCCACACCACTACACCTTGCCGCCACATAACTACCCCTTGCCGCCACACCACTACCCCTGGCCGCCCCACCAATTCCCCTTGCCGCCACACCACTACCCTTTGCCACCCCACCACTACCCCTTGCCGCCACACCACTACCCTCGCCTCCACAATACTACTCTTCACCCCCACACCACTACACCTTGCCGCCACACAACTACCCCTTGCCGCCACACCACTACCCCGGGCCGCCCCACCACTACCCCTTGCCGTCACACCACTACCCTCGCCTCCACAATACTACTCTTCACCCCCACACCACTACACCTTGCCGCCACAAAACTACCCCTTGCCGCCACACCACTACCCCTCGCCCCCACATCACTAAACCTTGCCGCCCCAACAACACCCCTTGCCGCTACACCACTACCCCATTCCGCCACACCACACCCCTTGCCGCCACACCGCTACCCCTCGCCGCCCCACCAATACCCCTTGCCGCCACACCACTACCCTTTGCCGCCCCACCACTACCCCTTGCCGCCACACCACTACCCTCGCCTCCACACCACTACCCCTCGCCGCCCCACCAATACCCCTTGCCGCCACACCACTACCCTTTGCCGCCCCACCACTACCCTCGCCTCCACAATACTACCCTTCACCCCCACACCACTACACCTTGCCGCCACACAACTACCCCTTGCCGCCACACCACTACCCTTCGCCGCCCCACCAATACCCCTTGCCGCCACACCACTACCCTTTGCCGCCGCACCACTACCCCTTGCCGCCACACCACTACCCTCGCCTCCACAATACTACCCTTCACCCCCACACCACTTCACCTTGCCGCCACACAACTACCCCTTGCCGCCACACCACTACCCCTCGCCCCCACATCACTACACCTTGCCCAGCCCCTCAACACACCTTGCCGCTACAAACCACTACACCATGCCGCCACACCACACCCCTTGCCGCCACACCACTACCCTTCGCCGCCCCACCAATACCCCTTGCCGCCACACCACTACCCTTTGCCGCCCCACCACTACCCCTTGCCGCCATACCACTACCCTCGCCTCCACAATACTACCCTTCACCCCCACACCACTACACCTTGCCGCCACACAACTACCCCTTGCCGCCACACCACTACCCCTCGCCCCCACATCACTACACCTTGCCGCCCCACCAACACCCCTTGCCGCTATACCACTACCCCATGCCGCCACACCACACCCCTTGCCGCCACACCACTACCCTTTGCCGCCACAACTCTACCCTTGCAGCCACACCACTACCCTTGCCGCCACACCACTACCCTTGCCCCCACATCACTACACCTTGCCGCCCCACCAACACCCCTTGCCGCTACACCACTACCCCATGCCGCCACACCACACCCCTTGCTGCCACACCACTACCCCTTGCCGCCACACGACTACCCTTGCCGCCACACCACTACCCTTGCCGCCACACCACTACCCTTGCCGCCACACCACTACCCTTGCCGCCCACACCCACTACCCCTTGCCGCCACACCACTACCCCTGCCGCCACACCACTACCCCTTGCCGCCACACCACTACCCCTTGCCGCCACATCACTACCCTTGCCGCCACACCACTACCCCTTGCCGCCACACCACTACCCTTGCCGCCACACCACTACACCTTGCCGCCACACAACTACCCCTTGCCGCCACACCACTACCCCTCGCCCCCACATCACTACACCTTGCCGCCCCTCCAACACCCCTTGCCGCTACACCACTACCCCATGCCGCTACACCACACCCCTTGCCGCCACACCACTACCCTTCGCCGCCCCACCAATACCCTTGCCGCCACACCACTACCATTTGCCGCCCCACCACTACCCCTTGCCGCCATACCACTACCCTCGCCTCCACAATACTACCCTTCACCCCCACACCACTACACCTTTGCCGCCACACAACTACCCCTTTGCCGCCACACCACTACCCCTCGCCCCCACATCACTACACCTTGCCGCCCCACCAACACCCCTTGCCGCTACACCACTACCCCATGCCGCCACAACCACACCCCCTTGCCGCCACACACCACTACCCTTGCCGCCACAACCACTACACCTTGCCGCCACACAACTACCCCTTGCCGCCCCCCCCCCCCCGCACACAACCACTACCCCTCGCCCCCACATCACTACACCTTGCCGCCCCTCCAACACCCCTTGCCGCTACACCACTACCCCATGCCGCTACACCACACCCCTTGCCGCCACACCACTACCCTTCGCCGCCCCACCAATACCCTTGCCGCCACACCACTACCATTTGCCGCCCCACCACTACCCCTTGCCGCCATACCACTACCCTCGCCTCCACAATACTACCCTTCACCCCCACACCACTACACCTTGCCGCCACACAACTACCCCTTGCAGCCACACCACTACCCCTCGCCCCCACATCACTACACCTTGCCGCCCCACCAACACCCCTTGCCGCTACACCACTACCCCATGCCGCCACACCACACCCCTTGCCGCCACACCACTACCCCTTGCCGCCACACGACTACCCTTGCCGCCACACCACTACCCTTGCCGCCACACCACTACCCTTGCCGCCACACCACTACCCTTGCCGCCACACCATTACCCTTGCCGCCACACCACTACCCTTGCCGCCACACCACTACCCCTTGCCGCCACACCACTACCCTTGCCGCCACACCACTACCCTTGCCGTCACACCTCTACCCTTGCCGCCACACCACTACCCCTTGCCGCCACACCACTACACTTTGCCGCCACACCACTACCCCTTTGTCGCCACACCACTACCCCTCACCGCCACACCACTACCCCTTTGCCGCCACACCACTACCCCTTGCTGCCACACCACTACCCCTTTGCCGCCACACCACTACCCCCTGCCGCTCCAAGAATTGCTCTCTTGTGTTTCCACTCTCTGTTTCCAATGATCACTTATTACTGTTTTGGTATCTATACATTTGAAAAACATTCTTTTAATGAAGTTGCATCATGGCCTCTGTTGCTGTATTTCGGTCAAGGCGGTGTAGCGGCAAAGTTGTTTTGTTTTAGTGATTGTGTTTTATAAATGCATGCAGGCTAGTTCTGCTTCTGTTGTTAGCTTGTTTTGTAGTTATACATTCAGTATGTCAGTCCCTTTCCTATATATTCTATCCCCTCCTCCCCTCTTTTCAGGTGGAGTCATTTTCCCGCTGGATCCTCACTCCATCTAATCCGTTAGCGCCATTAGTTTGTCTTGTCAGATTCTTCGCTTCCTTGTTCACAATTCCATTATTCATTAAACACTTTCTTTTGTCACGTGAGGCAGTGGGCCAATTTTTAGAGCTCGCTTGTCGACTTTCTCTCTTTTTTATTTTTTTTTGTTGTTTGTTGACACTATTCCTCTACTGCATTCCGCACTTTTTTGTCAAGTACATCGTGATCTATTTCTTTGACCATCCGCCTTCTACATATACAGCACACTTCCAACATCCGCCTTCCACATATACAGCACACTTCCATCATCCGCCTTCCACATATACAGCACACTTCCACCATCCGCCTTCCACATATATGTCTTCCAAATCCTGTTAGGGTTAGGGCTAGGGTTAGGGTTAGGGTTAGGGCTAGGGTTAGGGTTAGGGTTAGGGTTAGGGTTAGGGTTAGGGTTAGGGCTAGGGTTAGGGTTAGGGTTAGGGTCAGGGTCAGGGTCAGGGTTAGGGTTAGGGTTAATGTCAGGGTCAGGCTTAGGGTCAGGCTTAGGGTTAGGGTTAGGGTTAGGGTGAGGGTTAGGTTCAGGGTTAGGGTTAGGGCTAGGGTTAGGGTTAGGGCTAGGGCCAGACTTAGGGTCAGGCTTAGAGTTAAGGTCAGGGTTAAGGTTAGGGTTAGGGTTAGATGCAAAAATGTTTACAGGTCAAGGGAATTCACGCCGCTAACGCTACAACCCCCCCCCCCTTTTTTCCCCGAACACCACCCCCACCAACTATACTAAAGGACCTTCTAGTAAGGTCTTAAGATATTCCTTGTCAAATCTTGCAGCCGACGAGATAAGATGACAAAGCTCGAAACAATCAATAAAAATTAAAAAGAATGTAATTTAAAAATCACATGAATGTTATCATAGAATCCTCTAAAAAGCTGTGTTAAATAGAAAATTGCTTTTGTTGAGGGAAAAAAGAAATTTATTGAGGCCCTTATAGATGTGTTAAGGCCCCTGTCAAGTAAAAGGTGCTAAGGTGCAGATTAGTTAGCTGATGCCGAAAGCCAGGATTGTGTGGGTGTGTGTGTGTGTGTGTGTGTGTGTGTGGGTGTGTTTCTGTGTGTGTGTGATCTTCACTGACCCACACAAGCTTGACATGGCCAACGATTGACACGTGCTGGCTACTCCACCACCTCTACGCGCTCCACCTACATTGCTTTCTTTTACTTCCTCCTCATCACCACCGTTTCATTCTTCCCCTCCCATCCTTCTCCTGTCATGACGTCAGCCTTACTCTTCCCTGTTCCCCTCCCATCCTTCTCCTGTCATCACGTCAGCCTTACTCTCCCCTGTTCCCTTCCCATCCTCCTCCTGTCATCACGTCAGCTTCACTCTCCCCTGTTCCCCTCCCATCCTCCTCCTCTCATCACGTCAGCTTCACTCTCCCCTGTTCCCCTCCCATCCTCCTCCTGTCATCACGTCAGCTTCACTCTCTACTCTTCCCTTCTCATACTCCACCTGTCAACACCTCAGCTCCACTTTTCTCCTCCTCCTGTCGTCATGTCAGCTCCACTCTTCACTCCTTCCCTCCCACCTCCAGATCAGACTCTGCCGCCACAACTCCTCGATTCCGGGTCAACAAGCATGACCTTTCCAATGTTGATCCCTGCAGCTGCTCTCCTTTCCTCGCCTCGTCACGTGATACCGCCAGCCCCCCATCCGTTGGAGAAAGTCGGTGGCATGGATGAAAAGCGGCCTCTTTTCTGGCAGATCAGGGCTTCCTCAATTGCTGGGCGGGCCTACTAGACTTAGAACAGTGCTCTTTAAAAAAAAATTTTTTTTATTTACAAAGTATGCAGTTTGCTTAGGACAACATTTGTGAATCCCTGTAGGCGAGGTGTTGGACTTGCTTCTTGGAACTTGTAAGTAACCCTGTACTGGAGGTGTGGAGCTCAATCACCGAAACGTTAGGAAAACCCTGTACTAGAGGTGCGGGACTTAGTCGTGGAAACATTTGAGAAACCTTGTACTAAAGGTGCGGGACTCAGTCGTGGAAACATTTGAGAAACCTTGTACTAGAGGTGCGGGACTCAGTCGTGGAAACATCAAAGAAACCTTGTACTAGAGGTGCGGGACTCAGTCGTGGAAACATTTGAGAAACCTTGTACTAGAGGTGCGGGACTCAGTCGTGGAAACATTTGAGAAACCTTGTACTAGAGGTGCGGGACTCAGTCGTGGAAACATTTGAGAAACCTTGTACTAGAGGTGCGGGACTCAGTCGTGGAAACATCAAAGAAACCTTGTACTAGAGGTGCGGGACTCAGTCGTGGAAACATTTGAGACACCTTGTACTAGAGGTGCGGGACTCAGTCGTGGAAACATTTGAGAAACCTTGTACTAGAGGTGCGGGACTCAGTCGTGGAAACATTTGAGAAACCCTGAACTGAAAGTGTGAAGTCGAAGTTGAGTTTAGAGATTTACCCAGAGCTGGGGTAACGTGGACGACCCGACTGTGCACAGATTATCACCTGTTGCTGTAGGAACAGCTTGGTCACCTTGTCTGACGCCTGGTCACCTTGTCTGACGCCTGGTCACCTTGTCTGACGCCTGGTCACCTTGTCTGACGCCTGATTACCTTGTCTGACGCGCCGGACATCGGCCAAGTCACAACCGTTTGGTTGTCAGGCTATTGTATCTTGTTACCGGACTGATTCTGTCTTCTGAATATTGAACGAACCCGGCAGTGTGTAGTTAGCGTTATAGCAATTGAGGCTCGCTGTCCTGGGTTCCTTTGACAAGATATACTTCCTTGCTCCAGACTCGGGGAGTTTGTGCCCTAGACATTTACTGTACAGTAAACACTCGCACATTTACTGTACAGTAAACACTTTCACATTTACTGTACAGTAAACACTCGCACATTTACTGTACAGTAAACACTTTCACATTTACTGTACAGTAAACATTCGCACATTTACTGTACAGTAAACACTTTCACATTTACTGTACAGTAAACATTCGCACATTTACTGTACAGTAAACACTTACACATTTGCCGTACAATAAACTTTTGCACATTTAATGTACAGTAAACGCTCGCACATTTACTGTACAGTAAGCATCGGAACATTGAAAGGAATGCAATCCTCTAACTATTTTGGAATAGCTGTGTTCCTGTATGGCAAAACAAATATGGCTTTAGCATGATATGTCCGCCCCTACCCTCCTCACACACACACACACACACACACACACACAGATAAAATGAGTCGGTCACTTGTTTACTGATTGGATACCATGTATACTCACATTGAATGAAGACGGCATTCACAAGCTAAATGTGACATAGTCACTTATTGAAGAAGTATATTTACACCCAGTGAAAGATAACTTTCACACAGAGCGATGGGTGACATTCACACCCAGTGATGGAAGATGAAGAGAAAGAAGAAAAAGATGGAGGAGGAGGAGATGAAGAAGAAGAAGAAGAAGAAGAAGAAGAAGAAGAAGAAGAAGAAGAAGAAGAAGAAGAAGAAGAAGAAGAAGAAGAAGAAGAAGAAGAAGAAGAAGAAGAAGAAAAAGAAGAAGAAGAAGAATGAGAAAAAGAATAACGAACGAACTAGCGAACTTTGTTTTTAAAGGGTCGCAAACTGGGCACGCAGGCCTGTCTTACATTCGGCCCTTCCAAACTCCCATCTTAAACAAAGTAGCTGTATTTTCTCAATAAAGCATGTTATATTTATAAAATAATATGCCTAATATGAATGTCAAGAAAAAAGACAAAAGCATTGTATGAAAAATGCATGCACACACGCGCGCGTACGTACACACACACACACACACACACACACACACTCACACACAGACAGACAGACAGACAGACAGACAGACAGACAGACAGGCAGGCAGGCAGGCAGGCAGGCAGGCAGGCAGGCAGGCAGGCAGGCAGGCAGGCAGGCAGGCAGGCAGGCAGGCATGCATGCATGCATGCATACCTACCTACCTACCTACCTACCTACCTACCTACCTACCTACCTACCTACCTACCTACCTACCTACCTACATACATACATACATACATACATACATACATACATACATACATACATACATACATACATACATACATACATACATACATACATACATACATACATACATACATACATACATACATACATACATACATACATACATACACAGCCACACAAAAGACACGCGCACACATATAAACACACATAAACACATACCAGACACACACAGAACACATAGACAGACGGAGGGACAAACACACCTACCGACACACATAAAGACACACATGCAGACACACACAGACAAACAACCAAAGAGAGACACATACAGACACACCAATGCAAAAACACACGCAGACACACAGATGGAAAAGAAGAAGAAGAAGAAGAAGAAGAAGAAGAAGAAGAAGAAGAAGAAGAAGAAGAAGAAGAAGAAGAAGAAGAAGAAGAAGAAGAAGAAGATGAAGAAGAAGAAGAAGAAGAAGAAGAAGAAGGAGAAGAAGAAGAAGAAGAAGGAGAAGAAGAAGGAGGAGGAGGAGAAGAAGAAGAAGAAGAAGAAGAAGAAGAAGAAGAAGAAGAAGAAGAAGAAGAAGAAGAAGAAGAAGAAGAAGAAGAAGAAGAAGAAGAAAGAAGAAGAAGAAGAAGAAGAAGAAGAAGAAGAAGAAGAAGAAGATGAAGATAATGATGAAGAAGAAGAGGAAGAAGAAGTACTGTATTCAAAGACTGACCACTGCAATAAGAGAGAGCCACTGTGATGTAGCTTCTGTGGTCTCCTGCGGGTGCAAAGGTCGTGGGTTTAAATGGGCACCTATCCGAAATTGGCTGTGTGTGTTTGGACGATATGCGTGTGTTTACTGATGTGCGCGTGTTTACCGATGTGCGTGTGTAGTCTTGGTGATCTTGGCCTGCAATCTTGTTGATGCAGCCTGACGTTAGTGTATCTACTGCTTGTCTCTTGACCCGCCCAGTTCTGTGATTTCCGCCAGTGCCTATGGAACTGGTGGCAACAGGTTCAAACACCCCTCTTGTGAGTCCATGTCAAGTTTCGGTTTGCTCACGTGGCCAATCGAGTGCTACCGCCCTGTGCAAACATGCGAACCCTCACCGGATATTCCCTAAAGCTCAGTAACAGGACAATAGTTCTCTAGTTCTCGTCTCTACGTCTGTCTCATCTATGATCAACTTGACTGCCTTTCAAAAGTCTTTCCCTCCGACTTTGAACTAATGTCTCTACAAATCCTGAACTGCTAAACATGAATTGCTAAAAGTGGTCTTTCCTTGTCCTTTTGATTTTTTTAAATTTACAATTGCACAGGTGTTGCTGTGTTCTTGAAGCGGTGAATTCCTTTGATCTTTCTTTGACTAACAGTTTGTGTCATAAAAAAATAGACGTTAACTGACGCAGGTCTGAAGATTGCTTGGAAGTAGTTACACATCTGCAGCAATGCGTAGTGATTATTTTGATAGCCTACCCAGCATGCAATGGCAAATCCACAACTCATAGAAACTTATCGTAGAGACGACCACCTGAGAGTCAGACGCCTATGCAGCGCGTGCAACCTAATGTATTGAAACGTTCCTGTTACTTAGTTTACTGTCAGCATGCCGATTGTTTGAATCTGTGACTGTTTTTATACACAAAATATATGCTAGATGTTTTTTTTTTTACATTTCTATTATAGTTCTTACAAGGAGGTGGTTAATAATATGTTGTATGGCAAATTTCAACAACTGTTGGTGAAGGGTTAATGAAGGGTTACACAAGTTTAAAGTTCGACAGTAGTCCTGCCATGTGCGTTTCACTTGTCTCTTGTCTTTGTGCCAATGATGCACACAGGGGCTCCCACTGCTGTCACCACATCATTTAGGTGTCTATCTCCCCTTAAAAATGGCGCTGACGTGTCCATGTTGCTTGCGTGTGTCCATATGAGTTGATTCCCTTTGAAGCAGTAGTTGTCCCACTTCCCTCTGCATTGTTATGTCTGTTCTTGCAGTTGTTACTAATATTGTTACTGCTATTGCTACTACTATCACCACCACCACTTCGACTACTAACACAATTAGTAAACTAATGTAACGAGCCCTTTTCCCGGCCTTTAGGGGTATTGGGCATATTTGTGTAGACATACTTTCTAGAACTATCAGCACTCAGAGAATGATGCGGTCAACATCACACAGACTGGCTTGACTTTACAGGACCTCCACGCATTGAACGCTAGGTCGACTTAAGAGCTAAGCTTCTTTTTCAAAAAAAGTTAGGCCAGAACTGCTCGGATTTAAACCCACAACCTTCGAGTAGGTAGTCTTCACCACGTCGACTTTCCATACTATTACTACAATTTGATATTACTACTTCTGCTGCTGCTTTTACTATTGCTGCTGCTGCTTCTGCTACTACTATTTCTAATTCTAGGGTCCTTTTTAGATTGTTCACCCCATCTCGGTGGCTGCAATATTTAGCAGGGAATTCCTATCGACTTCCCCTAAAGGTCGAGTAGTATAAAAGGGGTTAGGGTTAGTCGATGCTTATTTAACAGTAGCCATACAACAGTAAAACATCCATGTTCTGTGCGTGTCATCTCTTGTTGTTTTCAGCGTGTTCATCTGCTATTGCGTCACCAATTCGAATGTGTGTATCTTTCGTTCGTTCTTCGCCACCACTAAACCCTGTTTGCAAGCGGTGTTCTTACATCGTGACTTCACCTTTGTTGTGAATTACCTTGACCTGTCAGCATTGCTGCATCTAAACATAATCATAACCGACGTGTGCGCCTACATGGAGACTATCGCTCCTTTTCAAGGCCCTCCCGTCGCTGACCGCCCAAGATGGCCCTTTTCAGAATCCCGTCACAAAGTATCACTAATCCTAATCCCATGCTTGATGTCTGCCCGAGAGAAACACCGGTTAAAACCGAACTTTATCAGTCGCTAAGTCAATATATATATATATATATTTCGGGCGAATTAAATAAATGGAAGAACAGGAAACTGACCATAACCCTACCCTCACTCCCTCCTATATGCCATAGGACCTTCCAGGGAACTCCCTCGGAATTTCGTACTAAATCTCACAGCTCCCGAGATGAGGTAAAAAGGCTGGAAAGTACCGCTTCAACATTACTACTGTGCTGCTACTACTACAATCATTGCGAATACTACTACAGCTGCTACTGCTGTTGCTTCTGCGGCTACTACTACAATAACTACTTCTTTTACTACTACTCTTACTACTACTGCTGCTGCTGTTGCTGCTTTCGTTGCTGCAGCTCCTACTACTTTTACATCTTATTTAACTACTGCTCCTAAAACAATCTATGCACATATTATACAACACTCCACACATACATTATACAACACCCCACATATACATTGTGCAACACTCCAGACACACATTATACAACACTTCTCACATACATTTAACAATACCACACACACACATTAAACAACACACCACACGCACATTGAAGATCACTCCATACTTACCATTGTACGACACTCTACACAAACATTGTACAACACTCTACACAAACGTTGTACAACACTGCATACATAAGCAAACATAAACGTTACGAGACTACACAAAGACAGGAGCATAATACAACTCAAAGATGCATAGATAAAAGAACGGCCAGCTTAGAGCGACGCATACAGCGGGCCCGACCAGTGAACCAAAGACTGCACGTGTACGCGCTCTGACACACTGACTCACAACAAAACACCGGGGTAACTAGCGGATTAACCACACATGAGAGCCAGCCGTATTCACCCGGAGGTGAGCACAAGTGCGTGCTAGCGGCATGGGTGTTTGTCTGAGAGAGGGGTCTAGCGTGCATGTGTAGGCACGAGTTCAGGTTGTCGAGGCCCGGTTGTGTGGTTGGACAAGACTTATGTTTCTCATTAAATACAGCAAACTGAGAGAGGAAGTTGCTGTTTGTTGCGCCAAGGTTACCCGTTTCTCAAACACATCTAAACGATATCCCAAAGCGAATTGTCTTGTTGAACGGCAGTCGTCAAGTTGTGTACTTTCTGACGCTTTTTGAGCGACATACACGCAGTTGTCTTGAACGAACGGTTTCTGGAGTTGCCTTCAACTTGGGTTATTTCGACGCCTGGGTGCAACTAGTTGAATGTTCTTTTGTCTTCTGTTGAGTTGGTGAGTAGATGCATCTTTTTTTTGTGTTTTGTTTTTGTCTACGTTGTTTCGTTTGTTTGATGTTGAGGGATGTAAAACTGGAGATTTGCAGGCAGACGGGAGAGACAGACAGTTAGTTTGATGTTGGCAGACGTGAGTGATGACGCAAGTATTCTTGTTGTTGTAGACAAGATTGTCATGATAGAGTATACTGGGTTATGTGTAACAGGGTGGTACTTCACACATACAACCATACACAGTGACAGGGGAGAGACAGAGCCAGAGACAGAGAGCCGGAGATTAAAAGAGATCATTCACACATACGTTTATATATATATACATATATATATATATATATATATATATATATATATATATATATATATATATATATAAAACATGCATATAAAGACATCCCGGCTCCTACAAAATCAAGCTAAACATTTTTTCTCCCAATTCTTTCTGTCACTTTTGAATTTTTTTCTTTTGTGGGCTGACTCTTTCTCTCTCTCATTTACGGACTCTCTGATTCACGCTCTTTCTCTCTATCTCTCTATCTTTCTCACGCTCTCTCTCTTTCTCTCTCTCTCTCTCTCTCTCTATCTTTCTCACGCTATCTCTCTCTCTCTCTCTATCTTTCTCACGCTCTCTCTCTCTATCTCTCTCTCTCTCTCTCTCTCTCTCTCGATCTTTCTCACGCTCTCTCTCTCTCTATCTATCTTTCTCACGCTCTCTCTCTCTCTATCTTTCTTACGCTCTCTCTCTCTCTCTCTCTCTCTCTCTCTCTCTCTCTCTCTCTATCTCTATCTCCTACTTTCTCTCTCTTGGTGAGTTAGCGATTGGTTAATTTCCCCTATAAGGGGGTACACATGTATTTGCCCAACTGTGAGACTTTGTGCCCGGTATCTATTCTGTGAGCTAACATCGATGCTGGAAACATTCTGTTGTGTTCCTTCCATTGTGTGATGTTCCTTCCATTGTGTGGTGTTCCTTCCATTGTGTTGTGTTCCTTCCATTGTGTGGTGTTCCTTCCATTGTGTTGTGTTCCTTCCATTGTGTGATGTTCCTTCCATTGTGTGATGTTCCTTCCATTGTGTGATGTTCCTTCCATTGTGTGGTGTTCCTTCCATTGTGTTGTTTTCCTTCCATTGTGTTGTGTTCCTGCCATTGCGTTGTGTTCCTTCCATTGTGTGGTGTTCCTTCCATTGTGTGGTGTTCCTTCCATTGTGTTGTGTTCCTTCCATTGTGTTGTGTTCCTTCAATTGTGTTGTCTTCCTTCCATTGTGTGATGTTTCTTCCATTGTGTGATGTTCCTTCCATTGTGTGGTGTTCCTTCCATTGTGTGATGTTCCTTCCATTGTGTGATGTTCCTTCCATTGTGTGGTATTCCTTTCATTCTGTGGTGTTCCTTCCATTGTATAATGTTCCTTCCACTGTGTTGTGTTCCTTCCATTGTGTGGTGTTCCTTCCATTGTGTTGTGTTCCTTCCATTGTATAATGTTCCTTCCATTGTGTTGTGTTCCTTCCATTGTGTGGTGTTCCTTCCATTGTGTGATGTTCCTTCCATTGTGTGATGTTCCTTCCATTGTGTGGTATTCCTTTCATTCTGTGGTGTTCCTTCCATTGTATAATGTTCCTTCCATTGTGTTGTGTTCCTTCCATTGTGTGGTGTTCCTTCCATTGTGTCGTGTTCCTTCCATTGTGTGATGTTCCTTCCATTGTGTTGTGTTCCTTCCATTGTGTGATGTTCCTTCCATTGTGTGGTGTTCCTTCCATTGTGTTGTGTTCCTTCCATTGTGTGATGTTCCTTCCATTGTGTGATGTTCCTTCCATTGTGTGATGTTCCTTCCATTGTGTGATGTTCCTTCCATTGTGTGGTGTTCCTTCCATTGTGTTGTGTTCCTTCCATTGTGTTGTGTTCCTTCCATTGTGTGATGTTCCTTCCATTGTGTGGTGTTCCTTCCATTGTGTTGTGTTCCTTCCATTGTGTTGTGTTCCTTCCATTGTGTTGTGTTCCTTCCATTGTGTGATGTTCCTTCCATTGTGTTGTGTTCCTTCCATTGTGTGATGTTCCTTCCATTGTGTGATGTTCCTTCCATTGTGTTATGTTCCTTCCATTGTGTGATGTTCCTTCCATTGTGTGATGTTCCTTCCATTGTGTTGTGTTCCTTCCATTGTGTGGTGTTCCTTCCATTGTGTGGTGTTTCTTCCATTGTGTGATGTTCCTTCCATTGTGTGATGTTCCTTCCATTGTGTGATGTTTCTTCCATTGTGTGATGTTCCTTCCATTGTGTGGTGTTTCTTCCATTGTGTGATGTTCCTTCCATTGTGTGATTTCCTTCCATTGTGTGATGTTCTTTCCATTGTGTGTGATGTTCCTTCCATTGTGTGATGTTTCTTCCATTGTGTGATGTTTCTTCCATTGTGTGATGTTACTTCCATTGTGTGATGTTCCTTCCATTGTGTGATGTTCCTTCCATTGTGTGATGTTTCTTCCATTGTGTGATGTTCCTTCCATTGTGTGATGTTCCTTCCATTGTGTGATGTTTCTTTCATTGTGTGATGTTCCTTCCATTGTGTGATGTTCCTTCCATTGTGTGATGTTCCTTCCATTGTGTGATGTTCCTTCCATTGTGTGATGTTCCTTCCATTGTGTGATGTTCCTTCCATTGTGTGATGTTCATTTCATTGTGTGATGTTCCTTCCATTGTGTGTTTCTTCCATTGTGTGATGTTCCTTCCATTGTGTGATGTTCCTTCCATTGTGTGATGTTCCTTCCATTGTGTGATGTTCCTTCCATTGTGTGGATGTTCCTTTCCATTGTGTGGTGTTCCTTCCATTGTGTGATGTTTCCTTCCATTGTGTGATGTTCCTTCCATTGTGTGATGTTCCTTCCATTGTGTGGTGTTTCCTTCCATTGTGTGATGTTTCCTTCCCATTGTGTGATGTTTGGGTTTCCTTCCATTGTGTGGTGTTCCTTCCATTGTGTGGTGTTCCTTCCATTGTGTGGTGTTCCTTCCATTGTGTGATGTTTCTTCCATTGTGTGATGTTTCTTCCATTGTGTGATGTTCCTTCCATTGTGTGATGTTCCTTCCATTGTGTGATGTTCCTTCCATTGTGTTGTGTTCCTTCCATTGTGTGGTGTTCCTTCCATTGTGTGGTGTTCCTTCCATTGTGTGGTGTTCCTTCCATTGTGTGGTGTTCCTTCCATTGTGTGGTGTTCCTTCCATTGTGTGGTGTTCCTTCCATTGTGTGGTGTTCCTTCCATTGTGTGGTGTTCCTTCCATTGTGTGGTGTTCCTTCCATTGTGTTGTGTTCCTTCCATTGTGTTATGTTCCTTCCATTGTGTTGTGTTCCTTCCATTGTGTTGTGTTCCTTCCATTGTGTTGTGTTCCTTCCATTGTGTGGTGTTCCTTCCATTGTGTTGTGTTCCTTCCATTGTGTGATGTTCCTTCCATTGTGTTGTGTTCCTTCCATTGTGTTGTGTTCCTTCCATTGTGTGATGTTCCTTCCATTGTGTTGTGTTCCTTCCATTGTGTGATGTTCCTTCCATTGTGTGATGTTCCTTCCATTGTGTTGTGTTCCTTCCATTGTGTGATGTTCCTTCCATTGTGTTGTGTTCCTTCCATTGTGTGGTGTTCCTTCCATTGTGTGATGTTCCTTCCATTGTGTTGTGTTCCTTCCATTGTGTGATGTTCCTTCCATTGTGTTGTGTTCCTTCCATTGTGTGGTGTTCCTTCCATTATGTGGTGTTCCTTCCATTGTGTGGTGTTCCTTCCATTGTGGTGTGTTCCTTCCATTGTGTGATGTTCCTTCCATTGTGTTGTGTTCCTCCATTGTGTGGTGTTCCATTGTGTGATGTTCCTTCCATTGTGTTGTGTTCCTTCCATTGTGTGGTGTTCCTTCCATTATGTGGTGTTCCTTCCATTGTGTGATGTTCCTTCCATTGTGTGGTGTTCCATTGTGTGGTGTTCCTTCCATTGTGTGGTGTTCCTTCCATTGTGTGGTGTTCCTTCCATTGTGTTGTGTTCCTTCATTGTGTGATGTTCCTTCCATTGTGTCCGAGTGTAGTTCATCTGCAGGTGGTAGTAGTGCGCGGCGCGCCACTCGGCTGAACCCGTGCAAGTACAGAGGTCAGATCCCTGACCCGCTTAACCTCCACTGCTTCCTATGGTCGCTGTAGGTCGCTTGTGTCCTGCCTGGGTGTAGCCAGATGTTCAGTTGTAGGTGTAGCTCAAGTAGCCAGATGTTCAGTTGTAGGTGTAGCTCAAGTAGCCAGATGTTCAGTTGTAGGTGTAGCTCAAGTAGCCAGATGTTCAGTTGTAGGTGTAGCTCAAGTAGCCAGATGTTCAGTTGTAGGTGTAGCTCAAGTAGCCAGATGTTCAGTTGTAGGTGTAGCTCAAGTAGCCAGATGTTCAGTTGTAGGTGTAGCTCAAGTAGCCAGATGTTCAGTTGTAGGTGTAGCTCAAGTAGCCAGGATGAGTGATACTGATCCTAAACTGTATCTCAACATCATCTTGTCAGAGTTTGCCGTTTCAGCCCTGACATTCCCAATATAAAGGCAAACCCGTCTACCTGTGTGCCGTCTGATTCCTAAAGGTGTGTAACCTGTTGCCTGCTTCTCCATCTTTAACAGAGAGTTACATCACATTCTGCCAGCCTTGTTCTAGAAATCTCAGTTCTATAAACAACAAAACCACAAAGATGCCGTCACCAGAGTGATAATGAACTGATCAGGACCAGCCTGAGTCTGTTACACAACAGATGAAACAAGTGCCAGCGGTTTCTCACGGTGTTCTTCTCGTGCCTCATTGTTTTTAAAACTTCGGTCAATCCCTTTTTTTTATTTCACACAACACCCCCCCCCCCCCCCAAAAAAAAAAAACCTATTCCCCCAAAAAATATCACCTACCCAACCACACCACCCTCCCCCCCCCCACCCCCCTCCCCCAAAAAATCCGTAAACCATCTTGCGAGCGCCCTCCGTCTAACGATCTTGTTCTAGTAGCGCCTTTCACAGAAACTATCTTCTGTTGTACGGGCCTGTATCAGAAACTATCGTATGTGTTCTCAGAAACTTATCCTTCTTTGTACGGCTGTTTCTAGAAACTATCTTCTGTTGTACGGCTGTTTCAGAAAAACTATCTTCTGTTGTACGGCTGTTTCAGAAACTATCTTCTGTTGTACGGCTGTTTCAGAAATTATGTTCTGTTGTACGGCTGTTTCAGAAACTATCTTCTGTTGTACGGCTGTTTCAGAAACTATCTTCTGTTGTACGGCTGTTTCAGAAACTATCTTCTGTTGTACGGCTGTTTCAGAAACTATCTTCTGTTGTACGGCTGTTTCAGAAACTATCTTCTGTTGGTACGGCTGTTTCAGAAACTTTGTTCTGTTGTATACGGCTGTTTCAGAAACTATCTTCTGTTGTACGGCTGTTTCAGAAACTATCTTCTGTTGTACGGCTGTTTCAGAAACTATGTTCTGTTGTACGGCTGTTTCAGAAACTATGTTCTGTTGTACGGCTGTTTCAGAAACTATCTTCTGTTGTACGGCTGTTTCAGAAACTATGTTCTGTTGTACGGCTGTTTCAGAAACTATGTTCTGTTGTACGGCTGTTTCAGAAACTATCTTCTGTTGTACGGCTGTTTCAGAAACTATGTTCTGTTGTACGGCTGTTTCAGAAACTATCTTCTGTTGTACGGCTGTTTCAGAAACTATCTTCTGTTGTACGGCTGTTTCAGAAACTATCTTCTGTTGTACGGCTGTTTCAGAAACTATCTTCTGTTGTACGGCTGTTTCAGAAACTATCTTCTGTTGTACGGCTGTTTCAGAAACTATCTTCTGTTGTACGGCTGTTTCAGAAACTATCTTCTGTTGTACGGCTGTTTCAGAAACTATCTTCTGTTGTACGGCTGTTTCAGAAACTATCTTCTGTTGTACGGCTGTTTCAGAAAACTATCTTCTGTTGTACGGCTGTTTCAGAAACTATCTTCTGTTGTACGGCTGTTTCAGAAACTATCTTCTGTTGTACGGCTGTTTCAGAAACTATCTTTGTTGTGTTGCTACGGCTTCTGTTTCAGAAACTATCTTCTGTTGTACGGGCTGTTTCAGAAAAACTATCTTCTGTTGTACGGCTGTTTCAGAAACTATGTTCTGTTGTACGGCTGTTTCAGAAACTATCTTCTGTTGTACGGCTGTTTCAGAAACTATGTTCTGTTGTACGGCTGTTTCAGAAACTATGTTCTGTTGTACGGCTGTTTCAGAAACTATGTTCTGTTTGTACGGCTGTTTCAGAAACTATGTTCTGTTGTACGGCTGTTTCAGAAACTATGTTCTGTTGTACGGCTGTTTCAGAAACTATGTTCTGTTGTAACGGCTGTTTCAGAAACTATATTTTTTCTTTGTACGGCTGTTTCAGAAACTATGTTCTGTTGTACGGCTGTTTCAGAAACTATCTTCTGTTGTACGGCTGTTTCAGAACTATCTTCTGTTTGTACGGCTGTTTCAGAAACTATCTTCTGTTGTACGGGCTGTTTCAGAAACTATCTTCTGTTTGTACGGCTGTTTCAGAAACTATCTTCTGTTGTACGGCTGTTTCAGAAACTATCTTCTGTTGTACGGCTGTTTCAGAAACTATCTTCTGTTGTACGGCTGTTTCAGAAACTATCTTTCTGTTGTACGGCTGTTTCAGAAACTATCTTCTGTTGTACGGCTGTTTCAGAAACTATCTTTCTGTTGTACGGCTTGTTTCAGAAACTATCTTCTGTTGTACGGCTGTTTCAGAAACTATCTTCTGTTGTACGGCTGTTTCAGAAAACTATCTTCTGTTGTACGGCTGTTTCAGAAACTATCTTCTGTTGTACGGCTGTTTCAGAAACTATCTTCTGTTGTACGGCTGTTTCAGAAACTATCTTCTGTTGTACGGCTGTTTCAGAAACTATCTTCTGTTGTACGGCTGTTTTCAGAAACTATCTTCTGTTGTACGGCTGTTTCAGAACTATTTTCTTCTGTTGTTACGGCTGGTTTCAGAAAAACTATCTTCTGTTGTACGGCTGTTTCAGAAACTATCTTCTGTTGTACGGCTGTTTTCAGAAACTATCTTCTGTTGTACGGCTGTTTCAGAAACTATCTTCTGTTGTACGGCTGTTTCAGAAACTATATTCTGTTGTACGGCTGTTTCAGAAACTATATTCTGTTGTACGGCTGTTTCAGAAACTATATTCTGTTGTACGGCTGTTTCAGAAACTATATTCTGTTGTACGGCTGTTTCAGAAACTATCTCTCTGTTGTACGGCTGCTGTTTCAGAAACTATCTTCTGTTGTACGGCTGTTTCAGAAACTATCTTCTGTTGTAACGGCTGTTTCAGAAACTATGTTCTGTTGTACGGCTGTTTTCAGAAACTATATTCTGTTGTACGGCTGTTTCAGAAACTATCTTCTGTTGTACGGCTGTTTCAGAAACTATGTTCTGTTGTACGGCTGTTTCAGAAACTATGTTCTGTTGTACGGCTGTTTCAGAAACTATCTTCTGTTGTACGGCTGTTTCAGAAACTATCTTCTGTTGTACGGCTGTTTCAGAAACTATGTTCTGTTGTACGGCTGTTTCAGAAACTATGTTCTGTTGTACGGCTGTTTCAGAAACTATGTTCTGTTGTACGGCTGTTTCAGAAACTATCTTCTGTTGTACGGCTGTTTCAGAAACTATGTTCTGTTGTAACGGCTGTTTCAGAAACTATGTTCTGTTGTACGGCTGTTTCAGAAACTATGTTCTGTTGTACGGCTGTTTCAGAAACTATCTTCTGTTGTACGGCTGTTTCAGAAACTATGTTCTGTTGTACGGCTGTTTCAGAAACTATGTTCTGTTGTACGGCTGTTTCAGAAACTATCTTCTGTTTTACGGCTGTTTCAGAAACTATGTTCTGTTGTACGGCTGTTTTCAGAAACTATGTTCTGTTGTACGGCTGTTTCAGAAACTATGTTCTGTTGTACGGCTGTTTCAGAAACTATGTTCTGTTTGTACGGCTGTTTTCAGAAACTATGTTCTGTTGTACGGCTGTTTCAGAAACTATCTTCTGTTGTACGGCTGTTTCAGAAACTATGTTCTGTTGTACGGCTGTTTCAGAAACTATGTTACTGGTTGTTTCAGAAACAACTATGTAATGTCGTTACGCTGTTTCAGAAACTATCCTTCTGTTGTACGGCTGTTTCAGAAACTATGTTCTGTTGTACGGCTGTTTCAGAAACTATGTTTCTGTTGTACGGCTGTTTTCAGAAACTATGTTCTGTTTGTAACGGCTGTTTCAGAAACTATGTTCTGTTGTACGGCTGTTTCAGAAACTATGTTCTGTTGTACGGCTGTTTCAGAAACTGTTTTACAGAAACTATGTTCTGTTGTACGGCTGTTTCAGAAACTATGTTCTGTTGTACGGCTGTTTAAGGAAGAAACTATGTTCTGTTTGTACGGCTGTTTCAAGAAACTATGTTCTGTTGTACGGCTGTTTCAGAAACTATGTTCTGTTGTACGGCTGTTTTCAGAAACTATGTTCTGTTGTACGGCTGTTTCAGAAAACTATGTTCTGTTGTACGGTGCTGTTTCAGAAACTATGTTCTGTTGTACGGCTGTTTCAGAAACTATGTTCTGTTTGTACGGCTGTTTCAGAAACTATGTTCTGTTGTACGGCTGTTTCAGAAACTATGTTCGTTGTACGGCTGTTTCAGAAAACTATGTTCTGTTGTACGGCTGTTTCAGAAACTATGTTCTGTTGTACGGCTGTTTCAGAAACTATGTTCTGTTGTACGGCTGTTTCAGAAAACTATGTTTCTGTTTGTACGGCTGTTTTCAGAAACTATGTTCTGTTGTACGGCTGTTTCAGAAACTATGTTTCTGTTGTACGGCTGTTTCAGAAACTATGTTCTGTTGTACGGCTGTTTCAGAAACTATGTTCTGTTGTACGGCTGTTTCAGAAACTATGTTCTGTTGATACGGCTGTTTCAGAAACTATGTTCTGTGTTGACGGCTGTTTCAGAAACTATGTTCTGTTGTACGGCTGTTTTCCAGAAACTATGTTCTGTTGTACGGCTGTTTCCGAAACTATGTTCTGTTGTACGGCTGTTTCAGAAACTATGTTCTGTTGTACGGCTGTTTTCAGAAACTATGTTCTGTTGTACGGCTGTTTCAGAAACTATGTTCTGTTGTACGGCTGTTTCAGAAACTATGTTCTGTTGTACGGCTGTTTCAGAAAACTATGTTCTGTTGTACGGCTGTTTCAGAAACTATGTTCTGTTGTACGGCTGTTTCAGAAACTATGTTCTGTTGTACGGCTGTTTTCAGAAACTATGTTCTGTTGTACGGCTGTTTCAGAAAAACTATGTTTCTGTTGTACGGCTGTTTCAGAAACTATGTTCTGTTGTACGGCTGTTTCAGAAACTATGTTCTGTTGTACGGCTGTTTTCAGAAACTCTGTTCTGTTGTACGGCTGTTTCAGAAACTATGTTCTGTTGTACGGCTGTTTCAGAAACTATTCTTCTGTTTGTACGGCTGTTTCAGAAACTATGTTCTGTTGTACGGCTGTTTCAGAAACTATGTTCTGTTTACGGCTACAGAAACTATGCTGTTTTCAGAAACTATGTTCTGTTGTACGGCTGTTTTCAGAAACTATGTTTCTGTTTGTACGGCTGTTTCAGAAACTATGTTCTGTTGTACGGCTGTTTCAGAAACTATGTTCTGTTGTACGGCTGTTTCAGAAACTATGTTCTGTTGTACGGCTGTTTCAGAAACTATGTTCTGTTGTACGGCTGTTTCAGAAACTATGTTCTGTTGTACGGCTGTTTCAGAAACTATGTTCTGTTGTACGGCTGTTTCAGAAACTATGTTCTGTTGTACGGCTGTTTCAGAAACTATGTTCTGTTGTACGGCTGTTTCAGAAACTATGTTCTGTTGTACGGCTGTTTCAGAAACTATGTTCTGTTGTACGGCTGTTTCAGAAACTATGTTCTGTTGTACGGCTGTTTCAGAAACTATCTACTGTTGTACGGCTGTTTCAGAAACTATCTTCTGTTGTACGGCTGTTTCAGAAACTATGTTCTGTTGTACGGCTGTTTCAGAAACTATCTACTGTTGTACGGCTGTTTCAGAAACTATGTTCTGTTGTACGGCTGTTTCAGAAACTATATGTTTCAGAAACTATCTACTGTTGTACGGCTGTTTCAGAAACTATCTTCTGTTGTACGGCTGTTTCAGAAACTATCTACTGTTGTACGGCTGTTTCAGAAACTATCTACTGTTGTACGGCTGTTTCAGAAACTATGTTCTGTTGTACGGCTGTTTCAGAAACTATGTTCTGTTGTACGGCTGTTTCAGAAACTATCTTCTGTTGTACGGCTGTTTCAGAAACTATGTTCTGTTGTACGGCTGTTTCAGAAACTATGTTCTGTTGTACGGCTGTTTCAGAAACTATGTTCTGTTGTACGGCTGTTTCAGAAACTATGTTCTGTTGTACGGCTGTTTCAGCAATCATGTTCTGTTGTACGGCTGTTTCAGCAATCATGTTCTGTTGTACGGCTGTTTCAGAAACTATGTTCTGTTGTACGGCTGTTTCAGAAACTATGTTCTGTTGTACGCCTATTTCAGAAACTATGTTCTGTTGTACGGCTGTTTCAGAAACTACGTTCTGTTGTACGGCTGTTTTAGAAACTATGTTTTGTTGTACGGCTGTTTCAGAAACTATTTTCAGTTGTACGGCTGTTTCAGAAACTACGTTCTGTTGTACGGCTGTTTTAGAAACTATGTTCTGTTGTACGGCTGTTTCAAAAACTATTTTCAGTTGTACGGCTGTTTCAGAAACTATGTTCTGCTCTAAGGCTGTTTCAGAAACTATGTTCTGTTGTACGGCTGTTTCAGAAACTATGTTCTGTTTTACGGCTGTTTCAGAAAATATGTTCTGTTTTACGGCTGTTTTAGAAACTGTTCTGTTGCACGGCTGTTTCAAAAATCATGTTCTGTTGTACGGTTGCTTCAGAAACTATGTTCTTTTGTACGGCTGTTTCAGCAATCATGTTCTGTTGTACGGCTGTTTCAGAAACTATGTACTTTTGTACGGCTGTTTCAGCAATCATGTTTTGTTGTACGGCTGTTTCAGAAACTATGTTCTTTTGTACGGCTGTTTCAGCAATCATGTTCTGTTGTACGGCTGTTTCAGCAATCATGTTCTGTTGTACGGCTGTTTCAGCAATCATGTTCTGTTGTACGGCTGTTTCAGCAATCATGTTCTGTTGTACGGCTGTTTCAGCAATCATGTTCTGTTGTACGGCTGTTTCAGCAATCATGTTCTGTTGTACGGCTGTTTCAGAAACTATCTTCTGTTGTACGGCTGCTTTCATTGTCTACTCAAGCACATACGATCGTCTAGACTCTCTGTGGTTGATGTGATGTCCTGGCCTATGATATAAATCTGGTAAAACTGGGTAGTTGTGAAGACCAGACAGCAGCACAGTAGCAAACAGACAACAACAAAACACATGATACAGGTGATAGTCGAAAGAAAACAATGCTGTCTGTATTAGGCCGCTCGTTTAACATGGAAACAGAATTTCAAGGTCAGAGGAGAAACAGTGGGAAAAGCCTATACAGCACTACATATATTGTTTGTTTTTAGTTTCCAGAAGCCATGAGGTGTTAACCTTTAGGCTCGGTACTATGGATATCGCAACCCTTCGGCCTTGATTCCATGATTAATACCATAAATCTGAGAGAAATGTGGCTTTTCTGCCTTCCCCTGCCAGTGAACCCGGACCACAAGGAGTTCGTCACCCGGTCACCGCGCAATCCGGTTTAGCCAACCACGCTAGAGAGCCGGGCGGACTACATACATCGGTAGTGAGAAGCAACATCATGTATATGTACGTTGTCATTGCTCAGCGTGGTGTTTACTTTATCTGTGTGTGCCAACCGGACGCGGCTGGGTGTCCTGGCACTTGTCACTGTGTGTATTCTGTGTCACATATTTACTTTCTGAGGGAAACAGTTCCTCTCTTGTCATGTGGCAGACTTCTCTTTCCTTCAACACAGACAAGGTAACTTTTTTCTCAGCAAGATAGGAGATTGATGACCCAAGTAGCGGGCCACTCAAACTGGGAAAGTCTGGCACTCCAGGGAGTTCGTTAATCGGAGGCTGGGTAGACCAGGCCGGAACTGATAGGGGTTATGTGGACACAAGAAATGTGAACACCATCGAGCTGCCAGTGGGCGCTCCGACACAAGTCGCTGGAGATAGAGGCTTGGGGGAGGAGGGGGGGGGAAATTCTGGGCTTGTCTAACATCCTGACCACTGTGGCCACTTGAATGTACCGCCCCGTTACTTCTTTCTTGTCTAATCGTTCCCACAGTTTCCCTATTATTGTTCTTTTTTTTTTTTTTATTTCCTCTTCCGTACAGACAATTTATTGTTAGACGTAAAGTCAATATTTTCACTTGATGTAAAGTAGATTAACACGGTGCGTAAAGCAGGCTTTTACACTGTCTGTAAAGCGAGGATTTACACTGTTAATCATGTACTTTCACAATCTGTAAAGTGAGTCTTTACACTGTTAATCATATGTTTACACTATCTGTGAAGATAGTATTTATATTGTTAATCCTGCATTTGAATTATATGTAAAGCGAGTATTTACACTGCCAATCATGTATTTATGTGTCTATAAATCGAGTATTTACAGTTAATCTTGTATTTATAATATCTGTAAAGTGGGTATTTACATTTAATCATGCATTTACACTGTATGTAAAGCAAATATTTACACTGTTAATCATGTATTTACATTATCTGCAAAGCGAGTATATAAGGTAATCATATAATTGCGCAATGTGTAAATGGAGTATTTACTATTAATTATATATTTACACTATCCCTAAAGACGCATAATTAACGGCATGTCACGGTGTCCCGGGGCCTGACTTCGTCAGTTATACCATTAATCAAGTATTTGTATAGTTTTTGAAGCGATTTACTTAGCCAGTCCTCTAACGCGATTGTGTAAGCTGTAAAGGAAGTAATTAAACTGTAAAGCAAGTATTTAAACTGTAAAGCAAGTATTTATTTAAACTGTAAAGCAAGTATGTAAACTGTAAAGCCAGTATTTAAACTGTAAAGGAAGTATTTAGATTGTATTTTTTTTTTTAGTATTTAGAAACCATGTGTTGTTAACCCTTAGGCTCGGTACTAGATATCGCACCCTTCGGCCTTGATTCCGTGATAGGTGGCGTCATTTTGGAAGAAATGTGACTTTGTTTTTTTACTACCCCGGGTGTAAACACGGACCACAAGGATTTCGTCACCCGGTCGCCGCGTAGTCAGATTAAGCCAACTGAGCTAACGAGCTGGGCAAGAGTGTAAAGCATGTATTTGCATATGTTGCTGTCACAAGATTATAGACACATTTAAGATACCAAAACGCCTCGTAGTTTTTGCAGGCCTTTTGGAAAAAGGGAGTTGAGGGTGGGAGAAGAGGGGGGAATCATACGACATATTGCAAATAGAAATCATTCAACGATGTCGTAAAATGTGCCTAATGAGGGATGTGTTAGAGTTTGAGATTTATGGTTAGTTGCGTATCATTTACAGGACGTTGCAGAACCAACCACAGCATTTTTTGGCTGTTGTGGTTCTCCTAGGTCTAGTAGTTCGGCTTCTCGAGACCATTGTCGAAACCAACGCAAGACGCAAAGCCCGCAGCTGGTATTGAGCCCGGCACCCCGGCATTACAAAGCGTGTTCGTAACACCTAAGCTAAAGACGCCGAAAGTCTAACATCTTCTCCAACATTTCTGTAGTGCTCCATGAAACAGTCTAACATCTTCTCCAACATTCCAGTAGTGCCCTGTGAAACAGTCTAACATCTTCTCCAACATTCCAGTAGTGCCCTGTGAAACAGTCTAACATCTTCTCCACCATTTTATTAGTGCCCCATGAAACAGACTAACATCTTCTCCAACATTCCAATAGTGTCTTGTGAAACAGTCCTAACCTCTTCTCCAACTTCCATTAGTGGCCCCGTGAAAAACAGTCACTAACATCTTCTCCAACATTCCAGTAGTGCCCCGTGAAACAGTCTAACATCTTCTCCAACATTCCATAGTGCCCTTGTGAAACAGTCCTAACATCCTTCTCCAAATTCGCAATGTTATGGCACCAGTGAAACAGTCTAACATCTTCTCCAACATTCCAATAGTGTCTTGTGAAACAGTCTAACAAATCTTCTCTAACATTACCATTAGGCCGAACCGTGAAAAAACAGTCCTAACATCTTCTCCAACATTCCAGAAGTGCCCTGTAAAAACAGTTTAAACCCTTCCCTCCACGATTTTTATGAGTTAGTGCCCATGAAACAGACTAACATCTTCTCAACATCACAATAGTGTCTGGTGAAACAGTCTAACATCTTCTCCAACATCCAATAGTTGCCCCGTGAAACAGTATGAGACATCTTCTCCAACATTCCATTAGTTGGCCCCCTTCGTGAAACTAGTCTAACATCTTTCTCCAACATTCCAGTAAGTGCCCTGCTAAACAGGCTAAAGATCTTCTCCAAACATTCCATTTAGAGCACCGTGAAACAGTCTAACATCTTCTCCAACATTCCATAGTCCGCCCCAGTGAAACAGTATAAACATCTTATCCAACATCCTGTAGTGCTCAGTGAAACAGTCTAACATCTTCTCCAACATTTTATTAGTGCCCCGTGAAACAGTCTAACATCTTCTCCAACATTCCAATAGTGTCTTGTGAAACAGTCTAACATCTTCTCCAACATTCCATTAGTGCCCCGTGAAACAGTCTAACATCTTCTCCAACATTCCATTAGTGCCCCGTGAAACAGTCTAATATCTTCTACAACATTCCAATAGTGTCTTGTGAAACAGTCTAATATCTTCTCCAACATTTTATTAGTGCCCCGTGAAACAGTCCAACATCTTCTCCAACATTCCAATAGTGTCTTGTGAAACAGTCT
Source organism: Candidula unifasciata (assembly GCA_905116865.2). NCBI lineage: Eukaryota > Metazoa > Mollusca > Gastropoda > Stylommatophora > Geomitridae > Candidula > Candidula unifasciata. The sequence goes on along the minus strand of CAJHNH020001984.1, from coordinate 95,939 downwards.
AATATATACCACAACAAAATGTACCAACCGCCAGTTTGAGGATAAACTTATATGAAGTAGAAGAAGTAAAAGAAGTATGAGAAGATGAAGTATAAGAAGAAGAAGAAGAAAAAGAAGAAGAAGAAAGACAGACAGAAGAAGAAGAAGAAGAAGAAGAAGAAAGAAGAAGAAGAAAGTAGAAGAAGAAAGAAGAAGAAAGACGAAGAACGAAGAAGAAGAAGAAGAAGAAGCAGAGAAGAAGAAGAAGAAGAAGAGACGAAGAAAGAAGAAGGGAAGAAAAAGAAGAAGAAGAAGGATAAGAGTAGCCATCAAGTGAGAAGAGTTGGATATATGTATGTGCGTGTGTCTGTGTGAGATAGAGTGTGTGTAGAAGCTGAATATTTTGCTGACGATGGTGGCGATAGTAGCGTGGGGGGTAGGGGGTGTGTGGGGGGTGGGGGGGGGAATGTTGTATTTAATATCAACGACCAGCGGTGACAACGACCAGATGTGACAACGACCGGCTGTGACAACGGCCGGCTGGGAACAGTTCAAACGTGGCCAACGCCTGTTTTTTTGCTGCGCTTCAATTAGCAATACAAGTCACCCGAGTCTTCCTGAGTGTACCCTACACCTGGTTCATCGACACACGTCGACGCTGGGGACACTTGTCGGACAATATGTTTCTGGGATGTATGTCAGTGTCGCTAACTCAAAGCTAGATGATATATTCTGCGTTTATTACATTTGTGTCTTGATATTTTGCGACTCTTCAGTGGTTCTCATGTCTTCTTTTTCACAACTACCGTTTTGTTTTTTCAAGGTCTTTTTAGTGGCAAAAAGCTGCTGTAAAGGGAATGCTAACGTAGTTTCTCAGCGGTATGGCTTTGAGAGAACTTTTTGTCTAGCGTGATATTAGAAGTGCTTGCTACCCTGAAATAATTAACCATCATTAATTTGCTGTGAATTTTGTATGAGAAAATATATTTTATCCTCCTTTCACAAAATGCGTCGCTCGACATGGTACCGACACTTCTCCTGATATACCCGACATGGTATTAACCCTTCTCCTGATATACCCGACATGGTACCGACCCTTCTCCTGATATACCAGACATGGTACCGACCCTTCTCCTGATATACCCGACATGGTACCGACCCTTCTCCTGATATACCAGACATGGTACCGACCCTTCTCCTGATATACCCGACATGGTACCGACCCTTCTCCTGAATACAGACAAGACTTGGTACCTGACCCTTTGGCTCCTGATATTACCATGACATGGGGTCCGACCATTCTCGGATATACCCGACAATGGTACCGACCTTCTCCTGATATACCCGACATGGTAACCGACCTTTCTCCCTGATATAACCCGACATGGTCCGACCCTTCCCCTTCTCGATACCCCGGACAAGGTACCTGACCCTTCTCCTCGATACAGCAGAATCCCGCCTAACCGACCCGACACACTGTACGCGCGTGACCCATCAAACAGAGGCACCCCCGCTCTCCTGAGTTATACCTGATTACGACATGGTACCGGACCCTTGCTCATGATATACCCGACATGGTACCGACCCTTCTCCTGATATACCCGACATGGTACCGACCCTTCTCCTGATACACCAGACATGGTACCGACCGTTCTCCTGATATACGCGACAGGGTACCGACCCTTCTCCTGATACACCAGACATGGTACCGACCCTTCTCCTGATATACCCGACATGGTACCGACCCTTCTCCTGATACACCTGACAAGGTACCGACCCTTCTCCTGATATACCCGACATGGTACCGACCCTTCTCCTGATACACCTGACATGGTACCGACCCTTCTCCTGATACACCCGACATGTTACCGACACTTCTCGTGATATACTTGACATGGTACCGACCCTTCTCCTGATATACCCGACATGGTACCGACCACTCTCCTGATACACCCGACATGGTACCGACCACTCTCCTGATGTACCTGATACTTCACTTGCTCCACTAATGGTGCCCTAACGGACTCATCCATGGTGTCACGTCCTGTTTGTTAATTAAACTGATATTCCCTGTCATTATTCTTGCTGTCTTACTGACACCATACTAGCTATACTAACAGTCACATTTTTGCTGTCCTAACTGCAGTTTTTCTTTACCAACTGACTCTTTTCTATGAAATAATATTCTTCTTTGTTTTCTTCTTCGTCCTTCACTTTCTCCTCCTGCAGCATGTGACGTACATACCAGGCGTCGCGTCTTGTTCCAGATCAAACTCAACAACAAACACGCGCATTCATTACAGTACTTATCATGAATCTACGTAAGTAAGTTCACAATTAGAAATGATAAACGTTCGTATCTCAAAAAGTTCGTTTGCGGAGCGGTTGTAAGTCGAGGAGCAACTGTTCTCCCAGGCCCTTGTTTGGCTTTAGTGTCCGATTGTAACTTCCTTGTGATTGAATCTCTGTTCCGACTGTCAGGAACCATCGTGCCCATTACCTGACTGTTCCTGCGGTCAAATCATTACAGACAGCGGGGCATGTAGCAGTTCATGCGCCAGTATATCTTTGATGTTCGGGCCTGATGGAGTTTTTGTCTGAGTTGTCGCTTTGATCACTGGCGTTTATATACTTATTCCCTAAGAGAGCTATTTGCCGAACGGTATTTATAGAATGTTTGATCGTTTCATTCGCTTTCTGCTTTGCTCGTAAATGAGTCAGTGCAACTCTCGTGCGGTGAGGCATGTTTGACTCTATCATTGGAACTTTAGGGGCTTCAGTTTTCAAAGGACCTATCACGCCTTTTATCCCCGCTCAGTTTTGTAACGGGATTTGGACACGTTCTTTTTCCAAGCATTTGTTTACGCTTTTCATATTATTCCATTTATATATATATATATATATATATATATATATATATATATATATATATATATATTATATATATATATATATATGGGAGGGGTCCTCTGTGATGTAGCGGCTTTACCCTCGCCTTGATGTAGCGACTTTACCCTCGCTGTGATGTAGCGATAGTACCCTCGCCGTGATGTAGCGACTGTACTCTTGCTGTGATGTAGCCACTGTACCCTCGCTGTGATGTAGCGGCTGTAACCTCGCCGTATTGTATCGGCTGTAACCTCGCCGTGATGTAGCGACTGTACTCTCTCCTAGTTGTAGCGACTGTACCCTCGCCCAGATGTAGCGACTGTACCCTCGCTGTGATGTAGCGACTGTACCCTCGCCGTGATGTAGCGACTGTAACCTCGCCGTGGTGTAGCGACTATAACCTCGCCGTGATATGGGGACTGTGCCCTCACGGTGATGTAGCGACTGTACCCTCACAGTGATGTAGCGACTGTACCCTCACGGTGATGTAGCGACTGTACCCTCGCTGTGATGTAGCGACTGTGCCCTCACGGTGATGTAGCGACTGTACCCTCGCGGTGATGTAGCGACTGTACCCTCACGGTGATGTAGCGACTGTACCCTCGCGGTGATGTAGCGACTGTACCCTCACGGTGATGTAGCGACTGTACCCTCACGGTGATGTAGCGACTGTACCCTCGCTGTGATGTAGCGACTGTACCCTCGCTGTGATGTAGCGACTGTACCCTCGCGGTGATGTAGCGACTGTACCCTCGCCTATCGGAATGTCTCGGGTTCAGACCCTGACGGAGCAGGACATTCCCCCAACTTCATATTATTCACATCATCGAAGCTCCGATTAGTCTATTAAATCAAGGTCTTCCCCTATTACCCAATATACAAGAAGGCGTAGAAGAGGGTCCTTTAGCATTTACTTTACAAATATATATAGGCCCCTTCAGCCCCACCCCCCTGCCAAAATGTGTACAAGGGCTCCTCCCCCTTTATGTTTGGTCCTCGCGACTGTACTGTGCATCATGTTTTACATAGTTACCTATTAAAATATTACCTGAACCATTTGCAACAATTTTAAAAGCAGCAACATCAACAGCAGTAGTCTTACCAGCAACACCAACAGCAGTAGTCTTACCAGCAACATCAACAGCAGTAGTCTTACCAGCAACATCAACAGCAGTAGTCTTACCAGCAACATCAACAGCATCTGCAGTGATACCAGTCACGGCAGGTGTTTGTTGTCAGCGCTGTCGTAGAAGATTCTTTGAAATGTCTACTTGCACCCTTTAAAAACACTTTGATGTGAGTACCGCCACCTTGTCTATGCATAGTTGTAGCCCTACAGTCATAGACACTTTAATGTGAGTACCGGCACCGTTACTGTGCATAAATGTAGCCCTACAGTCATAGACACTTTGATGTGAGTAGCGGCACCGTTACTGTGCATAGTTGTAGCACTACAGTCAAAGACACTTTGATGTGAGTACCATCACCGTACTGTGCATAGTTGTAGCCCTACAGTCATAGACACTTTGATGTGAGTAGCGGCACCGTTACTGTGCATAGTTGTAGCCCTACAGTCATAGACACTTTGATGTAAGTAGCGGCACCGTTACTGTGCATAGTTGTAGCACTACAGTCAAAGACACTTTGATGTGAGTACCATCACCGTACTTTGCATAGTTGTAGCCCTACAGTCATAGACACTTTGATGTGAGTAGCGGCACCGTTACTGTGCATAGTTGTAGCCCTACAGTCATAGACACATTGATGTGAGTAGCGGCACCGTTACTGTGCATAGTTGTAGCCCTACAGTCATAGACACATTGATGTGAGTACCCCGTTACTGTGCATAGTTGTAGCCCTACAGTCATAGACACTTTGATGTAAGTAGCGGCACCTTGTCTGTGCATAGTTGTAGCTCTACAGTCATAGACACTTTGATGTGAGTACCGACACCGTTACTGTGCATAGTTGTAGCCCTACAGTCATAGACACTTTTATGTGAGTAGCGGCACCGTTACTGTGCATAGTTGTAGCTCTACAGTTATAGACACTTTGATGTGTGTACCGGCACCTTGTCTGTGCATAGTTGTAGCCCTACAGTTATAGACACTTTGATGTGAGTAGCGGCACCTTGTCTGTGCATAGTTGTAGCCCTACAGTCATAGACACTTTGATGTGAGTACCGGCACCTTGTCTGTGCATAGTTGTAGCCCTACAGTCATTGACACTTTGATGTGAGTACCGGCACCTTGTCTGTGCATAGTTGTAGCCCTACAGTCATAGACACTTTGATGTGAGTACCGGCACCATTACTGTGCATAGTTGTAGCCCTACAGTCATTGACACTTTGATGTGAGTTCCGGCACCGTTACTGTGCATAGTTGTAGCCCTACAGTCATTGACACTTTGATGTGAGTACCGGCACCGTTACTGTGCATAGTTGTAGCTCTACAGTTATAGACACTTTGATGTGAGTACCGGCACTGTTACTGTTGCATAGCTGTAGCTCTACAGTCATAGACACTTTGATGTAAGTTCCGGCACCTTGTCTGTGCATAGTTGTAGCCCTACAGTCATAAGAACTTTGATGTGAGTACCGGCACCTTGTCTGTGCATAGATGTAGCCCTACAGTATTAGACACTTTGATGTGAGTACCGGCACCTTGTCTGTGCATAGTTGTAGCTCTACAGTTATAGACACTTTGATATGAGTACCGACACCGTTACTGTGCATAGCTGTAGCCCTACATCATTGACACTTTGATGTGAGTACCGGCACCTTGTCTGTGCATAGTTGTAGCTCTACAGTTATAGACACTTTGATGTGAGTACCGGCACCTTGTCTGTGCATAGTTGTAGCTCTACAGTCATAGACACATTGGTGTGAGTACCGGCACCTTGTCTGTGCATAGTTATAGCCCTACAGTCATAGACACTGAGATGTGAGTACCGGCACCTTGTCTGTGCATAGTTGTAGCCCTACAGTCATAGACACTTTGATGTGAGTACCGGCACCGTTACTGTGCATAGTTGTAGCCCTACAGTCATAGACACTTTGATGTGAGTACCGGCACCTTGTCTGTGCATAGTTGTAGCCCTACAGTCATAGACACTTTGATGTGAGTACCGGCACCGTTACTGTGCATAGTTGTAGCCCTACAGTCATAGACACTTTGATGTGAGTACCGGCACCTTGTCTGTGCATAGTTGTAGCCCTACAGTCATAGACACTTTGATGTGAGTACCGGCACCGTTACTGTGCATAGTTGTAGCCCTACAGTAATTGACACGTTGATGTGAGTACCGGCACCTTGTCTGTGCATAGTTGTAGCCCTACAGTCATAGACACTTTGATGTGAGTACCGGCACCGTTACTGTGCATAGTTGTAGCTCTAAAGTTATAGACACTTTGATGTGAGTACCGACACCGTTACTGTGCATAGCTGTAGCTCTACAATCATAGACACTTTGATGTTAGTACCGGCACCTTGTCTGTGCATAGTTGTAGCTCTACAGTCATAAACACTTTGATGTGTGTACCGGCACCTTGTCTTTGCATAGTTGTAGCCCTACAGTCATAGACACTTTGATGTGAGTACCGGCACCGTTACTGTGCATAGTTGTAGCCCTACAGTCATAGACACTGTGATGTGAGTACCGGCACCTTGTCTGTGCATAGTTGTAGCTCTACAGTCATAAACACTTTGATGTGACTACCGGCACCTTGTCTGTGCATAGCTGTAGCCCTGCAGTCATAGACACTTTGATGTGAGTACTGGCACCTTGTCTGTGCATAGTTGTAGCTCTACAGTTATAGACACTTTGATGTGAGTACTGGCACCTTGTCTGTGCATAGTTGTAGCTCTACAGTTATAGACACTTTGATGTGAGTACCGGCACCTTGTCTGTGCATAGTTGTAGCTCTACAGTCATAGACACATTGATGTGAGTACCGGCACCTTGTCTGTGCATAGTTATAGCCCTACAGTCATAGACACTTTGATGTTAGTAGCGGCACCTTTACTGTGCATAGTTGTAGCTTTACAGTCATAGACACTTTGATGTGAGTAGCGGCACCTTGTCTGTGCATACTTGTAGCCCTACAGTCATAGACACTTTGATGTGAGTACCAGCACCGTTACTGTGCATAGCTGTAGCCCTACAGTCATAGACACTTTGATGTGAGTACCAGCACCGTTACTGTGCATAGTTGTAGCCCTACAGTCAAAGACACTTTGATGTGAGTACCGGCACCGTTACTGTGCATAGTTGTAGCCCTACAGTCATAGACACTTTGATGTCAGTACCGGCACCGTTACTGTGCATAGTTGTAGCCCTACAGTCATAGACACTTTGACGTGAGTACCGACACCGTTACTGTGCATAGTTGTAGCCCTACAGTCATAGACACTTTGATGTGAGTACCGGCACCGTTACTGTGCATAGCTGTAGCCCTACAGTCAAAGACACTTTGATGTGAGTACCGGCACCTTGTCTGTGCATAGTTGTAGCCCTACAGTCATAGACACTTTGATGTGAGTACCGGCACCGTTACTGTGCATAGCTGTAGCCGTACAGTCATAGACACTTTGATGTCAGTACCGGCACCGTTACTGTGCATAGTTGTAGCCCTACAGTCATAGACACTTTGATGTCAGTACCGGCACCGTTACTGTGCATAGTTGTAGCCCTACAGTCATAGACACTTTGACGTGAGTACCGACACCGTTACTGTGCATAGTTGTAGCCCTACAGTCATAGACACTTTGATGTGAGTACTGGCACCGTTACTGTGCATAGTTGTAGCCCTACAGTCATAGACACTTTGATGTGAGTACCGGCACCGTTACTGTGCATAGTTGTAGCCCTACAGTCATAGACACTTTGATGTGAGTACCGGCACCGTTACTGTGCATAGTTGTAGCCCTACAGTCATAGACACTTTGATGTGAGTACCGGCACCTTGTCTGTGCATAGTTGTAGCCCAACAGTCATAGACACTTTGATGTGAGTACCGGCACCGTTACTGTGCATAGTTGTAGCCCTACAGTCATAGACACTTTGACGTGAGTACCGACACCGTTACTGTGCATAGTTGTAGCCCTACAGTCATAGACACTTTGATGTGAGTACCGGCACCGTTACTGTGCATAGCTGTAGCCCTACAGTCATAGACACTTTGATGTGAGTACCGGCACCTTGTCTGTGCATAGTTGTAGCCCTACAGTCATAGACACTTTGATGTGAGTACCGGCACCGTTACTGTGCATAGCTGTAGCCGTACAGTCATAGACACTTTGATGTCAGTACCGGCACCGTTACTGTGCATAGTTGTAGCCCTACAGTCATAGACACTTTGATGTCAGTACCGGCACCGTTACTGTGCATAGTTGTAGCCCTACAGTCATAGACACTTTGACGTGAGTACCGACACCGTTACTGTGCATAGTTGTAGCCCTACAGTCATAGACACTTTGATGTGAGTACTGGCACCGTTACTGTGCATAGTTGTAGCCCTACAGTCATAGACACTTTGATGTGAGTACCGGCACCGTTACTGTGCATAGTTGTAGCCCTACAGTCATAGACACTTTGATGTGAGTACCGGCACCGTTACTGTGCATAGTTGTAGCCCTACAGTCATAGACACTTTGATGTGAGTACCGGCACCTTGTCTGTGCATAGTTGTAGCCCAACAGTCATAGACACTTTGATGTGAGTACCGGCACCTTGTCTGTGCATAGTTGTAGCCCTACAGTCATAGACACTTTGATGTGAGTACCGGCACCTTGTCTGTGCATAGTTGTAGCCCTACAGTCATAGACACTTTGATGTGAGTACCGGCACCTGGTCTGTTTAGGTCAACGCATCAAACATCGACTGGAGACATGCACACACCCAGAAAAAGTTCACAATTAATACCTACTCACATTGAATCCAACCTCACCTGGACGACAGGTGTGCACACATTCTCGATCAACTGTGGGAGCCTTTCTTCTGTGAACGGCATGACCGTTGCGTGCTGTAAAATTGAATACTTCTACTGTGTCCAACTGCCTTTGTCTTCCTGTCTATCATTATATCTGTCCGCCTGTTATTGTGTCTGCCTGTTTGTATGTCTGTGGCTGTCTGAGTTTGTCTGTCTACCTATCTGTCTACAAACTAATAGGCCATTAGGTCTCAGAGTACAGGAGACAGACAACCAATCTGCTGTATGAGGGATCTGACACACCAGGCAGGTGATGTGTTGTTTGATCCAGACAGGTGATGTGTTGTTTCATCCAGGCATGTGATGTGTTGTTTCATCCTGGCCTGTGATGTGTTGTTTTATCCAGTCAGGCGATGTGTTGTTTCATCCAGGCAGGTGATGTGTTGTTTCATCCAGGCCGGTGATGTCTTGATTCATCCTGGCCGGTGATGTGTTGTTTCATCCAGGCAGGTGATGTGTTGTTTCATCCAGGCAGGTGATGTCTTGTTTCATCCAGGCAGGTGATGTGTTGTTTCATCCAGGCAGGTGATGTGTTGTTTCATTCGTGCCGGTGATGTGTTGTTTCATTCATGCCGGTGATGTGTTGTTTCATCCTGGCCGGTGATGTGTTGTTTCATCCTGGCCGGTGATGTGTTGTTTCATCCTGGCCGGTGATGTGTTGTTTCATCCTGGCCGGTGATGTGTTGTTTCATCCTGGCCGGTGATGTGTTATTTCATTCTGGCCGGTGATGTGTTGTTTCATCCTGGCCAATGATGTGTTATTTCATCCTGGCCGGTGATGTGTTGTTTCATCCAGGCTCGTGATGTGTTGTTTCATTCAGCCCGCAAATAAAGGATGCTGTCCACATATAAACCGCTGTCCAGGGCAGTGCTTGCCTTGTCGCTGCTACGCCATACTGGAAGGACAGAAACAGACAGCACCGACTGTCCATATCATTTTATGGAAGATACTGTCTTTTAGTTAGATACAAGGGAAGTCAATAAGAAAGTCACAGATTGTTATGGGGTGGCAGAAATATGTAGTTGCTGGTTTCCTAAGGTGTCAGTGTCACAGCAACATCTAACTTTATGTCTGTGTTCGTTAGGTGGCGCTAGGTGTTGCATGCGCATTTGCTACACATAAACAAAATGGCGACTTTACTCACGGAGTGTACCCTCATATTGTTCAGAATGCAGTGTACTGCACGATCGATTAAAATTTAAGAAAGTGTGTTCAAGATGGGTACCCATATAACTGACGGACTAACTGCAAATCTAGGAGAAGACATGCTGAACAAGATTATTACTGATGACGAATCATGTATGTATTACTACCAGTCCGAATCAATGCGTGCTTCAGTTCAATAAACATCCGTCTTCGCCTTTGTTAAAAAAATCAAGGTTACGCTATTAGAAGGAAAGATTATGCTGACTGTGTTCTGGGATTGTCAAGGGATGTTTTTAACCAATTAAAAAAAAATGATAGGTGACATTTGAATGCTGATTCATACTGTAAAGTTTTATCGATGCTTCATGATTCAGTTTGAAGAAAACGTCCAGGCTTGCTGCCGATAAGAGTGCTACTCTTTCATGACAATACCAGACCAATATACGGCTCGTCACTGAAAACCCACCTTGGTCAGAGACATTTCGCGAACGTGACTTGAAAAGTGGTTTAGAAAACAGAGCACGCAGTTCTGTGCAGCAGGGTTGGGGGACTAATAAAACGATCGACATATGCATCAATGTTGTTGGAAATTATGCTGAAAACTAAAGGGACATTGTATGTTTAAAAATAAACGGTTTTCATATTGTTATCGTTTTTATAATTTTTTTTTTGAAACAACCCTTCGGGACGTAATTTAGGACTTCCCTCGTACTTAAATAACTTCAACCTCCGATACTTTATCCATCTGTTGTGTGTTATAAATGGACCTAAAGTACAATGTGTTCCATATCCGACGATGGCATTTTTTGTGTTTGTGTTGTCAGTGCAAGTATGATGTGCATGAATCGTGTTTGTCGTTTTTTTTCTCTCTCTCTCGCTCCGTACATTACCTCTATCCCTTTCCTCCTCTCAACCTTTGTATCTCTCGCTCCGTACATTACCTCTATCCCTTTCCTCCTCTCAAGCTTTGTATCTCTCTTTGTATCTCTTCTGTATCTCGTTCCCTGTCTATATACTACATCCTCCCTGTCTTATTTTCTGTCTGCTTTTCTCTCTCCCTCTCTCCCTGCCTCACTCCCCTTTTCTACCGATATTTCAAGCGCTCTCCTACATCCCCCTCTTCCTCTGCCTCTCCCCCTTAAAGTCTGTGCTATATTGTAAATTCTGGTTTAGTAAAAAACACTTTAGCAGAGGAACCTAACACTACTAGAATGTTACCTTAGCGATAATATCCCCTGTCATGAGTTGTTTGCTGGTGCGCCTAATACTGGTCTTTTGTCTCCGGGACAGCCCTGTCTCTTGACTGTTGTTGGCAGACAGTGGCTGCCGCCACAAACGTCGTTGCTGCCTGATACTTGTTCTGTCGGTGTTCTTAAACATTATTGCATTGTTATTAACTTTGCGCATGCCCACGTCTGTAACTATTGTTGGGATGTTTATGCCAATAACTGAAGTCTAATGGGAAAAGTATGCCCGGTTGGAAATCTGCGTCAGGGGGAAGAGGGAAATCTGCGTCCCGACTTTCGACATTCTGTCTGTATACTTGTTCTTCCCGACTTTCGACATTCTGTCTGTATACTTGTTCTTCTCTACATTCGACATTCTGTCTGTATACTTGTTCTTCCCGACTTTCGACATTCTGTCTGTATACTTGTTCTTCCCGACTTTCGACATTCTGTCTGTATACTTATTCTTCCCGACTTTCGACATTCTGTCTGTATACTTGTTCTTCCCGACTTTCGACATTCTGTCTGTATACTTGTTCTTCCCGACTTTCGACATTCTGTCTGTATACTTGTTCTTCCCGACTTTCGACATTCTGTCTGTATACTTGTTCTTCCCGACTTTCGACATTCTGTCTGTATACTTGTTCTTCCCTACATTCGACATTCTGTCTGTATACTTGTTCTTCCCGACTTTCGACATTCTGTCTGTATACTTGTTCTTCCCGACTTTCGACATTCTGTCTGTATACTTGTTCTTCCCGAATTTCGACATTCTGTCTGTATACTTGTTCTTCCCGAATTTCGACATTCTGTCTGTATACTTGTTCTTCCCGACTTTCGACATTCTGTCTGTTTACTTGTTCTTCCCGACTTTCGACATTCTGTCTGTATACTTGTTCTTCCCGACTTTCGACATTCTGTCTGTATACTTGTTCTTCCCGACTTTCGACATTCTGTCTGTATACTTGTTCTTCCCGACTTTCGACATTCTGTCTGTATACTTGTTCTTCCCGACTTTCGACATTCTGTCTGTATACTTGTTCTTCCCTACATTTGACATTCTGTCTGTATACTTGTTCTTCCCGACTTTCGACATTCTGTCTGTATACTTGTTCTTCCCGACTTTCGACATTCTGTCTGTATACTTGTTCTTCCCGACTTTCGACATTCTGTCTGTATTCTTGTTCTTCCCGTCTTTCGACATTCTGTCTGTATACTTGTTCTTCCCGACTTTCGACATTCTGTCTGTATACTTGTTCTTCCCTACATTCGACATTCTGTCTGTATACTTGTTCTTCCCGACTTTCGACATTCTGTCTGTATACTTGTTCTTCCCGACTTTCGACATTCTGTCTGTATACTTGTTCTTCCCGAATTTCGACATTCTGTCTGTATACTTGTTCTTCCCGAATTTCGACATTCTGTCTGTATACTTGTTCTTCCCGACTTTCGACATTCTGTCTGTTTACTTGTTCTTCCCGACTTTCGACATTCTGTCTGTATACTTGTTCTTCCCGACTTTCGACATTCTGTCTGTATACTTGTTCTTCCCTACTTTCGACATTCTGTCTGTATACTTGTTCTTTCCGACTTTCGACATTCTGTCTTTATACTTGTTCTTTCCGACTTTCGACATTCTGTCTTTATACTTGTTCTTCCCGAATTTCGACATTCTGTCTTTATACTTGTTCTTCCCTACTTTCGACATTCTGTCTGTATACTTGTTCTTCCCGACTTTCGACATTCTGTCTTTATTCTTGTTCTTCCCGACTTTCGACATTCTGTCTGTATTCTTGTTCTTCCCGTCTTTCGACATTCTGTCTGTATACTTGTTCTTCCCGAATTTTGACATTCTGTCTTTATACTTTTTTTTTCGGCTTTTACGACAAATTAAAAAGAAAGAATAAATAAACCGCCCGCCGAGTAAGTGAAACTTGTGTACTCAAGGATCATGACATTGTATTAAAGCATTCATCAGTTTAACACAATCAGCCCGGGCAGCTGAAGAAATGGAACTGTACCATCTAGGTATAATGGTGCTGAGTGAAGTGAGATGGCCTGGAACAGATCAGCGTCTGGTCAGTGGTTGACCATCTATGTTTTCAGGTAGAGATGGTGGGAAACACGTGGAGGGGTAGGTTTAATCATGTCATCGCGACTTGCAATTCTTTCCCACTTCAACATTAAACTTTGCAAGTCGCACGATCAGAGCCCGATTTAATACCAGAGGTCCCAGAGTTGGTCCCGGGACCCCATTGTGAGGAAAACCAGAATAGACCCACTGCGTACCCGGCAATCATGGCATAAGAACTTGGGGCTTCTTCGGAGTCAAGAGTGCATGTGCCTCAGAGGCAAGAGCCAGGAGTTTTCTTCTTCTTCTTCTTATTCACTTCCTCTTTTTTACCGCTGTGGGTGTCGAGGGAGATATAAGGTTCTGTTTCTAGCTCTTCTGGCTGCCTCGACCATAGGCACATCGTGTTGTTGTAGAGTTTCTCTGATGTTATCCTTCCATCTTGTTATTGGTCTACCCTGTGCTCTACGTCCTTCTTCTCTTTCCATGTATGTTTTGTATGGTATGGTGTCACAAGGCATTCTCTCTAAGTGGGCAAACCATTTCACTTGCTGTCTTTGTATGTAATCCAGAATTGGTTCTGTGCCGACTTGTTCTCTTATGATCCCATTCCTGATCTGATCTCTTATGGTCACTCCTACAGCCCTTCTCAGACATCTCATTTCCGTGGTTACTAATTTTCTTTTATGGTTTGTTGTGAGTGACCATGTCTGGCACTGGTAGCACAGAGTTGGAATAAATATGCTTTGAATTAGATGTCTCTTTGTGCTGATTGTGATTGTCTTATGCTGTAAGAGGGGGGCTAGCTGTCTCAATACTTGCCAGGAGTCTGCATACAAATAAGTCAGAAATGTAAAACGGATATGCAAGCAACACTCAGGTTCTGGAACAAGACTAAAAAAAATTCCAGAGGTGGACGAACAAACTGAACTTTCCACTAGAGTTTACAGCCGCTGAAGACAAAGAAGAAGAATACCAGACGTGTCAACATGTCAATACTGAAGTTCTATACGCCAACAAGACAACAAAGTCCTGTTTTATAAACAACTGCATGATAAAACTGACCAGATTTCAAAACATGATCTGTTGAATGTAATGTTTAGTAATGAGAGCTTTAATGCTAAAGTGGGCGAAGACAACCTGGGTGTAGAGAGATCTATGGGAAAGAATGGTGTCAATACAATGAATGAAAATGGAGACACATTAGCAGATATGCTTGCAGTCAAACCTACAAATTGGAGATACCATGTTTGCACACAAGTACGTCGATTAATTTTCAATTTACCAGATGGGTTGACCAAGACTCAAACTGACCCCCTCTGTATCAACAGAATTGTCAGAACCTCTTGAATGAATGTCGGTGCACTAAGGGGAGACAATGTTGGACGTGACCACAACCTTTGTAAAGGACAATTGAAATAGAAACCTAAAGCTGCTTTCAAAACCTAGACAAAGCAGAGCATAGATAGTGAAGGAGTTTGTGACGAAAAAGAGTGTCAGTTTTAACTGAAAAACGGATAAAGCTACTTGGAGAGGAGAGGGCGTAGGGCTTTAAAGACAAATAAGACAAAATAAAGACCACTATCATAGAGCTGGCTGTTGGTAGTGTGGGGTCAAAGAAGTGCCGTAGAAAATCACGGATAAGTGCTGACACCTGGCAGTGCGTTCAGAATAGAAATAGAACGGACTACAGCAGACATGCTCAAAGGAGCAGAGGGCAACTATCTAACAAGTGCTAAAACTATTTAACAAAATATGGACAGAAGAAAACGTTCCAGAAAAATGGAAGAAAGAAGAAATAATTGAAAAAGAATCCCCCAAAAAGGTAATCTTCACAACTGCAATAATTGAAAAGTAATTACCGTATTGGCGCTGGATTGGACGCATACTGAGAAAACAGGAGAACAGCATAACCAGAATGTCTTTGCATTGGAACCCACAGGGGCATAGGAATAAAGGAAGGCCAAAGAAGACACGGAGAAGAGAGCTGGAGAATGCAGTTAGAAAGATGGGGAGGACATGGGGAGATCTCCATGCAATGGCGAAGGATATAACGACTTGGCGTGAGTTGGTTGAGGGCCTATGCTCCATTGGGGAATAGAAAGGTAGAAGAAGAAGAATTACCTTATTATCTGTTATATCAAAAACCATTTGCAATGTAATCCTCAACAGAATTAAAGAGGCAGTTGATGCAATAATCAGACAAGAACAAGCTGGCTTTAGAACTGGAACAAGTTGTCTGGATCCACAATTTGAGATTCTAGAAGAACACACTGAGAAGGAACGGCCTCTCATCCTAAACTGTATTGACTTCAAGAAGGCTTTTGACAGCATACCTAGAATGTTAAAGTAGGGAATTACGGTAATATAATACGCATTATTTTATCTTTAAATGATTGTTCAGAATGTGCAGTGCACACAGACAATTGTTTCAGTGACTGGTTTTTATTTTTTATTTTGGAGATATTTGAAGTAAAACAATGTAGCATTCTATCTCCATTATTGTTTGGAGTAGTTATTGTTTGTGTAATGAAAAATGGTTGCAAAGGCAGTAGTGACTGACATTGATTGGGTTGAGAATAGACAACTGGAAGATCTAGATTTCGCAGATGATATTGTTTCTGTTAGGGAAAAAATAACAACGACATGCACAGAAATACACACGATTGTTCGTCTACAGCAACATCAGCAGGACTACAACAACAATTGATGAGAAAACAAACATATCAAAGATGCCAGCCTCAGTGACCAGGCGGAGTGCAAGATATTTGTATGTAGTACAGTGACCAGGCGGAGTACAAGATATTTGTATTGCTGGCCTATGGTCATCAGTTTGTGTCGCCAGCTGGTGTACGTGGGTTTGTGTCGCTAGCTGATTGATGTACGTGGATTTGTGTCGCTAGCTGATGTACGTGGATTTGTGTCGCTAGCTGATGTACGTGGGTTTGTGTCGCTAGCTGATTGATGTACGTGGATTTGTGTCGCTAGCTGATGTACGTGAGTTTGTGTCGCTAGCTGATGTACGTGGGTTTGTGTCGCTGGCTGATGGTCGAGGGTTTGTGTCGCTGGCTGATGTCGAGGGTTCGTTTCACAGACGCGTCGTTCAAATTAATGAGTGCACATGTTATTACTGGGGGTTGTCGCTTGAGCTATGAGGTTGTATTTTATACTACGCTCTCTACAAAAGGCTTCCCGTTTTTTGTAGAGAAAAAAAAAAAGGCATATGGAATAAAAACCTAGTGCAATAAAGTCGATCCCGTCGAATTTAACTTTATAACTGTTATTGTACAGATGTCTCCAACTTGCTGTCACACTCCCTTTGTTGTGTTCAGTCTTTGCCTCGTCTTTTTTATACATCGGTTAGGTGTCATCTTCGCAGTGAGGTTCCAGAATAACTAGATCCACTAAGCCGTATTATGCTCTACGTGTTTTGTGTGTGTGTGTGTGTGTGTGTGTGTGTGTGTTTCTATTTAACCTGATCCCGAGAAAAGACTATACATTGTCAACCCTCTTGACCTCACTGACCGCCCCTACCGCCCAGCCACGGGGTTTTGTTGACCACAATAAGTGACCTCTGCCTTTAGTATCTTCTGAACCAACTCCCCCCCCACCCCCCCCCCCACCCCCCCCCCACCCCACCCCACCCCACACTTCAGATATCAATCCTCGTACTCTTCTGTTGCCAGTTTTCTCACATTTTACACACACACGCACACACGCACACACGCACACACACACACACACACATATATAGTTATATATAGTAAGACCCGCTCGCTAGCGTAGTTAGTTAAACCCTTTGCGCGGCGACCGGGTAACGAACTCCTTGTGGTTCAGGGTCATGCCCATGGGTAGCAGAAAAGCCCAGTATAACATTAAAGTCTAGACAGAGCGAAAGGTGCCAAAGACAGACTATAGCCCAGTGAAATATTAAATTCTAGACAGAGCGAAAGATGCCAAAGACAGACTATAGCCCAGTATAACATTAAAGTCTAGATAGAGCGAAAGATGCCAAAGACAGACTATAGCCAAGTATAACATTAAAGTCTAGACAGAGCGAAAGATGCCAAAGACAGACTATAATATAGTCCAGTATAACATTAAAGTCTGAACAGACCGAAAGGTACCAAAGACAGAATATAGTCCAGTATAACATTAAAGTCTGAACAGACCGAAAGGTACCAAAGACAGACTATAGTCCAGTATAACATTAAAGTCTGAACAGACCGAAAGGTACCAAAGACAGACTATAGTCCAGTATAACATTAAAGTCTGAACAGACCGAAAGGTACCAAAGACAGACTATAGTCCAGTATAACATTAAAGTCTGAACAGACCGAAAGGTACCAAAGACAGACTATAGTCCAGTATAACATTAAAGTCTGAACAGACCGAAAGGTACCAAAGACAGACTATAGTCCAGTATAACATTAAAGTCTGAACAGACCGAAAGGTACCAAAGACAGACTATAGCCCAGTATAACATTAAAGTCTGAACAGACCGAAAGGTGCCAAAGACAGACTATAGCCCAGTATAACATTAAAGTCTGAACAGACCGAAAGGTGCCAAAGACAGATTATAATATAGTCCAGTATAACACTTAAGTCTTGACAGAGCGAAAGGTGCCAAAGACACCAGCAGAATGTCTCTGGATGTGGGGTAGTCAAGTCTTCTCGAGCTAACGCAGATATTTTCCGCAGTCACTTGGGCATATTTGTCTCAGTGTGTTTACTCAAGTGTCCAGATTGTCAACAGTTCTATTGTCAGTGATGCGCGTAGAATTGTCACTTGTGGCAACCACTAACCGACACGTGTGAACCATGTCACGTGTGATATTGCTCACCTAATGTAGTGTTTACATGTCAACTATGTTGCTGTCTGTCGCTCCATTCTAGGCGGTTTTTTTAGTGTATGATGTGCTTTTTTTTATCCAGAAGCCATGAGCTGTTAACCCTTAGGCTCGGTATTATGGATATCGAAACCCTTCGGCCTTGATTCCATTGTAAATACCGTAAATCTGGGAGAAATGTGGCTTTTCTGCCTAACACCTGGCGTGAACCCGGACCACAAGGAGTTCGTCATCCTGTCACCGCGCAATCCGGTTTAGCCAACTACGCTAGCGAGCCGGGCTTATTATTTGCTTCTTAAATAAAGACCGTGAGCCGTCTTCATGTAGCGGCCAGACGTTTGACTGAGGGCCAAAAAGGTTGTGGGCTTATTTCTGCATTCAGTAGCATTTCTTTGTGAAAATAAAATCTCTTTGGTTCCCAGGCGAACCCAGGCCTAGATGACGTTCCGAATACAAGACAACACATACCAGGCAGAAACAACAAATACAGGACAACACATACCAGGCAGAAACAACAAATACAGGACAACACATACCAGGCAGAAACAACAAATACAGGACAACACATACCAGGCAGAAACAACAAATACAGGACAACACATACCAGGCAGAAACAACAAATACAGGACAACACATACCAGGCAGAAACAACAAATACAGGACAACACATACCAGGCAGAAACAACAAATACAGGACAACACATACCAGGCAGAAACAACAAATACAGGACAACACATACCAGGCAGAAACAACAAATACAGGACAACACATACCAGGCAGAAACAACAAATACAGGACAACACATACCAGGCAGAAAAACAACAAATACAGGACAACACATACCAGGCAGAAACAACAAATACAGGACAACACATACCAGGCAGAAACAACAAATACAGGACAACACATACCAGGCAGAAACAACAAATACAGGACAACACATACCAGGCAGAAACAACAAATACAGGACAACACATATCCAGGCAGAAACAACAAATACAAGACAACACATACCAGGCAGAAACAACAAAGACAGGACAACACATACCAGGCAGAAACAACAAATACAGGACAACACATACCAGGCAGAAACAACAAATACAGGACAACACATAGCAGGCAGAAGCAACAAATACAGGACAACACATAGCAGGCAGAAACAACAAATACAGGACAGCAAATACAATAAAACAAATACAAGACACAGAAAACAGATACAATACAACAAATCCAAGACACAGAAAACAGATACAAGACAACAAATGCAAGACACAGAAAACAGATACCAAACAAATCCAAGACACAGAAAACAGATACAAGACAACAAATACAAGAAAACAAATACAAGACACAGAAAATAGATACAAGAAAACAAATACAAGACACAGAAAACAGATACAAGACAATAAATACAAGACACAGAAAACAGATACAATGCAACAAATCCAAGACACAGAAAACAGATACAAGACAACAAATACAAGACACAGAAAACAGATACCAAACAAATCCAAGACACAGAAAACAGATACAAGACAACAAATACAAGACAACAAATACAAGACACAGAAAACAGATACAAGACAACAAATACAAGACACAGAAAACAGATACAATACAACAAATCCAAGACACAGAAAACAGATAAAAGACAACAAATACAAGACACAGAAAACAGATACAAGACAACAAATACAAGACACAGAAAACAGATACAAAACAAATCCGAGACACCAATACAAGACAACATATAGAAGACAACAAATACAAGACAACAAACACAAGACAAAAAATCCAAGACACCTGTACCAGAAAACAAATATAAGACAACAAATACAAGACAACAAATACAAGACAATAAATAGAAGACCTCCAAAACAACTGAGAAACTAGACGAATGACATAAGCAATAGAAGGAAGAAGTCATATTTCCAAGGGTCACAAAGTAGGTAACTAGGCATGTTTTACTTGAGGTTCTTCCTGTACACAGAGGTGAAGACAGAGGCCAAGGCGCAAACGTATACAGATCGATAAAGAGAACAATATATTATACAATACAGTGACAGAGAGAAGGACGTCATAATCTTCCAGAAATGAAATAGAAATGCCTCGCAAATGCGTTGAAAGTGGGATCTTTATATGTATATGTAAGTGTGCGTGTGTGGGTGCGTCTGGCTCAGCGAGTTCTATCATAAACATTACTGCTACGTGTGAGCGGGGACGGGGCGGGGTCTGGGTGAGCGGTCTGGGGCGGGGAGTTGGTTTGTTGTGGTGAATGCACATCTCCACTAAACGATACAAGCCCTTAGAGAAATAAAAGCTATGCCATTCATCTGCTGCAGTGCCATCTCCGCCGGGAAATTACATTTATTGCTGTTGCTCCTGTTAGAAGCTATGCCAGGCAGAGAGAGAGAGAGAGAGAGAGAGAGAGAGAGAGAGAGAGAGAGAGAGAGAGAGAGAGAGAGAGAGAGAAAGAGAGAGATTGTTGGTTATCTAGTTACTGCCATTCTCTGACTGTTGTAATAGTTCTGATCTATCAATAGATAGTGAGCAGGCTTAGTTCCCTGACGGTAACAGTTCTGGCCTATCTGTGGACATTGAACAGGTTCCAATCTAATACACACAAACATTCGTTGCATCATTGTCAAAGCCAATGGCGGCTATCACATGGGATCATAGCCGAGATGCATGAATATGCTCACAAACGTTCTTCTTCCACACAAGAGTTCTCTTGTTGGGTGACCTTGCTACTAAATATGTCAACTGTCGCCCAGGTGTTTCTCAGCTATTACTGGTCAAGATATTATTTCTGAAAAGTACACTGAGTTAATCCTGAAGACCGGCCTGCGACCTGACATAGTTCTCCACACTGCGGAGAAACTCATCCTGATTGAGCTGACCGTCCCGTATGAGTCGCGAATGGACGAATGCCATATGTATAAGATCGAGAAATACAGTGACTTAGCAGCCGGTCTGAGGAGAGACGAAGCGTACACAGTAAGAATCTTCGCCTTCGAAGTAAGCTCAAGAGGTCTTTTTTCCACTTTACTCTACAATGTGATTAAACAACTAGGCTTACGAGGTAATGAACACAAACGGACACTTACACAACTGGGCGAGGTTGCTGAGAGGGCCTCGAGCTGGCTCTGGACACAACGGAACGTCGTGGGGGACGGGCATCGGTGAGCTGGTGCGGGTGTCTAGTGGAAAAGAATGTCTTATCCCTTAAAGTCCATCGTGTCCGAATTGTCTGCCAGTGTTCCTCTGCCACCTGCCAACAAAGTCCAACATGTGTCCGGTAAACCAAACGTAAGCTTGCCACTCGGTCGTCCAGGTATGCAGACTGCTTTAATTATGCTACTGCAACGACTTCCGATCTCACCAGTACCTTTTGCGAAGTCACCAATTCGTCTTGTCCCTGTCCGAATAGCATCTGGTAATACGTGCAGCAGGAGAAACCAACCCTGAGCCTCATGAACTCAGGTAGGCCAAAAAAATGTCTAGGAGCTCGTGGTCCGAAACATTTGTCGACGAGAGATTACTTCTACTGATGGTTGGTAGACTCCTGCTATTCATGCTCCCCTGTGGAGTTTCATCTTATTGCCACATCCAACACAGACTCACACACACATACGCACGCACTTATGCGACTCTTTCTGTCTCTCTTTATTTTCGTCGCTTGATATATATTTGCCGTTGTAGAAATCTTTCTTTCAAACACGCTCCTCCTAGGTATGAACTAGGTAGATTATAGATACCATTATCCTATAGGTATACACCTCTCTTTGACTGGCTTCCTTGTCCAGTAAGTAGCACGGCCGACAGCTGGACATACGTGGGTTTTCACAAATGTGAGAACTCTGGACATACGTGGTCAGCCATATATTTGGGGACTTTCGACATATGCGGTCAATCACATACTGGGGGACTCTAGATAGATGCATATACATGCACACGCATACACGCACTTATACCTACACGCATAGACGCACATATATTATTTCGCACAGACAACTCTGGTACGTCTACGTCAAACACTTACACTGGTGTAGTGACTCATCCGGACGTGAGATACACGACACCAAAGGAGAAGACGTAAGACTGTTTTACAGAGTACTACATGGATGTCTGGAGAAGATGTTAGCCTGTTTTACATGGCACTAAATAAAGGTCTGGAGAAGATGTTAGCCTGTTTTACATGGCACTAAATGAAGATACTATCACAAAAATATGCAATAACATTTATATCTATGGGTACATTCCCAGGGACATGAAAACATCTGCTTTAATCACACTACCCAAGAAATCAAAAGCTGTTGATTGTGAAGATTACAGAACTATTAGCCTTATAAGTCACGTAACGAAGTTACTCTTGAAGATAATACAAGCAAGAATTCAAGATAAAATAGAGAAAGCAGTTTCTGAAGAGCAATTTGGATTCCATAAAAACAGTGGTACTCGAGAGGCCATAATTTGTCTAAAGATGCTGACTGAAAAATATATAGAAGTTCAGAAAAATATTTATGCATGCTTTATAGATTAAAAAAAAGCGTTCGACAGAGTGCAACATGAACAACTAATTGCAGCTTTTCAAAACAGGACTAGATGGAAAGGATATCAGACTTATTAGAAACTTAAACTGGGAGCAAGAAGCAACAGTGAGATATGACAACATCTGCTCACCCCAGATAGAGATCAAGAGAGGAATAAGACAAGGATGTGTGCTGTCGCCTAGCCTTTTCAACTTATGTACAGAAACCATTTTTAAAGAAATTGTATAATTACCAGGACTGCACATCAATGGTAGAATAATAAACAATCTGAGATATGCTGACGACACAGTGTTGGTAGCAGAGAGTGAGCAGGAGTTGCAAGACCTAGTGGAGCAAGTAAACAGAAGGAGTGCAGAATTTGGATTAGATATTAATTTTAAAAAGACAAAAACCATGATATTTAGAAGAGAAAATAATCAGCTAACAATGAATATCACAGTGAACGGGTGAAATTGGAACAAGTTAAAAATTTCTTATATCTTGGACAAGTAATAACATGTGACGGCAGAAGTGAAACATGAGTCAAGAAAAGAATAGGGATGACCAAAAACATTTTCAACAACGTGCAAAAGTTACTGACATCAAGAGAAATAAGCAATACAATAAAAATGAGAATTGTAAAATGCTATGTATTCTCAACCTTACTGTATGGCACAGAGACATGGACAATGAACAAACAACTGGAAAATCGTATAAATTCTTTGAAGATGTGGATATACATAAGATTAGGTCGTATTTCATGCAAACAAAAGCTATCAAATACAGAGGTACTGAGGAAATTGGGAATGAAAAGAGAGTTGCTAGGTGAAATAAAAAAGAGACAAGTGAAATATTTTGGTCACACTAAAAGACATAACAGTATTGTAAAGATCATCCTAAAGGGAAAGGTTCAAGGTAGGCGTTACAAGTATGAGGATAACATCAAGAGATGGACGAACAGCAGTATGAGTGAGTGTACATCAAGGGCAAGAGACAGGGCTTGTATGAGATCCATTGCAGCCAACCTTCATTCTGGAGACGGCACCTGATTGATTGAAATAAAGGTCTGGAGAAGATGTTAGACTGTTTCGCGGGGCACTACTGGAATGTTGGAGAAGATGTTAGACTGTTTCACGGGGCACTACTAGAATGTTGGAGAAGATGTTAGACTGTTTCACGGGGCACTACTGGAATGTTGGAGAAGATGTTAGACTGTTTCACGGGGCACTACTGGAATGTTGGAGAAGATGTTAGACTGTTTAACAGGGCACTACTGGAATGTTGGAGAAGATGTTAGACTGTTTCACAGGGCACTACTGGAATGTTGGAGAAGATGTTAGACTGTTTCACGGGGCACTACTGGAATGTCGGAGAAGATGTTAGACTGTTTCACGGGGCACTACTGGAATGTTGGAGAAGATGTTAGACTGTTTCACGGGGCACTACTGGAATGTTGTAGAAGATGTTAGACTGTTTCACGGGGCACTACTGGAATGTTGTAGAAGATGTTAGACTGTTTCACAGGGCACTACTGGAATGTTGTAGAAGATGTTAGACTGTTTCACGGGGCACTACTGGAATGTTGGCGAAGATGTTAGCTGTTTCACGGGGCACTACTGGAATGTTGGAGAAGATGTTAGACTGTTTCACGGGGCACTACTGGAATGTTGGAGAAGATGTTAGACTGTTTCACAGGGCACTTCTGGAATGTTGGAGAAGATGTTAGACTGTTTCACAGGGCACTACTTTAATGTTGGAGGAGATGTTACACTGTTTAACAGGGCACTACTAGAATGTTGGAGAAGATGTTACACTGTTTCACAGGGCACTGCTGGAATGTTGGAGAAGATGTTACACTGTTTCACAGGGCACTGCTGGAATGTTGGAGAAGATGTTACACTGTTTCACAGGGCACTGCTGGAATGGTGGAGAAGATGTTACACTGTTTCAAAGGGCACTGCTGGAATGGTGGAGAAGATGTTACACTGTTTCAAAGGGCACTGCTGGAATGGTGGAGAAGATGTTACACTGTTTCACAGGGCACTATAAAAATGTTTGGAGAAGAAATGATAGGCCTTGAACGAGACAGAAGGCTGTTGACAAATATAAAAACCACACGACACCAAGTTAATGAAAGAAGGAGATCATTTGCTGGAGGGATAACCGAAACATTGAGAAGCTAGTTATTGTTGTGAGTCATGTTCATAAAATTTTAAAAAAACAATATTTCCAGAATATTAGCTGTAAGATGTCACTGGTCTAAATTATTCAATGCATGTAAAAGTGTAGCAATAACACAGATGCTCGGGGAGGGTGAAGTTACAACAGAACTGATTCAGCACAGAATAATGAGATTTCTGCAGGCAAATATATGACCTGCAATCTGAGGTGGGGGGGGGGGGGGGGGGGGGGGAATCGAGAAACGTTGCCAAGGAACTGGAATCAGCAAAAGTAGGAAACTTAAAAAAAAAAAAAAACTAGAGTCAACAAAGGGAGTGAACACATAAATACCATTAAACCAACCGAAGGAGGGAACATACACAGAAAGTTGAACTAGCAGAGAGAGGGAACATACCAAGAAACTTGAGGCAGCAGAGAAAAGAACATACACAGAAAGTGGAACCAGCAGAGAGAGGGAACATACCAAGAAACTGGAAGCAACAGAGGGTGGGAACATACCAAGAAACTGGAGGCAACAGAGGGTGGGAACATGCCAAGAAACTGGAGGCAACAGAGGGTGGGAACATACCAAGAAACTGGAGGCAACAGAGGGTGGGAACATACCAAGAAACTGGAAGCAACAGAGGGTGGGAACATACCAAGAAACTGGAGGCAACAGAGGGTGGGAACATGCCAAGAAACTGGAGGCAACAGAGGGTGGGAACATACCAAGAAACTGGAGGCAACAGAGGGTGGGAACATGCCAAGAAACTGGAGGCAACAGAGGGTGGGAACATACCAAGAAACTGGAAGCAACAGAGGGTGAGAACATGCCAAGAAACTGGAAGCAACAGAGGGTGGGAACATACCAATAAACTGGAAGCAACAGAGGGTGGGAACATGCCAAGAAACTGGAGAAAAGAGAGAAAGGGAACATACCAAGAAACTGGCAGAAGAAATAAACATAAATAGAAAGTGGAACCAGCAGAGGGAGGGAACATACACAGAATGTGGAACTAGCAGAGAGAGGGAACATAAACAGAAAGTGTACCGAGCAGAGGGAGGGAACATACACAGAAAGTGTACCCAGCAGAGGGAGGGAACATACACAGAAATTGTACCCAACAGAGGGAGGGAACATACACATAAAGTGGAACCATCAGAGGGTGGAAACATACACATAAAGTGGAACCAGCAGAGGGAGGAAACATACACAGAAAGTGGAAACATCAGAGGGAGGGAACATACACAGAAAGTGTACCCAGCAGAGGGAGGGAACATACACAGAAATTGTACCCAGCAGAGGGAAGGAACATACACAGAAAGTGGAACCAGCAGAGGAAGGGAACATACACAGAAAGTTGAATTGAGAAGGTTGGATCAGGAAACATTTGAAAAAAAAAAAACAGAAGATGATCAATGATAGTAGCACATTAACACGTTGAGTGTGGGTGAGGATGTTAGGGCAGAGACTGGTTATAGTTATAGATAACAGAGATGATAAAGAATGTAATTTAGACAGCAATGTCGCTTTAATCGCAGTCTGGAGACACCCTAGAGCTCTTCACTACTTCCCCTGTCTAATGGCCTTGAATACGAGTGTTCAGTGCTCTGTGTCCATAGTGTAATGGCTTGCCACTTTATGTATCTGTCTACAGCAATATGTCCCTGTCTTAGTGTATATGTCTACAGCAATATGTCCCTGTCTTAGTGTATATGTCTGCAGCAATATGTCCCTGTCTGCATCTATTTGTCTGCAGTAATATGTCCCTGTCTTCATGTATATGTCTGCAGTATTGTGTCCCTGTCTTCATGTATCTGTCTGAAGTAATATGTCTCTGTCTTCATGTATCTGTCTGCAGCAATATGTCTCTGTCTTTATGTATCTATCTGCATTAATATGTCCCTGTCTTCATGTATCTATCTGCAGCAATATGTCTCTGTCTTCATGTATCTATCTGCAGCAATATGTCCCTGTCTTCATGTATCTGTCTGCAGTAATATGTCTCTGTCTTCATGTATCTATCTGCAGCAATATGTCTCTGTCTTCATGTATAATATGTCCCTGCAGCAGTAATATGTCCCTGTGTCCCTGTATCTTCTGCATGTATGTCTGTATCTATCTGCAGTAATATGTCCCTGTCAGCTGCAGTATATGTCCCTGTCTTCATGTATCAATATGTCCCCTGTCAGCAAATATGTCTCTGTCTTCATGTATCTGTCTGCAGCAATATGTCCCTGTCTTCATGTATCTGTCTGCAGTAATATGTCCCTGTCTTCATGTATCTATCTGCAGCAATATGTCTCTGTCTTCATGTATCTGTCTGCAGCAATATGTCCCTGTCTTCATGTATCTATCTGCAGTAATATGTCTCTGTCTTCATGTATCTATCTGCAGTAATATGTCTATCTGTCTGCAGTAATATGTCCCTGTCTTCATGTATCTATCTGCAGTAATATGTCTCTGTCTTCATGTATCTGTCTGCAGCAATATGTCTCTGTCTTCATGTATCTATCTGCAGTAATATGTCCCTGTCTTCATGTATCTATCTGCAGCAATATGTCTCTGTCTTCATGTATCTATCTGCAGTAATGTGTCCCTGTCTTCATGTATCTATCTGCAGCAATATGTCCCTGTCTTCATGTATCTATCTGCAGTAATATGTCCCTGTCTTCATGTATCTATCTGCAGAGTCCCTGTCTTCATGTATCTATCTGCAGTAACCCTGTCTTCATGTATCTATCTGCAGATGACCCTGTCTTCATGTGTCTATCTGCAGTAATATGTCCCTGTCTTCATGTATCTGTCTGCAGCAATATGTCATGTCTTCATGTATTCAATGCACTCTATGTAGAGAGCTGCAGTAATGTCTGTCTTCAGTACATATCTGCAACATGTCTTCATGTATCTATCTGCAGCATATGTCCCTGTCTTCAGCACATATTCCCTGTCTTCATGTATCACTGCTATGTAGAGATGTATCTATCTGCAGTAATATGTCCCTGTCTTCATGTATCTGTCTGCAGCATATGTCCCTGTCTTCATGTATCTATCTGCAGAGAGCTTCATGTATCTGTCTAGCAGTCTCTGTCATATCTGTCTGCAGTAAACCCTGTCTTCATGTATCTATCTGCAGCAATATGTCCCTGTCTTCATGTATCTGTCTGCAGTAATATGTCCCTGTCTTCATGTATCTATCTGCATGTGGAGAGCAAGTCTACAGCACATATTCAACACTCTATGTAGAGAGCATGTCTTAAGAACATATTCAACACTCTATGTAGAGAGCATGTCTTAAGAACATATTCAACACTCTATGTAGAGAGCATGTCTTAAGAACATATTCAACACTCTATGTAGAGAGCATGTCTTAAGAACATATTCAACACTCTATGTAGAGAGCATGTCTACAGCACATATCCAACACTCTATGTAGAGAGCATGTCTACAGCACATATTCAACACTCTATGTAGAGAGCATGTCTACAGAACATATTCAACACTCTATGTAGAGAGCATGTCTACAGCACATATTCAACACTCTATGTAGAGAGCATGTCTACAGCACATATTCAACACTCCATGTAGAGAACATGTCTACAGCACATATTCCACACTCCATGTAGAGAGCATCTCTACAGCACATATTCTACACTCCATGTAGAGAGCATGTCTACAGCACATATTCAACACTCTACATAGAGAAAATGTCTTCAGCGCATATCCAACACTCTATGTAGAGAGCATGTCTAAAGCACATATTCCACACTCCATGTAGAGAGCATGTCTACAGCACATATTCAACACTTTACATAGAGAACATGTCTTCAGCACATATTCAACACTCCATGTAGAGAGCATGTCATCAGCACATATTAAACACACTATGTAGAGAACATGTCTACAGCACATATTCCACACTCCATGTAGAGAGCATGTCTACAGCACATATTCCACACTCCATGTAGAGAGCACGTCTACAGCACATATTCCACACTCCATGTAGAGAGCATATCTACGGCACATATTCCACACTCCATGTAGAGAGCACGTCTACAGCACATATTCCACACTCCATGTAGAGAACATGTCTACAGCACATATTCCACACTCCATGTAGAGAACATGTCTACAGCACATATTCCACACTCTATGTAGAGAACATGTCTACAGCACATATTCCACACTCTATGTAGAGAACATGTCTACAGCACATATTCCACACTCTATGTAGAGAGCATGTCTACAGCACATATTCCACACTCCATGTAGAGAACATGTCTACGGCACATATTCCACACTCCATGTAGAGAACATGTCTACAGCACATATTCAACATTATGGTGCCTGTCCGCATGGGCACATTTCTGAAACAATGTTTTTAACACTCTTGTAGAGAGAACATAACAGCTGCGGATTGTTGTGCTGGAGTTCGCAGTCTACAGCACACATTAGTCTTATTACGTTCCTGTAACTAGGCTGGCTGTGTCTTCAGAATCGTGTGGATGGGGTGTGGATGGGGTGTGGATGAGGCGTGGATGGGGCGTGGATGGGGTGTGGATGGGGTGTGGATGGGCACATGGATGGGGTTTGGATGGGGTGTGGATGGGGCGTGGATGGGGTTGTGGATGGGGCGTGGACAGTAGTGTATTTACGGGTGTGGTATAGGGTGTGGATGGGGAATTGTGTGGATGGGGTGTGGATGGGGCGTGGATGGGGTGTGGATGGGGTGTGGATGGGGTGTGGATGGGGTGTGGATGGGGTGTGGATAGGGTGTGTTCCAGTGGCTACTTTGACCTCAGTTTTATTTTCTTATAAATGCATCCTGTGTCTGGCTGTTCGGTATTACTTCCACTGTTTACTGAAGTTCTCCATCCTGGCGGTTGTTTTATAGTTGGCTGTGCCTCCTTCGTAACACAGACGCTGAACAGATGGGTCTCGTCAGCTGTGGGACAACAACCAAGTTAGCAGAAGGAAAATTCACAAGCTGCCGGTGTCCAGCTATTGGCTTTTAAACTATGGACTAAAGAAGCTCATCCTGACACAAATGCACGCTCAAGTTCGAGGTCCCAGACCATCAGGCGCACATAGTCCAGAAAGTTGTAACAGTCGAATCTGACAACTACGGCACTAGGCTACTGCTGAGACGAGGCAGACTTACGAATAGACAGACAGACAAAGAAAACATGTTCTGAGCACATCCGGCGAAACAAAAAGTACAGAACATTGTCCACAATCAAGCAAAACAGGTAATATAGAACTGTGTCCACGATCCAGAAGAACAAAAAGTATAGAACTGTGTCACGATCCATCTGGACAAGTAGGAATAAACTTACAGGGAGCAAGTACAGCAGGGATCTACCAGTCGTCAGTAGAAATTATCCTCGTCAACGAGCGTTTCGGTCCACGATTCCTAGACGCTTTCGGAGGTGGGCCCACCTGAGTTCATGAAGCTCAGGGCTGGTATGAGGCAGACTTACCAGATACACAGACTTTCGGATAGGGACAAGACGACTTGGTGGTTTGCAGGAGGTACTGTGAGATAAGAAGTCGCCGCAGCAGCCTAATTAAAGCAGTCACAATACCTGCACGACAAGTAACAAGCTTACGAACTCTTTCCACGACACATGTTGGACTTTTATTAGCAGGTGGCATAGAGACACTGGTAGACAATTCGGACACGAGGACTTTCAAGGGGTGAGAAACTGTTTTCGCTAGACACCCGGACCAGCTCACCGAGGCCCGTCCCCTACTGTTGTTCCGTGCGTCCAAAGAAGGCCCTTTCGAGCCCAGTAATATAGAACTGTTTCCATGATCCAGAAGGAGAAAAAGTATAGAACTGTGTCCACGATCCAGAAGGACAAAAAGTATAGAACTGTGTCCCCGATCCAGAAGGACAAAAAGTATAGAACTGTGTCTACGATCCAGCAGGACAAGTAGTACAAAACTGTGTCCTGATCAGGAACAGGGTAGTCCAGGAGTCTGATGGCCGAGTAGCTATCTGACGGTCTTGGCATCAAACCTAAGGTTTACAGATCAACCCAAACAAGTAGGTAGGTAAAGGATGACCCCGATGTAAGGACACTTAGTGAGCAGGCAGGTGAAGAATGACCCAGATGTAAGGACACTCAGTGAGCAGGCAGGTGAAGAATGACCCCCATGTAAGGACACTCAGTGAGCAGGCAGGTGAAGGATGACCCCGATGTAAGGACACTCAGTGAGCAGGCAGGTGAAGGATGACCCCGATGTAAGGACACTTAGTGAGCAGGCAGGTGAAGGATGACCCCGATGTAAGGACACTCAGTGAGCAGGCAGGTGAAGGATGACCCCGATATAAGGACACTCAGTGACCAAGCAGGTGAAGAATGACCCCGATGTAAGGACACTCAGTGAGCAGACAGAATAAGGATGTAAGGACACTCAGTGAGCAGGCAGGTGAAGAATGACCCCGATGTAAGGACACTCATTGAGCAAGGATGCAGGTGGAAGGAGCAGGCAGGACCCCGATATAAGGACACTCAGTGAGCAGGCAGGTGAAGAATGACCCCGATGTAAGGACACTTAGTGAGCAGGCAGGTGAAGGATGACCCCGATGTAAGGACACTCAGTGAGCAGGCAAGGTGACCCCGATGAAGGACCTCAGTGAGCAGGAGGTAAGGATGACCCCGATGTAAAGGACTGAGCAGGCAGGTGATGACATATAAGGACAGGAGAGGCAGGTGAAGGACCCCGATGTAAGGACACTCAGTGAGCAGGCAGGTGAAGGATGACCCCGATATAAGGACACTCAGTGAGCAGGCAGGTGAAGGATGACCCCGATGTAAGGACACTTAGTGAGCAGGCAGGTGAAGAATGACCCCGATGTAAGGACACTCAGTGAGCAGGCAGGTGAAGGATGACCCCGATATAAGGACACTCAGTGAGCAGGCAGGTGAAGAATGACCCCGATGTAAGGACACTCAGTGAGCAGACAGAATAAGGATGTAAGGACACTCAGTGAGCAGGCAGGTGAAGAATGACCCCGATGTAAGGACACTCATTGAGCAGGCAGGTGAAGGATGACCCCGATATAAGGACACTCAGTGACCAAGCAGGTGAAGAATGACCCCGATGTAAGGACACTTAGTGAGCAGGCACGTGAAGGATGACCCCGATATAAGGACACTCAGTGACCAAGCAGGTGAAGAATGACCCCGATGTAAGGACACTTAGTGAGAAGGCCAGATGAGGACGCCGATGTAAGGACACTCAGTGAGCAGCAGGATAAGGACCCTGATGTTACAACAGGCAGTGTAGGCAGGTACTGTTCCCATCCTAGAGACATGACGATAAACAGACAGATACTGCCTCAGTTCTGCAATAACACAGTTTGTGGACACAAGTCTGGGGAATGAGCTCCTATTTTCATCTCGAATTTAATGTTTTATACATAATAATATTTCAACTGCCAAGTTCTATCGAAGCGGATATTTGCTTTGTTATTTTCATAACTTGTACATTTTTAGTCAATTAACAAAACAAATTTTACAGTACTGTCATGAATTACCGTACCCTAACCACATAAGTTATGCCTTTACAACTTGTCACGAGACTGGGAAATAACCCAGGTCATTCATTTAATAACTCATTTCGAAACTGTTCACCTCAGTTCTTGTGGTGATATTCAGAATGTACGCGAAACAAGCGTATTTGTGAAATATCGCTTGTACATTTGAATTTTTTCCTGTCAAAACTCTTAAAACGCAATCCAGCCAGAACCATAGTCTATTTATATACTTTGAATTTTAAAAAATGCATTGTTAGCCGGGGGGAAAAGTGCGATATAACTTGAGAACAAAGTAAATATTTATATATAATTACATTCATTTATATTTAATGATACCTGAGAGAATTGTTGATGTTCAAGGTTGTCAGCAATTTGTAAACACGCAAGCTCTGGTATACCACAAGACTTAAACATGTTTTTCTCTTCTCTCTGTCTCTCTAAATATCTCTCTCTCTCTCTCTCTCTCTCTCTCTCTGTCTCTCTCTCTCTCTCTCTCTCTCTCTCTCTCAATCTCTATTTATCGTTATCTCTCTCCCTCTCTCTCCCTCTGTGTTTGTCATTTCTTCTCTCCTTTCCTCTCTCCCTCTCTCACACGCACACAGACTCACACCCCATCACTCTATCTCGCATGCACCCACAGACGCAAGCGCTTTCAAACCCCCCCCCCCCTTTTTTCCCCCAATCCCCCAACAAATACACACTTGGACACTCACAAGTCTGAGGCTGGCTAGCCTAGCCGCTCGCTGCCTGCCCAGAATGCACCTCCCCGTTACCTGTAGAGAGAGCCCATGTAGATAAGGCCGTCAGCTTACTCACATGTTGGCTGCCGTTTACCAAGGTTAGAGTAAACACCGCTCACCTGACTCCAGCCCGACAAGTAGGTCACTACAGGTAGGAGAGACAGCTGTTCATATACCTGCATGTTTTGTATGAGCAGAACCGACGTTTGATATCATCGCTGCAATCCCTGGATAGTTTCTGTAACAATTCTTTAACCCTTTCGCTGCTATGGACGAGATAACTCGTCTGCCCGGTAGACTGCTAAGGACGAGCTTACTCGTCTTCGACTTTTCTTATAGATTGCTAAGACCCGTAATTCTCTGGGGTGAAATAGCAATATACATTGCCTAAATCTGATCAGACTGACACATTTACATACAATGAAAACACATATCACGTTCGTTTAACTGTATTTAGATCACTTTACGTTATCCTGTTGCTTTGTTACCATAGAAGCATGATCGGTGAACGGTAATTTTTTTTTTTGGCCACGAAATATATATCTGGTTTTGCGTAAGTGTAATCTTTTTTTTACAAAGAAAATTGGTAACTTAAAGTTAATGAAGAATTAACGGAGTTTCTTTCAAGGAGTTATAGTAAGCATCACTTTGAAACATGCGAGTTATATGAGCTGGGCTATCTTCGCGGTACGCCGGCGGCCACATGTACTTCTGGCCGTAAGCAAGACTGACCATGTGACCCAGCTATCTTCATCCACTGGATTTGAAATGGATCTCCGATAATCAAATTGAAGATATGGTCACGTACTGAGATGATGAATAATATTATTGTTAATGTTTCTAATATACAACTGACATAACTGTGTCTGTCTATCAAAGTGTACAATACTGGTCCTCCTGTTCTTATATAGTCCGCTGTAGCTGCTAGCTGATTCAGTTCCATTCTGACCCCATGAACCAACCATATGGCATACATTCCTGTCTAATTATGGCTTAACTCCCCCCCCCCCCACCACGTTTCTAAGATTGTATAGTAAAAGATTAACATCCAGTGACTCACAAGTGTCACGTTTCGGATGACAGTCTCACGGGAGGAAATCCCAGACACCATGTTCACTTGCATCCTTCTGTTGTCATCTCACGGATATCCGGTTGTAGCCCAGTGGCGTGGGACCAGCAGGTTAAACAAAGCTGCATCCACTCGTAAACAAGTTATATAAGGGTATCTAACTACTGTAAAGTCTTCTTCTCGTCTTTGCGTGACAGGCGTGAAACTGATGAAAAGGCCTGGTTGTTCGTCCACTTCTGGACATTAGTTTTGTTCCAGAACGGGAGGTTTGCATGCTCATCAGTTTTTCATGTCTCGTTTATTTTTATGAAGCGTCCCCATGTTTGATGCATTTTTTTTTTTTTTTTCGTTTTTTTTTTCAAGTCCCACATGGCGCTTGCCGGGGCCCTAAATTTAGCTGCGCCATAATTATGGCCTTTCGGCTGAAAGGGGTTTGTATGACCTCTCCGCAGGTGTTTCTCATCTGCATGGTGGCACTTGATGTCATCGAGTGTTTATCGCTTGTGTGATGTCCTAGTGAGGATGAGAAAGAGAGTTAGACATAAGACACTGACTTCGAAGGACACCCCTAATGAGTCGACTAATACGACATGCTTGTTGGAAGGGCTATGGGTGTATTCTTTATACCCCCTTCACCCCGTTCACTCCTCCCCCTCCCCCACCCCCAACGCTTAATGGGGCCCCGGTTATAACCCACACGTTGGATAATTGTGACAAAAGTGGGATTACATGTAATCCAATGTGGGTAAGTTAATCACAACATCTGTCTGTTACAACTCACAGGACATAGACTGGAGAATGTGTCTACAACACACAGGACATAGACTGGAGAATGTGTCTACAACACACAGGACATAGACTGGAGAATGAGTCTACAGCACACAGGACATAGACTGGAGAATGTGTCTACAGCACACAGGACATAGACTGGAGAATGTGTCTACAACACACAGGACATAGACTGGAGAATGTGTCTACAGCACACAGGACATAGACTGGAGAATGTGTCTACAACACACAGACTGGAGAATGTGTCTACAACACACAGGACATAGACTGGAGAATGTGTCTACAACACACAGGACATAGACTGGAGAATGTGTCTACAGCACACAGGACATAGACTGGAGAATGTGTCTACAACACACAGGACATAGACTGGAGAATGTGTCTACAACACACAGGACATAGACTGGAGAATGTGTCTACAGCACACAGGACATAGACTTTAGAATGTGTCTACAACACACAGGACACAGGACAGCACACAGGACATAGATTGGAGAATGTGTCTACAGCACACAGAACATAGACTGGAGAATGTGTCTACAGCACACAGGACAAATCTGAAGAATGTGTCTACAGCACACAGAACATAGACTGGAGAATATGTCTACAGCACACAGGACATAGACTGAAAAAGCACACAGGACATAGACTGGAGAATGTGTCTACAGCACACACATAGGGACATAGACACAGGACATAGACTGGAGAATGTGTCTACAGCACACAGGACATAGACTGCAGAATGTGTCACAACACACAGGACATGGAGACTACAGCACACAGGACATGACTGAGAATGTGTCTACAACAACACACTGGAGAATGTGACATAGACTGGAGAATGTGTCTACATCAAACAGGACATAGACTGGAGAATGTGTCTACAACCCCTAGGACATAGACTGGAGAATGTGTCTACAGTACACAGGACATAGACTGGAGAATGTGTCTACAACACACAGGACATAGACTGGAGAATGTGTCTACAACACACAGGACATAGACTGGAGAATGTGTCTACAGCACACAGGACATAGACTGGAGAAACTGGAGAATGTCATACAGGACATAGACACTACAACCCCTAGGACATATAGACTGGAGAATGTGTCTACAACACACAGGATATAGACTGGAGAATGTGTCTACAACACACAGGACATAGACTGGAGAATGTGTCTACAACACACAGGACATAGACTGGAGAATGTGTCTACAACACACAGGACATAGACTGGAGAATTGTCTTAGACTCATGGACATAGACTGGAAATGTGTCTACAGCACACAGGAATATAAAATACGACGGAAATGTGTCACATCAAACAGACATAGACTGGAGAGGAAACAGTATACTGGAGAATGTGTCTACAGGAGGACTTGGAATAGACTGGAGAATGTGTCTACAGCACACAGGACATAAAGAATAACCCAGGACCTGGAGAATGTGTCTATCCAACCCCTCTGGGAGAGTGTGTCTACAGCCGGACTAGACAAGATGTGTCTAGAACATTATTCAGCTCCGTTGCTCGTTTAGTTCAACATATCAACGGGAAGTAATTTGATAACGGGGAGACAACTTTGAATCTTCAGTGCAATGCTAACGACGCTTTCGCTGACTTGTAGACTGTTTTTCTACAGTAAACACAAGAAAGCTTCTTGCAAAGCTGGGGGAATATCAAGGGGAGGTAATTTGATAACTGGGAGACAACTTTGAATCTTCAGTGCAATGCTAACGACGCTTTCGCTGTTTTTAGGTTTTTGTAATTTTTTAAAAATTTAAATAATTGTATACACTAATAGCAACATCAGTAGAGAAATGAAATATATTACAATATGAATGAAAGCAGAGAATGTGTCCCACATCTCGATTTCTTGCACGATTTGCCTCAACTAATCATCCCTTTCAGTACTGCGATCATCTCCCCTGCAGGTTCTAGAAAGCGGTGTGGACTCAGCGTGAGACTATCGGAGATTGTATCCTAGTCTGGGGACTAGGGTCAACTTGATTCATTATTACTGTGATCCTGTGCCTCGGCATAGAAGACACTTTTAATGAACTGGGTTTTCCCCCTCAACCATTCCTCGGTAATTTCGTTGATACTGAGAACAAAGATGGCTGACTAGGATCGTTTGGGGTCTCTCCTCTGTGGGTTTTTAGGTCTCAGAGCCCAGTCAGTCCTTGTTTGGCCAGTTGGCGGCCAATTTACCAGTTGATGTCATTTCTGACTCCGTCGTCTTTTTGAAATAGCTGGCAAATAGGATGGGTGACCGGTTGTTCTTTCTTCTTTCACAATTATAAACATGTTCTCAGACTACAGTCATAGGAAAGCCGATGCTGGGAAACATGACGTTTATCTTTTCTCTTTTTCAGTTTTTTTTTTTTCTTTTCTACTTCTGACCATTTTCTGTTTTGTACCACTAGGCATCGCAGGTTAATAGATGAGCAGTTTCCGAGCTAGGGCTGGCTCTGTTGCTTATTATACTGTGTTTTTGTGCTGTCTCAAATATCAGTGATTTGTTCAATTCTTATGCTTCTCGGTCATCCCATACCTCTTAGTGTTTCTACTTGCCTATTTTCTGCTATTGTTGCTGGCATCATCAGATTCATTCTTGTTAAATAGCCCAACCATTTCAGTTTCTGTTTTTCAGTAAATTTAATTATGGGACTGTTCCACTGGTGCTTGTAATTTTTTCGTTTCTCACAGGATCTCTTCGAGTTTTGTTAACAAACTGTCTCACAGGATCTCTTCTAGTTTTGTTAACAAACTGTCTCACAGGATCTCTTCTAGTTTTGTTAACAAACTGTCTCACATGATCTCTTCTAGTGTTGTTGACAAACTGTCTCACAGGATCTCAGCTTGTATTGTTGACAAACTGTCTCACAGGATCTCTTCTGGTGTTGTTGACAAACTGTCTCATAGGATCTCTTCTAGTTTTGTTGACAAACTGTCCCACAGGATTTCTTCTAGTGTTGTTGACGAACTGTCTCACAGGATCTCTTCTAGTGTTGTTGACGAACTGTTCCACAGGATTTCTTTAGTTTTGTTGACAAACTGTCTCATAGGATCTCTTCTAGTGTTGTTGACAAACTGTCTCACAAGATCTCTTCTTGTATTGTTGACAAACTGTCTCACAGGATCTCTTCTAGTGTTGTTGACAAACTGTCTCACAAGATCTCTTCTTGTAGTGTTGTTGACAAACTGTCTCACAGGATCTCTTCTTGTGTTGTTGTTAAACTGTCTCACAGGATCTCTTCTAGTTTTGTTAACAAACTGTCTCCCAGGATCTCTTCTAGTGTTGTTGACAAACTGTCTCACAGGATCTCTTCTAGTGTTGTTGACGAACTGTCTCACAGGATCTCTTCTAGTGTTGTTGACGAACTGTCTCACAGGATCTCTTCTAGTCTCTTCTAGTCTCTTCTTGTTTGTTGACAAACTGTCTCACAGGATCTCTCTTCTAGTGTTGTTGACAAACTGTCTCACAGGATCTCTTCTAGTGTTGTTGACAAACTGTCTCACAGGATCTGTCTCAAACTGTCACATGATCTCTTCTAGTGTTGTTGTCCACGAACTGTCTCACACAGATCTCTTCTAGTGTTGTTGACAAACTGTCTCACTAGACTGTCTCACAGGATCTCTTCTATCACTTCTAGTGTTGTTGACAAACTGTCTCACAAGATCTCTTCTAGTGTTGTTGACAAACTGTCTCACAAGATCTCTTCTAGTGTTGTTGACAAACTGTCTCACAGGATCTCTTCTAGTGTTGTTGACAAAACTGTCTCACAGGATCTCTTCTACTATTGTTGACAAACTGTCTCACATGATCTCTTCTAGTGTTGTTGACAAACTGTCTCACAGGATCTCTTCTAGTGTTGTTGACAAACTGTCTCACAGGATCTCTTCTAGGTTCTCTTCTACAAGATGTTTCTTGTATTGACGAAACTGTCCCACAGGATCTCTTCTAGTGTTGTTGACAAACTGTCTCACAGAATTGACAACGAACTGTCTCACAGGATCTCTTCTTTTATTGTTGACAAACTGTCTCACAGGATCTCTCTTGTATTGTTGACAAACTGTCTCACAGGATCTCTTCTAGTGTTGTTGACAAACTGTCTCACAGGATCTCTTCTAGTGTTGTTGACAAACTGTCTCACAAGATCTCTTCTTGTATTGTTGACAAACTGTCTCACAGGATCTCTACTAGTGTTGTTGACAAACTGTCTCACATGATTTCTTTGAGTGTTGACGAAATCTATCGAACATCTCAGTTCGCATGTTGGTAGGTTTCTTTCGCGTAGTTAATGTCTAAGTCTGACACTGATAGCACCAGATTGCTTTGAATTTATATTGTCTTTTTTTCTCTTTTGAGATAGCTGGTTGTTTCAAAAAGGAGGTAAGTTGGTTTCTGACATTATTGATAATATTTTAGGATGTACCAGAGACAGTTCCTGTGTAGCAATGAGATATCTATTGGACTTTCTTACTATGAACCAAAGGATCAGGATCTGGAGGGTTCGGGCATACTTTAAAATATGCGCTGATAAGAAATGCGTATTGCAAACGCTTTTTAGTGAAAATGGTGACAGGCTAAAGAGAGGGAAATGGTGGCTGGGTCGGGCAGAGGATGCTATCAAGCAAATATGCAGCATAACCGACATCACCCCTGGTGCAGAGTGGATACCTGTGCCTCATGCGTTAATTTGTACAATTGTCTGCATTGCCACACTCGACAGGCGATGACGGGAGCAGAATCCTCATGCTGCCAATGCAGAGGTCCACGCTTTCACCAATCAGACTAGGCAGACGTGCTGATCTACACCGACGGATCAGGTGTACGCAACAAAGAGGCGCATGGGCGTTCATAGCACGCTCAGCGGGCAGAACAGTCACAGAAACCAAAGGCGCATACTCCATTACAGCAAGCAGCATGACGATGAAGGTGATGACAGTAACGCGAGCGTTCGCCTGGCTCCAAACACAAAACTACACCTGCTCATTTGTACTCGGTGATTCAGTGAGTATGGTTTAGAGGGTTCAGGACGGTTTGATGAGAAGGCAATGACTTGAATAATTACAGAATCCACTGTGCGTGGTGTTACTTTTTTTCGTGCAGGGAGACGCAGGCGTCGATGGAAATAAAAGAGCTGATAGGTTGACTGGAACCGCTATCACTACCGACGGTAAACGTATGCAATATGCTGACATTATTAATGCATACTGATAAAAGGGAAGGGTGGTGGGGGACTTTGGGGGCAGTGAATCCACATCACTTGCCAGAATGGCAGACTTGGGAATTAAGATCGGTACAGCAAAAAAACGAGACGCACACAGGGCACAGAGGACTTGTTAATCTACATAGAACTAGTATTGTAAGCCACTGGCAGCTGCGATATTTGCTGAGAGAAGGATCTGAGCACCTGTGGACATGTCCGGAGTGCATTGATGATAAGACAACTAACTAACTAATTGTTGGCATGTTGTATTTTTGTTTCAGTCTTTCTTTCTATTCTGCCATCATGCGTAAAATCTGAAGTGTTGAACTTGTTTTAAACCCCGATGTTCCATCGCTGTTTCGATTGTCTCATTTTGCATTGTTATGTGGATTGTTTGATGTTCTCTTGCTAGTCACATGAATTCTAAAGTCTGTCTGTACTGGGCAAAACCACAGAAAAAAGTCTGCTTATCTAGAAATGTCTACAGGCGTAGTTAGTTGATGATGTAGATTATGTTTTAGGCGCTAAAGGTACTAGACTCTATCTCCCCTTTTGTTTAGGCGCTCATGGTACTAGGCTCTATCTCCCCTTTTGTTTAGGCGCTCAAGGTACTAGGCTCTATCTCCCCTTTTGTTTAGGCGCTCAAGGTACTAGACTCTATCTCCCCTTTTGTTTAGGCGCTCATGGTACTAGACTCTATCTCCCCTTTTGTTTAGGCGCTCAAGGTACTAGGCT
>CAJHNH020001984.1:0-52500 GCA_905116865.2 Candidula unifasciata | reverse complement strand
AGGCGGACTACGCAAGTCAAGGCCATTTGACATCCTAACCGTAAAGTTATTCACATAATGTTTGCATGTCATCATCTGGCTTCGAGTGTGCAGAACCAGCTGACTGAGTGTTGCTATTATAGTTGCACCATCAGTCAGCTGACTGACTGTTGCTATTATAGTTGCAGCATCAGTCAAGTGAAAGTGGCTTAAGCCTTATGTGTCAACAGAGTGGATGTGAACACAGGACGTCCGGAATCATTAGGACGAGACCTCAGACACACCACCGTAAACTGACATACTATACGACACCTGTACTGAGTGACCTAACTAAAGTTAACACCGGATACACACGCAACTGTGTCCTAATAGACATTGTGATCCAGAAAATCTCAAGATAATCAGAGAATTATATCTGTTGTGCTCACAGTAGTGCATGTGCGTAATCTAACAAGAGCGATGCCCATTGCATAACAAAGGTGGGAAAACGTGACGTTGTATTGGGCTAGGGAACCAGTCACGTGAAACCTGTCCATTCAGCTAACCAGTGAGGTAAATAAAGCTGTCAGATCAAGAAGACAGCACAGCGCACTGTATATGGTGCAATTTTCAGGGTGAGATCACAGCAACTGTTGGCTCCTGCTTACCCAATCCCCCAAACAAACAGATGGACCCGACGATGTGGACCATCGGATGCTGCCCCCGGTCCCACAGATCTCCCCGACGATGTGGGCCAGCTGATCTGCCCCCAGTCCGACAGATTACGCTCATGATTCATTTCTTGGGTGGTGACTTCAATATCTGCTCCCCCATGGGAGAGTGGTAATAGCGCTAAATGTGGAGGGGGTTGAACGCCTCTCATCCATGCTTTCCTCACCAGTGCCTAATTGTTCCACGCTCCATCATCTCATTTATCGCCAAGCGTAATTAAATCACTGGGTTTGGTCATATGTGATTGACACGTATCAGCTATGACGAAATGAGGCCATGCATGATAGGTTTAAACGAACGAACAAAACAATGAATTTCTTTTTTCGAAGGGTCACAAATTAGGCACAAAGCTGGTGTCACATTCGATGCATCTAAAAACTTTTTTTTGAGACAAAACTGTGTTTTACCAGTCAAGCATATTACTTTCATCTAACAGTAGTATAAATAACAAGGAAAAAACGTAACAGCCTAGGTGGTAAATTGTTAGTTAATCGACAGCGTATCATCACTGCAGTCCAGAAGCACTCAAATTCATTTTTTAGTAAATTTCCTAGCTATTGGTGTCTGATATCATGAGCTGTGTTGTTTACTCTTCGTCTGAAAATTTTAACCTCGTCTCCCCATTAGCAGACCGCTACACACTAGCTCGCTTCTGATTGGACGACCTACTGACCAGCTTACATCTGATAAAAAACCTACCACCACATGCTCGCTTTAAAGCTCCAGAAGTCCAAACTAAATTGGTAGGCGAGGAAACCAAACAGTCCGACCCAATCGCCCTTATGAACTCATCACTAAAGACCGTTGATTCTTACCCCCAAGAATGGATACATGTCTATACTGATGGATCAGCATTTAAAGCTACCATTAAAGCAGGTTACGGAATCTACATAGGTTATCCCGATGGATCTGTTGAAGAGATTTTTGATGCATGCGGGGAATTCTGTTCAAACTATGAAGCTGAAATAATTGCACTGGAAACAGCAGTATACCACCTAAAGACTGTAATGGATGTTTACCCCTCAAAGGTCCAAAATATTGTCATCTTCACAGATTCAATGTCTGCCCTTCAAGCTCTGGAGGGCAATGAACGCTGCAGAACTGACATAGCCAAGATAATCCTGGATGCCGATCAGCTTATTACCTCATACAACATCAGAATAGTGATGCAGTGGATTCCAGGTCACTCCGGCACACCAGGTAATGACAGAGCTGACAGATTGGCAAAGAAAGGAGCAACACAAGAACAACCACCTACAGCGACAACCCTCCAGACAGCAAAAACACTGATAAGAGCTATAAACAAAGAGACTTGGTTGAATAGATGGGCCATGGGAGACACTGGAAGAGAGGTTTATAGACATATGTCTGGCCCTGATCCTAATGACAGCATTAACCATCTAACAAGAAGGGACCAGGCCACCATCTTCAGACTTAGAACGCAACATACTCCACTCAATGGACACCTAAACAGAATACAGCCACAACACTCCCCAGAGTGCCAGCTATGTAACTACCCCTACGAAACTGTTGAACACCATCTCTTTGAGTGCCCAAAACTCAGTGAGACAAGAAGAACGCTACTCCCTCCGAGACCAGACAAGTGGAACACCTTGTACGGAGGAAAAGAACAGCTTGTGAAAACATGCAAATTCCACTACATGGCATTGGGCCAAAGGGCGAAAGCTCATGCGCCCCTGGATCGATAACAACAACAACATCTGATATGTCGGCCTCAAACGATCCGACT
Organism: Candidula unifasciata; assembly: GCA_905116865.2. Taxonomy (NCBI): domain Eukaryota; kingdom Metazoa; phylum Mollusca; class Gastropoda; order Stylommatophora; family Geomitridae; genus Candidula; species Candidula unifasciata. The sequence continues at coordinate 50,060 of CAJHNH020001984.1, read as the reverse complement.
GTCAACAAGGTCACGGCGATATTCCACACTCGCGCTTATACTGTGTGTTTATATTTCACCATGCCAGAGCTTTTAACACTTTTGAAACATTTAGATACTGGGTCTAACACACAACCCCCTAGAGAGTGACAAAACCTATGTCACAGTTCTATGTCGTCTCTTTCTCGGAAATAAAAACGTAAACACCAGACAAAAACATACTGCGAAACCAATAACCTCGACCACGGTAGACTAGTCACACACACACACACACACACACAAAAACTTATCAACCGGTGTTGTGCTGATAGTGTGTAACATTTACCTATTTCTCTTTGGCTACCTATATAGTGTTCATGTTTGGCGACACCTATTTCGACCTGAAGTTCTTATAGTCTTTTGAGTGGTGCCGATTCAACATCGCCTACTCAATCATTTTCTCGTCCTACCTTCGTGAGACCGCTGAGAATGTTGGCCAGATCCATTGTCTTTCCTGAACTTACCGTGGCCCTGTCAGTAAGCCAGTCCACTCGTCCATTCCCTCTAACCCCAGAGTGTCCTGGCGCAAAAATAAAACGATTGTCTATCAGACTAGATTTCTTCAGCGACTCCACCCATTTTATTTGAATCCATTCTGTCTCTGACTTCTTGAGCATCCTCAAGCGAAGTATGTCATGTCTCTAGCCACATCATTGCTTTTGTTACCGCCCTGAACTCCATAGTCGGACGAATTGTAATCGAAGCAAAAGTCCCGCTTTCTACTTTAACAGCTTTCCCTTGAACCAGAACCGTCAAAGCCCATGAACTTTGTACGTGTCGAACAACAGATCCGTCAGTGTATGTGCTCAGCCTTATCTACCCAGGATTTCCATCTCCTTAACCTGCTATCCTTCTTTCTGCGAACACACACATTCAACTGCACATTGATGGTAAATGCATGCGCGCACGCAAAAACATCTATTCACGCACTCATTCACTCCCTTCTGACACTCACGCAGTATGTGAGTGAGTGGTGGTACATATGACTGGGTGGTGGAGTATGTGACTGAGTGATCCAGTATGGGACTGATTGGTCGTACAAATTGCTGAGTGCTTGAGTATGTGACTGAGTGATCCATTATGTGAGTGAGTGGTTGTACATATGACAGGGTGGTGGAGTATGTGACTGAGTGATCCAGTATGTGAGTGAGTGGTCGTACATATGAATGGGTGGTCGTACATATGACTGAGCGGTAAAGTCTATGACTAAGTGATGTAATATGTGACTGAGTGATGTAATATGTCAGCGGGTGATGTAATATGTGACTGAGTGATGCAGTTTTTGACTGGGTGGTGTAATATGTGACTAAGTGATGTAATATGTGACAGAATGATGCATTTTATGACTGGGTGGTGAAATATTGACTGAGTGGTGTAATATGTGACTGAGCGATGTTATATTTGACTGAGTGATGTAATATGTGACTGAGTGATGCATTATTTGACTGAGTGAAGAGATATGTTACTGAGTGATGTAATATGGGACTGAGTGATGCAGTTTATGACTTAGTGGTGTAATATGTGATTGCGTGACGTAATATGTGACAGAATGATGCAATTTATGACTGAGTGATGCATTATGTGACTGAGTGATGTAATATGTGACTGAGTGATGTTATATGTGACTGAGTGATGCACTTTATGACTGGGTTGTGTAAAATGTAACTGAGTGATGTAATATGTGACTGAGTGATGTAATATGTGACAGAATGAGGCAGTTTATGACTGGGTGGCGTAATATATGACTGTGATGAAGTATGTGACGGAGTGATGTAATATGTGAATGGGTGATGTAATATGTTACTGAGTCATGTAATATGTGACTGGGTGATGTAATATGTGACTGAGTGATGTAATATGTGACTGAGTGATGTAATATGTGACTGAGTGATGTAATATGTGACGGAGTGATGTAATATGTGACTGAGTGATGTAATATGTGACGGAGTGATGTAATATGTGACTGAGTGATGTAATATGTGACGGAGTGATGTAATATGTGACTGAGTGATGTAATATGTGACGGAGTGATGTAATATGTGACTGAGTGATGTAATATGTGACTGAGTGATGTAATATGTGACTGAGTGATGTAATATGTGACTGAGTGATGTAATATGTGACTGAGTGATGTAATATGTGACTGAGTGATGTAATGATGTATATGTGACTGAGTGATGTAATATGTGACTGAGTGTGATGAGTGATGTATATGTGACTGAGTGATGTAATATGTGACTGGTAATATGTGACTGAGTGATGTAATATGTGACGGAGTGATGTAATATGTGACGGAGTGATGTAATATGTGACTATGTGATGTAATATGTGACTGAGTGATGTAATATGTGACGGAGTGATGTAATATGTGACGGAGTGATGTAATATGTGACTGAGTGATGTAATATGTGACGGAGTGATGTAATATGTGACGGAGTGATGTAATATGTGACGGAGTGATGTAATATGTGACTGAGTGATGTAATATGTGACTGAGTCATGTAATATGTGACTGAGTGATGTAATATGTGACTGAGTGATGTAATATGTGACACCATGGTGACTGGGTGGTTGTCACGGGTGACATTGTGACTAGACTGTAGCTGTGACGTACAGTGCTGTAGCAGCGTCGGCTGATACCCATGAATGTAGTCTGAGAATGTACTATGTTGGTAATAATGTGGAATTCGTACATATGTGACTGGGTCACCCATCCTATTTGCCAGCTATTTCACTAAGTGATGTACTCAGTCAGAAATTACATTACTGACTGATGTAATATGGACGAGTGATGTAATACTGGCCAAAATAAGTGACTGACTTGGCTCTCAGATCTAATAACCCACAGAGTGAGTAATACAAACGATCCTAGTCAGCCATGTTTGTTCTCAGTATGTACGATGTTACCGAGGAATGGTTGTGAGGGTGAAATATGTGACCAGTTCATTAATATGTGACGGTCTTCTATGCCGAGTGATGTAATATGTTAGAGTGATCACAGTGTTTATGATGAATCAAGTTGACCCTAGTCCCCATGTGACTGAGGATACAATCTCCGATAGTCTCACGCTGAGTCGACACCGATGTAATATGTGACCTGCAGTGATGTAATATGCACTGGGGATGTAATATTACTGAGTGAGTAATATGCAAATCGTGCAAGTAATCGTGACTGAGTGACACAATATGTGCTTTTGATTCATATTGTAATATATTTAATTTCTTTGATGTGATGTATTTATTAGTGATGTGAGTGATGTACAATTATGTGATGTAAAATGTGACAAAAATGTAATATGTGCGAAAGCGTAATCGTTTAAATTGTAATATGTGACTGAGTGAGGTAATATGTGACCCCGTTATGTAATATGTGACTGGGTGATGTAATATGTGACGGAGTGAAACGAGTGACGGAGTGAATAATATGTGACTAGTGATGTAATATGCGGCCCAGAGTGATCTATGTGACTGAGTGATGTAATATGTGACTGAGTGATGTAAACACCATAGGTTGGTTGTCACGAACATTTCTAGACTAGCTCCACGTACAGCTTCTGTAGCAGCGTCGGCTTACCCATGAATGTAGTCTGAGAATAAGTTGGTAATTGTGGAATTCGTAACAACAACCGGTCACCCATCCTATTTGCCAGCTATTTCAATAAGACGACGGAGTCAGAAATTACATTAACTGGTAAATTGGCCGCCAACTGGCCAAACAAGGACTGACTGGGCTCTCAGATCTAAAAACCCACAGAGGAGAGACACCAAACGATCCTAGTTAGCCATCTTTGTTCTCAGTATCAACGACATTACCGAGGAATGGTTGAGGGGGAAAACCCAGTTCATTAAAAGTGTCTTCTATGCCAAAGCACAGGATCACAGTAATAATGAATCAAGTTGACCCTAGTCCCCAGACCAGGATACAATCTCCGATAGTCTCACGCTGTCGACAGCGCTTTCTAGAACCTGCAGGGGAGATGATCGCAGTATTGAAAGGGATAATTAGTTGAGGCAAATCGTGCAAGAAATCGAGATGTGGGACACATTCTCTGCTTTTATTCATATTGTAATATATTTCATTTCTCTACTGATGTATTTATTAGTGCGTGAGTATACAATTATGTTTAAAAAAATACAAAAAGAAAAAAACAGCGAAAGCGTCGTTTAAATTGTCCTGTAGATAGGAAGTTGTCCGCCCGTTATCAAATTACCTCCCCTTGATATGTTGAACTAAACGAGCAACGGAGCTGAATAATGTTCTAGTTGTAGCAGCGGCCCAGAGGGATCGCTAGCCTGGGTTATTTATACATTCCAAGTCCCCCAGCTCCCAGACTTTTCCAGCCCTTTCGCTTGTTCCACGTATTTTATTTCTGGCTGAAGTTCTCGCCATGAAAGAAGCTTTCCTGTGTTGTAGACACATTCTCCAGTCTATATCGTGTGAGTTGCAGACACATTCTCCAGTTTATATTGTGTGAGTTGTAGACACATTCTCCAGTCTATATCGTGTGAGTTGTAACAGCAGCAGGTAGTGATGGTGCTCTTCTTTTTCTTTGTCTTCTTTGCGTTCGTTTTCCTATGCTCAGATGAGACCATCAGGTGGGTTGCCTCTGTGAACTCGCATGTCAGCAGCAGGTCCTTCATGGTTCCCCACAGCTTGCTCTGCACACTCTTCTTTTGAGGCCAGGTGTCTTTACGAAGTTGTAGGTAGAGTGGGCTGGTCTGCAGAATGTGCTGAGGTGTTTGTGGGCCTGTTTTTCAGGCACACTGTAGAATCTCTATTTTATGCATGTTGTAGTTGAGCCTGCAGTGTCCTGTTCGTAGACGGAAAAAAAGTTGTTTGTTGCTTTCTGTTGAGTTGGCTGATGGGGTCTTGTGGATTTTTACTGTTAATTTGTTTTCGCCACGATTACTTGCATTTTTCCTTGATAATTGTTCTGATTTCTGGTAACAGCAATGGATGAGTGTGTTGTTTCTGCCTTGTTCAATGTTAGCAAGTAAGTCTGCTAACTCATTTCTAAGTATGCGGCAGTGGGCCGGGATATACTGGAGAGCGATTTCTATGTTTTCTGCAGGTCTGTTTAGCTAGCGGGTCAGTTCTCTCTCCATGCTGTCTCGTGGATCCCTCTGAGTTACCTGGTTGACTTACTTGCAGTCACACAGGAAAATCGTGTTGCTGTTTTAAATTTTTGTTTCCTCGAGCACTTTGGCTGAATTAATAATTGCTTGCTGCTCTGCTATGAAGTTTGTTGAGAGTCTTCCGGTGGCCCATGACGTTTCTACTGTGGTCCTATCTTGCAGCATGATGACCGATCCGGCTGCTCCGTTTTTTCTGCTCCCTCCAGTGATCCATCGGTGTATACATGTGTCCATTCAGGTTTTGCATAAGAGTTGTAAACATGTTCAAGAGTCTTCGCATGCAATACAAGTTCACATTCTTTAGCCTTTCTGTCTATGCCTGGAATTGTTGGTGTGACTGTATAGTTAGGCTGTAGGTCTATGCTGTATGCCTGAATGATTTCGCATGTTGAAGGATCTTTAGAAAGGATGTCACTGTGTGTGTGTGTGTGTGTGTGTATGTATGTATGTGTGTGTGTAGTACAGTTTTCATAGATGGTGAACGCTTTGTCTTTTCAGTGGGTTTTGTAGTGAGGTTATGTGCTATACTGTGCATGGTAATCTTGGTAATCTGGTAGTCTTAGTTTCAGCTTCATAGCAATCGTGTCACCCCATCTTTGCTCCGCTCCTGTGCCAATGAAAAAGAAACACAGTCCCTTCTGGAGAGATTGACAGACTGCTGTCTCAGTATATGCACTAGCATACACACGCATTAAAAGCATACTGTAGCTATCAGAAGTGCTAATACAGTTTGACATTAGAAATACATTTCATCATCGACGGTCGCAGAAGTCACCAACAGATCAGCAGCTGACAAACGCGATCAATATTAATCACATAAGGGCACTACCAATATTGCGGCGATAGTCCACGTGCCATTTTCTGAATCTACAGTTCACAACACAATGTTGGTCACAGTCGAAAACCATTCTAAAGGAAATCCACAGCTCACAGGGTCGCTTCATGCACGCAACTAAGTAGCTGGCGCGACGAAACTGTATCCTTTCAGTCTACAAATGGATCAAAAATGCAACCGCCACCGTCCAGCAGAAGCAAAAAATTTACCTTTACGCGAAACAGTGACCGTTCCTGGCAACCATTTTGACCGGAAATACTATGCATATGGTTGTTGTTCATGCGTTTAAAATTTTTCTGTTAGGGTAAGCACCTTTTCTTCCCTTCGAAGGCTCAAACTCTGGAGGCCAGAAGTTGCCTCCAGCTTACGTATTGGTGTGCTTCTCATACCTGCAGTGTTGATTCTGAGACCAGTGTTCTGTATTGTGTCCAGTGTGTGTAGGACTGATTTTATGTTCCCATGTCATACTCCAGTTTTAGTCGTACGTATCCAGTGTATACTTGTCGTACAGTGTTGACATCTGCGCCCCAGCTTGTTCCAGTTAGTTTATCATAAGTCTGAGCCTTAGGGCAGCTTTTCTTTGGGTGCCTTTAATGTGCCCAGATTAGCCTTTTGTCGAATTTGACTCCCAAAAATGTGAGGTGTTCCTCTTGTGGAAGGATGTTGCCTTCTATGTACAGATCAGCTTGTTTTGACTTTGTGGGAAGAGAGAAGAGAGTTGAAACGGTTTCTGTCTGGATTATTGTGACTCCCCTACAGTCTGTCCATTTCTTAACTGTATTTATAGCTTCCTGCATTCTTGTTTTAGTTGTTCCTGTATGTTGAGTTTGGATCAATATGACTAGGTCATCTAAATTTAGAGCCTTGTAAATGTGAGTCATGAACTGTTTTGGGAGGTCATTGATAAAAGTTATAAACAGGGTAGGAGATATAACACCTCCCTGGGGACACATTCTTGTAACCTAAACAACTTTCCCTTTGGTTCTTTCAGTCCGACTCTCGCACAGCGTCTGTAAAGAAAGTCTCTAATCCAGGCAAACATTTGTCCTTTTATCCCACTGTAAGCTAGTTTTAACAGGGGTCCTTTCTTTCCGACCTTATCAAAGACTTTGGCCAGGTCGAAGAAAGTAGCTAGCAGTTTGTATTTTCTTATGGAAAGCATCTTCAATTTTCTGTGTGAGGTAAGAGGTTTGGTCATCAGTGCTTCTGTATCTTCTGAAGCTTGGTTCGGTGATGGTGTTCAATGGAGAAGATTTTGCGTTGACATTAACCCAGCCTCATTGGATTACATATAATCTCACTGCTGCCACAATTGTCCTACGTGTGGGTTTGGTTAGGGGGGGGGGGATGGGGGCAGGGGATAATAAAGAATATTCCCAATGCCAACCTAACAATCATGTCGTAGGAGTCGACACATTCATGGTTTCTTCTGACGTCAGAGTGTGTCGGCTGGAAAGCCTGGAATCAACAGTCGACACACAAACAAGCCAAATCTGTAAAACTGATGTGCATGCAAAACTCAAGTTCTGGAACAAGTATGAAGTCCAGAAGTGGACGAACAACCAGACCTTTTCATCGGAGTTTACAACCGGCCAACGCAAAGAAGAGGAAGAAGACTTTTCAGTAGTTAGATCCCCTTATATAACTTTCAATACGAGTGGACACCGCTTTCTGGAAGCTGCTGGTCTCACGCCACTGGGCTACAACCGGATATCCGTAAGATGACAACAGAAGGGTGCAAGTGAACATGGTGTCTGGGATTTCCTCCCGTGAGACTGTCATCCGAAATATGACACTTGTGAGTCACTGGGTGTTAATCTTTTACTATACACTCTTAGAAATGGGATGGGAAGGGGGCGGCGGGTGGAGGGCAGTTAGGCCATAATTAGACAGGAATGTATGTCCAATGGTTGGTTCATGGGGTCAGAATGGAACTGAATCAGCTAGCAGCTAGAGCGGACTATATAAGAACAGCAGGCAACAAAAGGCAAGAGGTTGACCAAGAAAGACATGGTTGGAGAGACAAATCTCAACGAAATGTAACAGAAACTACCCAGGGATTGCAGCGATGATATTAAACGTCGGTTCTGCTCATACAAAACATGCAGGTATATGAACACCTGTCTCTCCTACCTGTAGTGACCTACCTGTCGGGCTGGAGTCAGGTGAGCGGTGTTTACTCTAACATTTGAGTAGGCTGACGGCCTCATCTACATGAGCTCACTCTACAGGTCACGGGGATGTGGATTCTGGGCAGGCAGCGAGCGGCGAGGCTAGCCAGGGACAAGCGTGTCCAAGTGTGTGTGTGGGTGTGTGTTTGTGTGGGGGGTGTTTGAAGGCGCTTGCGTCTGTGGGTGCATGCGAGATAGAGAGATGGGGTGTGTGTGTGTCTGTGTGTGCGTGTGAGAGAGGGAGAGGGGACAGGAGAGAATAAATGACAAACACAGAGGGAGAGAGAGAGAGATAGGGGGGGGGGGGGTGGGGGATAACGATATAGAGACTGAGAGAGAGATTAAGTCGTGGACATAGTTTTGTACTACTTGTTATAGTGGGTCTTGGAAAACGTTCTTTACTACCTGATCTGCCGAATGTGCTCAATGCATGTCTTCTTTGTCTGTCTGTGTATTTATAAGTCTGTCTCTATCACCTCGTTCTTCAGCTGACCAGTTCTCTAGTGCCGTAGTTGTTAGTCTCGACTGTGACAACTTTCTGGACTTGATGGTCTGGGACCTCCAACTTGAGTGTACGTTTCTGTCAGTCTCGACTGTGACAACTTTCTGGACTTGATGGTCTGGGACCTCCAACTTGAGTGTACGTTTCTGTCAGTCACGACTGTGACAACTTTCTGGACTTGATGGTCTGGGACCTCCAACTTGAGTGTACGTTTCTGTCAGTCTCGACTGTGACAACTTTCTGGACTTGATGGTCTGGGACCTCCAATTCGAGTGTACGTTTCTGTCAGTCTCGACTGTGACAACTTTCTGGACTTGATGGTCATGGATCTCCAACTTGAGTGTACGTTTCTGTCAGTCTCGACTGTGACAACTTTCTGGACTTGATGGTCTGGGACCTCCAACTTGAGTCTACGTTTCTGTCAGTCTCGACTGTGAAAACTTTCTGGACTTGATGGTCTGGGACCTCCAACTTGAGTCTACGTTTCTAACAGGATGAGCTTCTTTAGTTCATAGTCGACCAAGGTCTTTCGTTGAACAATGGAGGCTTGTGATTGTTCCTTCTTCTATTTTAATTGTTATCCCATAGCTACGAGATTCCACCGCACGGCGTCTATCTGTATTTCAAGAGATGGACAGCCAACTACACATTTCAACCGCCAAACTGAAGAAAATCAGTTCAACGAGCTTGGAACAAACTGACATCTCTGCTCAGACAGTTGGGTCAGCTGACAAGCAGCCTGTTGTCAGTGGATCCCTGACTACTTCAAGACAGTCAGTAGATATACAGTCAGTAGATATAACGGTCAGTAGATACGACAGTCAGTAAATATAACAGTCAGTAGATATAACAGTCAGTAGATATAACAGTCAGTAGATATAACAGTCAGTAGATATAACAGTTAGTAGATATAACAGTCAGTAGACATGACAGTCAGACAGTCAGTAGATATGACAGTCAGTAGATATGACAGTCAGTAGTTATGACAGTCAGTAGATATAACAGTCAGTAGATATAACAGTCAGTAGATATGACAGTCAGTAGATATCACAGTCAGTAGATATGACAGTCAGTAGATATGTCAGTCAGTAGATATAACAGTCAGTAGATAAAACAGTCAGTAGATAAAACAGTCAGTAGATATAACAGTCAGTAGTTATAACAGTCAGTAGATATAACAGTCAGTAGATATGAGAGTCAGACAGTCGGTAGATATGACAGTCAGTAGATATAACAGTCAGTAGATATAACAGTCAGTAGATATGACAGTCAGTAGATATGATAGTCAGTAGATATGACAGTCAGTAGATATGACAGTCAGTAGATATAACAGTCAGTAGATATAACAGTCAGTAGATACGACGGTCAGTAGATATAAGTCAGTAGATATAACAGTCAGTAGGTACGACGGTCAGTAGATATAAGTCAGTAGATATAACAGTCAGTAGATATAACAGTCAGTAGATATAACAGTCAGTAGATATGACAGTCAGTAGATTTAAGAGTCAGTATAAATGACAGTCAGTAGATATAACAGTCAGTAAATATGACAGTCAGTAGATTTAAGAGTCAGTATAAACGACAGTCAGTAGATTTAACAGTCAGTAGAAATGACAGTCAGTAGAAATGACAGTCAGTAGATATAACAGTCAGTAGATATAACAGTCAGTAGATATAACAGTCAGTAGATATAACAGTCAGTAGATATGACAGTCAGTAGATATAACAGTCAGTATAAATGACAGTCAGTAGATATAACAGTCAGTAGAAAGGAGAGTCCGTAGATATAACAGTCAGTAGATATAACAGTCAGTAGTTATGACAGTCAGTAGATATAACAGTCTGTAGATATGACAGTCAGTAGATATAACAGTCAGTAGATATAACAGTCAGTAGATATGACAGTCAGTAGTTACGACAGTCAGTTGATATGACAGTCAGTAGTTATAACAGTCAGCAGATATAACAGTCAGTAGATACGACAGTCAGTAGATATGACAGTCAGTAGTTATAACAGTCAGTAGATATAACAGTCAGTAGATATGACAGTCAGTAGATATAAGAGTCAGTATATATGACAGTCAGTAGATATAACAGTCAGTAGATATAACAGTCAGTAGATATAACAGTCAGTAGATATAACAGTCAGTAGATATGACAGTCAGTAGTTACGACAGTCAGTTGATATGACAGTCAGTATAAATGACAGTCAGTAGATAAAACAGTCAGTAGATATAACAGTCAGTAGTTATAACAGTCAGTAGATATAACAGTCAGTAGATATAACAGTCAGTAGTTACGACAGTCAGTAGATATGACAGTCAGTAGTTATAACAGTCAGTAGAAATAACAGTCAGTAGATGTGACAGTCAGTAGATATAAGAGTCAGTATAAATGAGTCAGTAGATATAACAGTCAGTAGATATAACAGTCAGTAGATATAACAGTCAGTAGATATAACAGTCAGTAGATATGACAGTCAGTAGTTATGACAGTCAGTAGATATAACAGTCAGTAGATATGACAGTCAGTAGATATAACAGTCAGTAGATATAACAGTCAGTAGATATAACAGTCAGTAGATATAACAGTCAGTAGATATAACAGTCAGTAGATGGCAGTCAGTAGATATAACAGTCAGTAGATATAACAGTCAGTAGATATAACAGTCAGTAGATATAACAGTCAGTAGATATGACAGTCAGTAGTTACGACAGTCAGTTGATATGACAGTCAGTAGTTATAACAGTCAGTAGATATAACAGTCAGTAGTTACGACAGTCAGTAGACATGACAGTCAGTAGTTATAACAGTCAGTAGATATAACAGTCAGTAGATAAGACAGTCAGTAGATATAAGAGTCAGTATAAATGAGTCAGTAGATATAACAGTCAGTAGATATAAAAGTCAGAAGATATAACAGTCAGTAGATATAACAGTCAGTAGTTACGACAGTCAGTTGATATGACAGTCAGTATAAATGACAGTCATTATAAATGACAGTCAGTAGATATAAGAGTCAGTATAAATGAGTCAGTAGATATAACAGTCAGTAGTTATAACAGTCAGTAGATATAACAGTCAGTAGATATGACAGTCAGTAGATATGCAGTCAGTAGATATAAGAGTCAGTAGTAATGGCAGTCAGTAGATATAACAGTCAGTAGATATGGCAGTCAGTAAATATGGCAGTCAGTAGATGGCAGTCAGTATAGATGGCAGTCAGTAGATGACAGTCAGTAGATGGCAGTCAGTAGATATGGCAGTCAGTAGATATGACAGTCAGTAGTTATGGCAGTTGAGTAGACATGGCAGTCAGTATGACAGTCAGTAGAGATGGCAGTCAGTAGATGATGGCAGTCAGTAGATGGCAGTCAGTAGATGGCATGTCACAGTCAGTAGAGATGGCAGTCAGTAGATGGCAGTCAGTGGCAGTCAGTAGATGGCAGTCAGTAGTAGATGGCAGTCAGTAGATGGCAGTCAGTAGTAGATAGTCATAGATGGCAGTCAGTAGATGGCAGTCAGTAGATGGCAGTCAGTAGATGGCAGTCAGTATAGATGGCAGTCAGTAGATGGCAGTCAGTAGATGGCAGTCAGTATAGATGGCAGTCAGTAGATGGCAGTCAGTAGATGGCAGTCAGTAGATGGCAGTCAGTAGATGGCAGTCAGTATAGGTGGCAGTCAGTAGATGGCAGTCAGTAGATGGCAGTCAGTAGAGATGGCAGTCAGTAGATGGCAGTCAGTAGATGGCAGTCAGTATAGATGGCAGTCAGTAGATGGCAGTCAGTATAGATGGCAGTCAGTAGATGGCAGTCAGTAGATGGCAGTCAGTAGATGGCAGTCAGTAGATGGCAGTCAGTATAGATGGCAGTCAGTATAGATGGCAGTCAGTATAGATGGCAGTCAGTAGATGACAGTCAGTATAGATGGCAGTCAGTAGATGGCAGTCAGTAGATGGCAGTCAGTAGATGGCAGTCAGTAGATGGCAGTCAGTAGATGGCAGTCAGTAGATGGCAGTCAGTAGATGGCAGTCAGTAGATGGCAGTCAGTAGATGGCAGTCAGTATAGGTGGCAGTCAGTAGATGGCAGTCAGTATAGATGGCAGTCAGTAGATGGCAGTCAGTAGATGGCAGTCAGTAGATGGCAGTCAGTAGATGGCAGTCAGTAGATGGCAGTCAGTATAGGTGGCAGTCAGTATAGGTGGCAGTCAGTAGATGGCAGTCAGTAGATGGCAGTCAGTAGATGGCAGTCAGTAGATGGCAGTCAGTATAGATGGCAGTCAGTATAGATGGCAGTCAGTAGATGGCAGTCAGTAGATGGCAGTCAGTATAGATGGCAGTCAGTATAGATGGCAGTCAGTATAGATGGCAGTCAGTATAGATGGCAGTCAGTATAGATGGCAGTCAGTATAGATGGCAGTCAGTATAGGTGGCAGTCAGTATAGGTGGCAGTCAGTAGATGGCAGTCAGTATAGGTGGCAGTCAGTAGATGGCAGTCAGTATAGGTGGCAGTCAGTATAGGTGGCAGTCAGTAGATTGCAGTCAGTAGATGGCAGTCAGTATAGATGGCAGTCAGTAGATGGCAGTCAGTAGAGATGGCAGTCAGTAGATGGCAGTCAGTAGATGGCAGTCAGTATAGGTGGCAGTCAGTAGATGACAGTCAGTAGATGGCAGTCAGTATAGATGGCAGTCAGTAGATGGCAGTCAGTATAGATGGCAGTCAGTAGATGGCAGTCAGTATAGATGGCAGTCAGTATAGATGGCAGTCAGTAGATGGCAGTCAGTATAGATGGCAGTCAGTAGATGGCAGTCAGTAGATGGCAGTCAGTAGATGGCAGTCAGTAGATGGCAGTCAGTAGATGTCAGTCAGTAGATGTCAGTCAGTAGATGGCAGTCAGTAGATGGCAGTCAGTAGATGGCAGTCAGTAGATGACAGTCAGTAGATGGCAGTCAGTAGATGGCAGTCAGTAGATGGCAGTCAGTAGATGGCAGTCAGTAGATGGCAGTCAGTATAGATGGCAGTCAGTATAGATGGCAGTCAGTAGATGGCAGTCAGTAGATGGCAGTCAGTATAGATGGCAGTCAGTAGATGGCAGTCAGTAGATGGCAGTCAGTATAGATGGCAGTCAGTAGATGGCAGTCAGTAGATGGCAGTCAGTAGATGGCAGTCAGTAGATGGCAGTCAGTAGATGGCAGTCAGTAGATGGCAGTCAGTAGATGGCAGTCAGTAGATGGCAGTCAGTAGATGGCAGTCAGTAGATGGCAGTCAGTAGATGGCAGTCAGTAGATGGCAGTCAGTATAGGTGGCAGTCAGTATAGGTGGCAGTCAGTAGATGGCAGTCAGTAGATGGCAGTCAGTAGATGGCAGTCAGTAGATGACAGTCAGTATAGGTGCCAGTCAGTCGATGGCAGTCAGTAGATGGCAGTCAGTAGATGACAGTCAGTATAGGTGCCATTCAGTAGATGGCAGTCAGTATAGGTGGCAGTCAGTAGATGGCAGTCAGTAGATGGCAGTCAGTAGATGGCAGTCAGTATAGGTGGCAGTCAGTATAGGTGGCAGTCAGTAGATGGCAGTCAGTAGATGACAGTCAGTAGATGGCAGTCAGTAGATGGCAGTCAGTAGATGGCAGTCAGTAGATGGCAGTCAGTATAGGTGGCAGTCAGTATAGGTGGCAGTCAGTATAGGTGGCAGTCAGTATAGTGCAGTTAACAGTCAGCATTGATTAGACTAACAGTAAAAGCACAGCGACGCACGGATCAGTGCTATCATCAACGGTGCATCTTTGTGACACAGCACACACGTGATAATAAACACAGTTTATATCCAACCGGTTCTACATTTGCTTGCGTCCTTCGGGGAGATACAATTTCATTTCTTTGGCTTTATAGATCCATTTTTATGCTTCCTCTAGGCTGTCTTTGTTTTATTTAAGAGTTATAAACCCACAGTTTTGGCTTCTGTATTTTTGTTGATCCCTTTGCTCGTGTGTCCGTGGGGATGTGCTCACAAGGAAATGCCATATCTAACTATAAGCTTGTGTTCTCGTTTTCTTTCATGATGGGTCCGGCAGCATCCCGCCCCTCTCTGGCGGCAACTCCCTCAAGTCCTGGGTGAATGATCTCATCACTGTGCAGGCCCACAAAACATAGACTAGACAGAAACTAGACGGAAATTTAAAACAAATTAGACATGTTTGCAGAGATGCCGGAGAGATGAGGGCAGGGAATAACGCGGTTCAGAAATCATTGTCCAATGTTGTGTGTTGGTTGTGTGATCATCAAACTGAGTTATCGAACTTGAGGAAGGAGAGGAGTATAGAAACAACGAACGAAGATTTAACTGCTGCTGTTGCTACTGTTGCTCATCATCATCCTTATCCTTATTTTTTTTCTTTTTTTCCTCCTCGTGTTCTTCATTTCCCCTCAAAATACGTTTGTCATGTTCATGCTTTTGGGGTCAAGGATATGCTTTTATTGTATCTGCGCCTTTCAGCCTATCACATCCGATTTTAACACAACCTTAATTAGTCGCTTTTTACGACATGCTTTTTAGCGAGCAGGGTGGGGGGGGGGGGGGGGGGGGGGTTATTATTGTTCACCCCAAAATAGGGATCTCAGAAACTCACACGGGCAGGACTGTTAACCAAGAACCGTGTCGTATGAGTCTCATCATTGAATACGCGTTTACTAAAGTAGTTTAAGAAGACAATGAACTAGCGCCAGCTGGGCAGAAAGAAGAAAATGCAATAGACAACAGAAACAGTCTGCGCTAGCTTGTAGTGTACCACTAGGGAATGACGTGGGTGAGTGGCCGTGCGAAAGTGTAGTTATTGACAGGTTGGCTCTTCCTTCCAATCTTGCACCCTCCTTCAATGATGATTGTTTCATTTATACCTGTTGCCGTCACGGGCGTCTACATTGAAGATGTATCCACATAGTAGATGTATCCACATCGTAGACCTATCCACATCGTATATGTGTTCACATCGTAGACGTATGCACATTGTACACGTATCCACATCGTAGACGTATCCACGTCGTAAAATTGTCCACATCGTAGACGTATGATGTTGTCTTCAGAGACCAGAACTGTCGTGGGCTAATGAAGTAGATTGTACATAGTGTGCTGCTTGGGAGATGTAAGGGCGATTCTAGTTCTTTCATCGGTCAGACATATGCGTGCGTGTGTAGATGAGCACGACTCTGTATCTAGTTGAGAGCTGTTCTGTATCAAACAAGTGTTTCCGTGTTCCCACCGCCACATTTCTGTTGGGCAAGCCAACCTCCCCCCAGCTGTCCCTCAGCTGCCGTTGGTTAAATATGCCTTCATTTGTTCACGACGTTGGGCTGTCAGGAACATATGCTCCTGTGGGAGATCCCAGCTTCAGGAAACGGAATAATAATAATAATAATATTAATAATAATAATAATAATAATAATAATAATAATAATAATAATAATAATAATAATAATAATAATAATAATAATAAACTAAGAAGAAGAAGGAGGAAGAGAGGAAGAAGAAGAATATGAAAAGATAAAGAATAAGAAGACATTAAAAGAGATATAAGTTCCCAACTGTGTCTCACTCTGTGATGGACCAATGTAAAAAGGTGTCTACAAGTATGTCCCTACAACAGACCGGCTCTTCTCTGCTCGGGGTACTGAGTACTGACCAACGCCACGACCATCACCGTGCCAAGACGACTCAAGTATGTCCGAGCAATCTCATCAACAACGGCCCAGTTTCAGCGGCAGGCTGTCATGAGACCACACAGTGACGGAACAACCATGTGGACCATTCTTTCCTGGGGCACGGGCCGGATCGATGTTAATGGCAGATATTCTGTGTCTTGTGACGTATTTGACAAGGGCTGTCTGGGGAGAGTGATGTCTGTAGCTCTCTCTCTCTCTCTCTCTCTCTCTCTCTCTCTCTCTCTCTCTCGTTCGCTCTCTCTCTCTCTCTCTCTCTCTCTCTCTCTCTCTCTCTCTCTCTCTCTCTCTCTCTAGTTGGTCAGTTCCCAGTGATCAGTCTCTTTGTTTGCCTCTGTCTGTATCCTATACTGTTTGTTTCCTATAGCTTCATTTCTGTCCCCTCCTCCTAATCCTTCTCCTCTGGTCTGTGCGTTTGACCTCGGCAAGGGATGTTTGAGTGGTAAAAGTGACCCCGGCAAGGGATGTTTGACTGGTAAAAGTGACCCCGGCAAGGGGTGTCTGATTGGTCAAAGTGACCCTACAAGGGATGTCTGATTGGTCAAAGTGTCCCCGACAAGGGATGTCTGACTGGTCAAAGTGACCCCGACAAGGGATGTCTGACTGGTCAAAGTGACCCCGACAAGGGATGTCTGACTGGTCAAAGTGACCCCGACAAGGGATGTCTGACTGGTCAAAGTGACCCTGCCAAGGGATGTCAAACTCTGGTTATCTCTGGTTAAAGTATGCATTGGGTTGGATGAGCTTGAACTTTCCGAGCTCATTGTACAAAGAACCAGTTATTTTATAGAGCCTGTGCAACTGTCTGTTAGCTGGCTAGTGCATACCTCCGTGGGAACTGAAGAGATGGGGGAGGGGCAGAGGGAATGAGAGAGGGAAGGGAGGTAGAGAGATAATGTAGAGAGTGTGTGATGAGGATGAAGAATAAGAGAGATGTAGAAAAAAGAGCAGGAGGAAGTGAGTTGGAGGAAGAAAGGAGTGAAAATGTGAAATTGTATAATATATATATATATGTGTGTGTGTGTGAATACACACACACACACACACACACACACACACAGAGAAAGAGGAAGTGGGGGAGGGGAAGAGATAGAGAGATGCAACTCTTTTTGTGCTGCATTTTCTGGTCGTCGGTGAGAAGTGATGATTGTGTGTTCTCCCGTAGAATCCACAGCTCACTTCTGTCTCAAGGAACAAAACTTCACAATCTGGTTGGTTCACATTTCGTAGTCATTCTTGTAACTGCTTCTGCTTTATCATACCGATACACTCCCCAATGACCTGGTGCCTGCTACAGAATGGTCTGTACGGCTGCAGACGTGCTCCAGAAACTGCGTCTTGCCTCTTCTGTCCCAGTCGTCTGTGTCTCGGAGACATCTCCAAGTCTAAGCCGTCTTCACTGTTCTAACGTTTAGTCTTCGTAAGTTAGATTACAGTCGTGTTAAGTCTTTTCCCTTCTACACTGGGTCGTGGCGAACCACTCGATGGGATCAAACAATACACAAATCAAGATCTCATAACTGACCTGACAACTTCTAACTCATCTACCAAAATCTAAATCATCTACCAACATCTAAGTCATCTCTCAACACCCAACTCTTCTACCAACTTTTAACGCATCCACCAACTTCTAACTCATCTACCAACTAACTTATCAAATATCTAACTCATCTGCCAGACTTTTAACTCAACACCGGACACACACCCCTTTGCGTTATGTTTTGACTGCACAGAAGCTGTGAATGTTTGTGTTTACGTTCTCGTTTCTGCATCTTCTGACTGACGTGCATTACATTTTGACACAGTGAATTGAGAAGTGAAGACACTGAACGACGTCAGCTCTCTACCGTAGTGCACGTACATTAAACTTTGACACAGAGTTCAATAAAGACACCGGACAACTCCTGGTGGCCCACATTTGCTTCGGCTCATGCAAGCAGACCACTCTGCACTGGAGAACTACAGCCACCGGAACACTACTCTACATCCCTTTCCGTGAACGTCAGAGACAAGATTCCTTCACACAAACTCTTTGCCTCTGCTGATTGTCCACTGCACTGGGCTGGCTCAGTGAGAGTTGAGTACACTTGACTGAAGGGTCACAACAAAAGGTCCTGTCTGCTCTCGGCAGAAAACCAGCCAAATTAGGCCCGGTGTTGTCGACTTTTGTGTCAGAGAATATGCAGACGTGATTTCCGGGTGCAGTGATTCACGCAGGACACTGATTTCAGAGTCACACTCGAGGAGGATGTCGTATTGGCACAGAGAACACCCATCTGCCTGGCTGGGTACACTAACAAGGTTGTAAGCTCATCTTTTGTGCACGCATCAGTGAATTCACAGTGACTGGTATTTATCGGTGCTCATAAGATATAAACCTATACAAATGTAACTACCACTAAAGAAACAGATACATGATATTTTAAACAGTGCTTTAACTTTCACTCGACAACCCAGAAATGTTACAGTCATAGTTTTGTTGAATTCTTGCTAAATAAAAATCCAAATACCTAATTGTTTCCATAACAAAAAACGGATTTATAAATATACATTGTCACGTTATCGCCACAAACTAATGCTCTAACTGTTATGAATATTGTAGTCGAAGTCATCTCTCTATCTCTCTCTCTCTCTTTCTTTCTCTCTCTCTTTCTTTCTCTCTCTCTTTCTTTCGCTCTCTCTCTCTTTCTCTCTCTCTCTCTTTCTCCCTTTCTCTCTCTTTTTTTTTCTCTCTCTCTCTTCTCTTTCTCTCTCACTCTCTCTCTCTCTTCCTATGTGGTTGGGTGTGTTATAAGTCAAATATCCAAACAGATGTAGATCAGAGCATACCAACATCTATGTATAATCGCTTCTTGCGTGTGTACTCGTCCTATGTTTCTGCCTGTACTTCGATTATGTTTCAACTTGTTCAAGTGTTTCATACGCTGAAGGGCATCTCCATAATTTGTGTCTAGCTTGTCTGTTGGGAGCTCTCAACTGTTGCCAGCGTCCAGTAACAGATTGTCTCATGTGTCTGTCTATCTAGTACCCTAAGACTGTTGTATTCCCTTCACCAGGTCTTGTCTGTTCTGCGTGTCTAAGTCAGTCTGATTGCCTTGTCAGTGCTCTAATGATCTATCTTGTCTACCTAAGCGTATGTGTTTCAACTCGTTATTCTTCACTAAACTCGCTATCGTTTCTACCTAAGTTCAAGTACTTCCGACACGATTCCTTTTTTTTTTTAAATATCTGTCTTGTTCGGCTTTTGTTTCAGAGGTTGTTATCCCTCCCTCCCCCCTCCCCCCCCCCACCCCCCCCTTCTATATATATATATATACGTGTGTGTGTGTATTATTATTAAAAATTAGTAATTTTGTTACTTAAAGACTCGGAAACTACTTAAATGATTGCTTTAAAATTTTCAGACAAAGTTGCGTTCGAATCTGCGCGTGTTTATATGTAACAGTGTTGCACAACAGCAACGATCAAATCATTATTTGTTTCATTGTCGGCCCGGATTTTTTTAAGTGTTTCCAAACTTCGATTGTGTGGGTGTGTGTGTGTGTGTGTGTGCGTGCTTGCGTGCGTGCGTGCGTGTGTGTGTGTGTGTGTGTGTGTGTGTGTGTGTGTGTGTGTGTGTGTGTGTGTGTGTGTGTAAAACACTAAACTTCGCATTATTGTATAATTTCATTTCTACCAAATTCTCCGGTCTTTGGTTCGATTCCCCGCTGGAAGATATAATTTTTGTTTGCCCCTAACAGGGCGGCCGCTACGTTGTGTTGTGGTTTACAACTAGGCTGCGATATCTGCGCCTTTTGCTCCAACACATCCGATTGCATCACAGTCCCAGTTAATGTCACCGCGACGGTTCACTCAATCAGAGACTATTCGTTGATGACAGACACTGTTAACTAAGACAGCTTAAAGTCCATATTAGTTTGGGTGGACACGGATGCCAAGGTCAATTAAAAATCGTCCCTCTCCAACAGATGAAGGCTGCGCCCTTCACCCCCCCCCCCCCCCCCCCCCCATCCGCTATTTGTGAGTATAGTGTACCGTCTTTTACGCACGAAATATTACTGTGGGTTTTATTACTGGTAAGGTGACAAAGTGTCGGGGGAACAATTAAACTAAACAGTCCGTGGCGACAGCACAAGCCACGCGGCGCTAAACCCTCTGGCTTCACCGACCTACAAAGACAGTAGTGACAATTTTATTATTTGTTGTTGTGAAGGTGGTGGCGGTGGTAGTTGTAGCAATAGTACTGGTACTCGATGGGTGATGTGGTAGCTGTTACAGTGGCCACATTGACTTCTCAGTACACATTAACGCTATCTGACGTGTACATTTCTGTAATCATTTTCTGATAGAGACCTTTTCCACGCTATGATCCCAGATTGATCAATGTCTTCTCTGTTGGTCTAACTATGCCTCAGTTTCCCCCTAAACTTAAGAACTTTTCGCTGACGATTGACTGTTGTCGATTTCTCTTGTTGCAGGATGATGTGCAGCGCTTCCTAGTGAACCCATCGCTCCATTTTAAATCACAGGGTCAGAATCAGGAAAAATTTCCCCAAGTTACAGGAAAGAGGTTGGGAAAAAAAAGGGGCGGGGGGGGGGGGTGTCCCGTAAATCACAGGGCGAAAAAAGCACCCAAAAAAAAAAGGAGGAGGGGGGGGGGGGGTTGGAAATTGTCCCTTACTGATTGGACAGATGTAGAGGGAATCTACAGATCTCAGAGAGGGATGTAGGAATAATGTCATTACAAAGACAGGGATGGGGATGGATCTGGGGAGGGGGGGGGGAGGGAAAGAGCGACAAGAACCATCCTTATCAATCTGTATACTGTCTGACAGGACAGAAAGGACCCACAAAATCAGAATGGGAACTGTCCTTTATGATCATAAAACTTTAAATAAACTGGCCAATGTAAACGGTTCAACTGAGGGAAATTGCCAGTTTGGGCGGAACTTCTCGTGACTGGCATGAGAAATAATTGTATTTGGCAACAGGGTGTATCATGGGAGCTGGTGCGGCCGGGTGAGACCGAACAGACGTGAGCTAAGCGAGACTGATCCTTGTCTGCATAATCAACGGAGACAGCAGCGGAGAAGGAGAGCCAGACAAACTCACTTCCTGGGCCTCAACATTCTAGTGTTTTGTGTAAATCTTCCTCTATATTTTTGTATTTTGTGTAGATCTTCCTCTATATTCTTGGTTTTTTTTGTAGATCTACTTCTACATTCTAGTGTTTTTTGTAGATATTTCTCTATATTCTTGTAGATCTACTTCTACATTCTAGTGTTGTTGTTTTTTTTTTTTGGTAGATATTCCTCTATAATCTTGGTTTTCTTGTAGATCTACTTCTACATTCTGGTGGTTTTTTGTGTAGATATTTCTCTATATTCTTGTTTTTCTTGTAGATCTACTTCTACATTCTAGTGTTTTTTGTAGATCTTCCTCTACATGATTACTCTGCCCGCTTAGGGAATTCACACAGTTGTCCCAGGAAACCTCATGATGGCTGTCATGTGACGTTTCTTATCTTGCTTGTATATTGACTTTTTCTTTATATCTATACAACATTCTATAGTGTACACAGCACTTTAACTCTCTATCTATACAAGGGTGTATGTTGTACATAGCACTTTACCTCTATCTGTACAAGATTTTAGGTTGTATATAGCACTTTAACTCTCTATCGATACTATGGTATATGTTGTACTTAGCACTTTAACTCTCTATCTGTACAAGATTTTAGGTTGTATATAGCACTTTAACTGTCTATCTATACTACGGTACATGTTGAACTTAGCCCTTTAACTCTCTATCTGTACAAGATTTTAGGTTGTATATAGCACTTGTACTGTCTATCGATACTACGGTATATGTTGTACTTATCACTTTAACTCTCTATCTGTACAAGGTTTTAGGTTGTATATAGCACATTAACTCTCTATCAATACTAGGGTATATGTTGTACTTAGCACTTTAACTCTTTATCTATACAAGGGTTTAGGTTGTATACAGCACTTTCACTGTCTTTACACCATCATGAGTTCTATGTAAAACACTCTTTGTCGATTTCATCTTGACTGTTATCTTCACATACATGTCTCGGGCATGAGTCCAGTACCAACATTCCTGGGTCCCGTCCGGCAGGGACACTGTTCAAATCTGGTGAGCCACCGTAATGTAACGGCTAGACTCTCGTCTTGGGTTCAGGCTGTGGTGAAGTCTAAAAAAAAATTTTCAGTAGTGGTCTCTTTTAGTTTGTTTAACGTTGCCTTGCCCTGTGATGTTCTCTCTCAGTTGGTAGAACGTTGCCTTGCACTGTGATGTTCTCTCTCAGTTGGTATAAAGTTGCCTTGCCCTGTGATGTTCTCTCTCAGTTAGTAGAACGTTGCCTTGCCCTGTGATGTTCTCTCACATTTAGTATATCCTTGCCTTGTCCTGTAATGTTCTCTCTCAGTTGGTATAAAGTTGCCTTGCCCTGTAATGTTCTCTCTCAGTTGGTATAAAGTTGCCTTGCCCTGTGATGTTCTCTCTCAGTTGGTAGAACGTTGCCTTGCCCTGTGATGTTCTCTCTCAGTTGGTAGAACGTTGCCTTGCCCTGTGATGTTCTCTCTCAGTTGGTATAAAGTTGCCTTGCCCTGTGATGTTCTCTCTCAGTTGGTATAAAGTTGCCTTGCCCTGTCATGTTCTCTCTCAGTTGGTATAACGTTGCCTTGCCCTGTCATGTTCTCTCCCAGTTGGTATAAAGTTGCCTTGCCCTGTGATTTTCTCTCACAGTTGGTAGAACATTGCCTTGTCCTGTAATGTTCTCTCTCAGTTGGTAGAACGTTGCCTTGCCCTGTAATGTTCTCTCTCAGTTGGTAGAACGTTGCCTTGCCCTGTGATGTTCTCTCACATTTAGTATATCCTTGCCTTGCCCTGTGATGTCCTCTCTCAGTTGGTATAAAGTTGCCTTGCCCTGTGATGTTCTCTCTCAGTTGGTATGAAGTTGCCTTGCCCTGTGATGTTCTCTCTCAGTTGGTATAAAGTTGCCTTGCCCTGTGATGTTCTCTCTCAGTTGGTATGAAGTTGCCTTGCCCTGTTATGTTCTCTCACAGTTGGTAGAACATTGCCTTGTCCTGTAATGTTCTCTCTCAGTTGGTAGAACGTTGCCTTGTCCTGTGATGTTCTCTCTCAGTTGGTAGAACGTTACCTTGCCCTGTAATGTTCTCTCTCAGTTGGTAGAACGCTGCCTTGCCCTGTAATGTTCTCTCTCAGTTGGTAGAACGTTGCCTTGTCCTGTAATGTTCTCTCTCAGTTGGTAGAACGTTGCCTTGTCCTGTAATGTTCTCTATCAGTTGGTAGAACGTTGCCTTGTCCTGTAATGTTCTCTCTCAGTTGGTAGAACGTTGCCTCGTCCTGGAATGTTATCTCTCAGTTGGTAGAACGTTGCCTTGCCCTGTAATGTACTCTCTCATTTGGTAGAACGTTGCCTTGCTCTCTAATGTTGTCTGTCATTTTGTTCAACGTTGCCTTGCTCTCTAATGTTGTCTATCATTTTGTTCAACGTTGCCTTGCTCTCTAATGTTGTCTGTCATTTTGTTCAACGTTGCCTTGCTCTGTAATGTTCTCTGTCATTTTGTTCAACGTTGCCTGTGTTCAGCTGCGCTCTTTTTCTAGGTCGATGGCCATCATCCCCACTCATGCCCCCCCCCCTTCTTGCTTTCCCCTTCATGCCCCCCCCCTTCATGCCCCCTTCCTGCCTCCCCCTTCATGCCCCCCTTCATGCCCCCCCTTCCTGCCTCCCCCACTCCTGCCCCCTTCCTGCCTCCCCCTTCATGCCCCGCTTCCTGCCTCCCCCTTCATGCCCCCCCTTCCTGCCTCCCCCTTCATGCCCCCTTCCTGCCTCCCCCTTCATGCCCCCCTTCATGCCTCCCCCTTCATGCCCCTCCTTCCTGCCTCCCCCTTTATGCCCCCTTTATGCCGCCCCCTTCATGCCCCCTTCCTGCCTCCCCCTTCCTGCCTCCCCCTTCATGCCCCCCTTCATGCCCGCTCCCCCCCTTCATGCCTTCCCCCCTTCATGCCCCCCCTTCCTGCCTCCCCCTTCATGCCCCCCCATCATGCCCCCTCTTCCTGCCTCCCCCTTCATGCCCCCCTTCCTGTCCCCCCCCTTCATGCCCCTCCCCTTCATGCCCCCCCCCCTTCATACCCCCCCCTTCCTGCCTCCCCCTTCCCGCCTCCCCTTTATGCCCCCCCTTTCTGCCTCCCCCTTCATGCCCCCCTTCCTGCCTCCCCCTTTATGCCCCCCTTCCTGCCTCCCCCCTTTATGCCCCCCTCCTTCCTGCCTCCCCCTTTATGCCCCCCTCCTTCCTGCCTCCCCCTTTATGCCCCCCTTCCTGCCTCCCCCTTTATGCCCCCCTCCTTCCTGCCTCCTCCCTCCCCCACTCTCACACTGTTGTCTGCTAGTACGTGTTCTAGAAAAGAAACTGTTGTTTTTGTCCTTGGGCTTTTTCATGCACTGTAATCAGTTCAACTAATCTTAAGTGGTAATGTGAATATACACAATAGTTGTTGTTTTCTGTATCAGTATGTCTGTGTTATTGTCATGTGAATATAACAACAGTTGTTGTTTTCTGTATCCGTGTGTCTGTTTTATTGTCATGTGAATATAACCATAGTTGTTGTTTTCTGTATACGTGTGTCTGTGTTATGCACACGTGCATTAATCGAAAGAAAACACAATGGTGGACCACACTTAGAGAGTTGCACTTGGAATTGAGGCCAGGACAAGCACGAGACGGCGGTGGCTGTGGGGGGGGGGGGGGTGGGGGGAGGGGGGGGGGGGCATAAGAAGGCTAACATTATACATTTAAAAGTAATAAAACTTTCCGATCACATATTGGCATCGTATCAGCCTAAAATGGGTACCAGGATGGGCTGTCCTGGGAAAGTAAAGACAGCCGGCGTAATGCTGACCACATTACCCACAGAGTGCTGATGGTCTGTAAAAATATGGGACGCTCTGCCCATATGCCCGATAGGCGTGAAAAGGGAACTTTACTTTACTATTGTGATATTCGATGCCTTCAAATCCTCTGTACAATGTATAAAGCAGTCAGCAGGCAACCTCCCTTCTACGACATATATATCTCTGAAAACACCTAGCAACCAGCCTGAGATGCAGGCTCCACTTAGTCAACGCGTCGAACCGGCACTTTAGATTAGTCCGACAAGGGCACTAACAACTGTGTCAAGGAACCTGCATCTTACCTACTCCATCATGTGGTTTCCGCTGCAGCCACCAAGTGACGACTGGCCATTAAAGTTCCAGCTCTTGGCTTTTACATCATGATGCTACCATTTCCGGCTTTCCTTTTCAACAGATCACGTTACCCGCCTTTGAGGCGCCCCACCTCCCACAATGCAACACTTGCAGGGGCGGGTAATGGAACAAGGCGCAGCAACCATCTCAAAAAAAAAAAAAAAAGAGTTTTTAATGAACGTTTTTTGTGCCAATGATTTTCCGGTGTCACCCGGTCATGTCTTGTCCTGGAGGCTTTCCCACGTCCATGGAACATTCACAGCGGATCACGGACATGGGGACAAACAGTCAATGAAAGACTCACTGTTGCTGTCAATAACTGGTTCTACTCCACATTAATTGATACACACAGTTTATAATGATAATGATGGCGATAATATTATTGCTACACTCACAAACACAGCTACTACAAACAGGCCCTTCACATACATAGGATATACATACACAATGCATGTAAAGAAATAACACACAGATACCACACACGAAACACAACACTCAAACATACACAACATTCACACACACACATCCATAACACTCACAGACACACACAGGCACAACGATCACCCACACAGCACTAACACAGATACAACAATCACAGATACAACACCCACAGATACAACACACACAGATACAAGACACATAGATAAAACATCCACAGATACAACAATCACAGATACAACACCCACAGATACAACACACACAGATACAAGACACATAGATAAAACATCCACAGATACAAGACACAACACTCACAGATACATCAACCACAGATACAATACCCACAGATACAAGACACAAAACTCCTACAGACACAACGCTTACACAGACATAACTAAAAGACACATCACTTGTAGACACAAAACTAACACAGACACAACGCTTACACACACATAACTCATAGACACAGCACTCATAGACACATCACTTGTAGACACAAAACTCCCACAGACGCAACGCTTACACAGACATAACACACAGACACAGCACTCATAGACACAAAACTCCCACAGACGCAACGCTCACACAGACATAACACACAGACACAGCACTCATAGACACAAAACTTAAACAACCTCAGCACTCACCGTCAAGAAATTATACACAGACATAACACACAGACACAGCACTCGTAGACACTTAATCAACCTCAGCACTCACCGTCAAGAAATTATACACAGACAGAACACACAGACACAGCACTCGTAGACACAAAACTTAACCTCAGCACTCACCGTCAAGAAATTATACACAGACATTGACACTCAGAAACAGAAGCTAAACAGACACACCATACACACACGCACACAAGCGGATACACACACGCACAGACAAGCGCATACGCACACACTAGCGGATCATCATCATCATTATCAGGTGCCTTGCCGACTGGCGTTGGCGATCATGCCTCTCCATAATCTGCGATCTCGTGCAGCATGTATCAGTTCGTGTGCCGACACACCTCCATGCCATGCAACAAGACTATCAAGAATCTTCTCTCGTTGTCTTCCCCTATCTCCCCTTCCACAGATCTTTCCAGTGGTCACAACATGTTCTATTTTCCCTCTTCTCATAACATGGCCGAAAAATGATGACTGTCTCCTTCTGATGTCTGTGATCAGTTGTCTTCGGGCTCCCACCTCTTTCAAAACCTCTTGGTTGCTCTTTTTGGCTGTCCAAGGTATTCTAAGCATTCTTCTGTAAAACCACATCTCCGAGGCCTCGAGAAATTGTTTGACCTGCCTACCGATTGTCCAGGATTCACAGCCATATGTTAAAACTGGATGCATGTAGCAAGCAAGAATTATTTTTCTAACTCTCAATGACAAGGATTTATTGCACAAGATGTTTTTCATTTTATAAAATGCAGTTTTTGCCTGTCCAATTCTGTTTCTTATCTCAGTTATGCATCTTCCATCTGATGTTATCCATGTGCCCAGATACTTAAATTGCTGTACTTGTCCTAAAATAACACCATCAACTTTTATTACACACTTAGGAATAATTCGTTTCTTTGATACCGCCATTACTTCTGTCTTCCCATTATTCAAACTGAGGCCCATTCTTCCACTTTCTAACACCACAATGTCTATCATTTCCTGTAATTCTTTCTGACTTGTTGCTATCAAGACTGTGTCATCAGCATAACGTAAATTGTTTATATTGTGCCCACCAACCACAATTCCAGGCATACCAATTAAAGCTCTCATTATATATTCACTGTATATTGAAAACAAATCAGGTGACAGTATACATCCTTGTCGTACGCCCCTCTTTTTGCTTTGAAATGTACCTAAACAGTTGTTAGTTTGTATAGCTGCTGTTTGCTGCCAATGCAAATTCTTTATTATTCGTAGATCTTTCCCATCAATGTTTAACAAGCGGATACACACACTCAGTATTGGTAATGAATTATAATTTTGTGATGGTACAACTGAATTCATGTTGGCAAGTAATCATTATGAAGCAAATATTGATAAAAACGAGCTGATAAATAAGAAAGAACTCATTGTATATTTTATGTCCACTAGAAAGGGATTCCATAACCGGGCAGCAGAGAATGCTTGTTTACATAGATCGATCCTAGGTTTAGGCAGATGTACCAAACCTAGTAGCTTGCTCTTTATAATATGAAACTGAATTGGCAAGATAAAATAATTTGGAGAATTTTCTAACATAATTTTACAAACATATTTCGCTTTGTTAAAAGCAAAACGCTTGCCACGTGACAGGAGCACTAAATTGCTACATAATTGAATGTCTTCGGTGTATTTTCTGGTAGAAACTAGACGTAGAGCCCGCTTTTGAAGAGTGCTTGCTTAATATTCGATTCAGCGTAACCGTCCCAAACTGTGGAGCAATAATCAAGGTGTGTTCAGATGTGAGATACTTCAAACAGTGTCCAGGTGTCCTTGTCTAAATAAAATGCTTTTTTTTTTTTTTGCAAGTTGATAAACTGTTTAGGCTTGTTTCCCGGTTACGACACGAACATGAGAGCTCTAAATTAAATTATTGTCAATTGTAAGGTTTCATGTTTTGTGTTCGGTGACATTACTTGAGGTAATTTGTCATTATTGCCTTCTAGCATTAGAGAAATAGAGGGGGGGGGGGGAGGGGAGAAGTGAGGGAAAGGACACAGAGAAATCAGAGAGAGAGGAGAGGCATGGGAGAGAAAGAGAAGAGAGAACGGACACGCATATACACAGAATTAAAGAGAGGGACAGAGAAGGAGAGGGAGAAGGAGAAGGAGAGAAACAGAGAGCATTATGGGGCAGTGGACGATAAAGATAAAAAGAGTAACAAGCGGTTGGGGACGACTAAGAGACTGACCACCAACCCTATTATTTGACACAAGCTGTCACGTTTGTGAGCCTTGTTTGGGCCTACTACCTACTGTTGCAGAGATAAGAATTCTTACACTAAAACTGTCCTCTGTATGCAATCGCATGAGAACGTAATAAGTTGCGACAATAAACAGTCCTTCACCTTTAACCCAGCGCTGTAGATGTTTTCAAAAGTCGACCAATGGTCAACATTGTGCTTTCTTGTCGTGACCGTTCTCGGTCCTTCTACGCGTTGACCTACAATTACCAGGCAATCTAAATGTAGCAACTTTGCCTGATCGTTGACAACATCTTGCGGCTTAATTGAATATACGAATTAGTTAAATAAGCAGTTAAAGGTTGTAGCGCTGGATATAAAGCATAAACGAAAGTAAAGAACCACTCTGACATACTAGTGATCACGTCAAATGGCCTAATATGACTGCTTATCTTGTCAATACTGTGTACATAACGCTGAGTATAATGAGGGTGATGGCATTCCGAGAGTAGTGTCACATACCGTAGCCTTGACCTAAATACTTTTTTCTAGTCAATGTCGTGGTACGTCAGAAATCATGCCTGTTCATAACCTTGTGACTCGTGTACATTTCTGTAATCATTTTTTGTTAGAGATCTTTTCCACGCTATGATTCCAGACTGATCAATGTCTTCTCTGTTGGTCTAATTATGCCTCAGTTTGCCCTTAAACTGAAGAACTTTTCGCTGACGATTGACTGTTGTCGATTTCTCTTGTTGCAGGATGATGTGCAGCGCTTCCTAGTGAACACATCGCCCGACTGTGACAGCAAGTAAAGTTTGGGCATCGGCTTTTTCAAGGTGTGACTCCTGTTGTTTACCTGGGAATTCAGCCAGAATGTCCCCGCGACGGTCAGTATGGATGTCCATGGTGGCCCTGCTGGTTGTCCTCCACGGTAGCACATCTCTGCCGGAGCGACTGCGAGTTGGTGAGTTGTTTGTATCTCTAGTTCTACCCGCTAACATACGCCTCAACCAGGAATGCTGAACTGAGTAGGTGGGTGAGTGGGAGGGGTGAACAATATATACGTGTATGTATGGATTTGTTTATTTTGGTACCTTTTTAACCCATACACACCAATACACACACGCAAACCCACACACACACACACACACACACACACACACACATATATATATATATATATATATATATATATATATATATATCTATATATATATATATATATATATATATATATATATTGATCACCCGCTCCATACATACATACATACATAAAAACAAACAGACAAACAAACACACACACACACACAGACGCACACATATACACACACAGACGCACATACTATACCGTCTATGCTTGTATGCTCAGTTCTCTAGGTTATTGTGTCCTATTCTGCAGATAAGCTATTATTGATTTCATAACAAGAAACAAATCAACCCGTATCATGGACACATTTATACAAAGTTTTTCAATATGGAGTAAGTATTACATCTTTTGATAAACATTACACGCTACAGAAAAGAAAGCAAAACGATACGAATTTGTCAAGAGACAGTTGTCCTGCTTACAGGCACTCGACTCCAGCGAAGAGTCGCAATGCAGTGAATACCGTCTGATTGTGGAGTACCTGGCAATGAGAAAGCTTATCAACTTGCAGGGGAAGGTGTGACAAAAGTGCAGCCGGATGTACCAGTCACATACCACCAAAAGAAAAGAATCATTAAATCGATCAGGAAACCACCAGCCCCAGCACAATACGACTATTTTATTATGGACAGATCCAAACAAATTACTATCCTCTGCCTCAGAACAGGGCACAACCGATTACCTAAATACATGTAGACAAAATTCAAGATAGGCGAATCAGCCATGTGCACCTGCGGAAAGGTTCACTAGACAGCAGGGCGTGTACTCCAGGACTGCACCGAATTTGACACATTAAGGCAAACCTTTTGGCCAGAAAGAACAACAGTGGAACGTAAATTCTATGGACCACTGAATGAACTAACAACGACAGTAAAGTTTATACAAGAGACAAAATTGCTCATATGGACAACTTATTTCAGGGGAATGAAAGAAAAAGAAGAAGGCGCTGGACTCTGCATTCCAACAAGTTCATCTTGCTGCAAATGATTTGAGGTAACTGCAGCTTTCAAGCAGGACATCACATGATCACCAGTAATTAGCCTTCTCTCCTTTCAACATACCGCATTCTTTGTAGCTGATATACTTCTCGTTCGGTTTTTTTAATCTTTCCTAGCATTCTTTGTAGACTGATTCACATGGAAAATTAGAACCAACAATTGCTGCCACATAAAATTAAACCTGTCGAAAGTTAGGACAGGATTCTTCTGACAGTTCTTTCCAGAACTCTGGAATGCTGTTGTCTGTCAGTAGCTCTGGCTGGTAGTTACGTGACACAGTGCAGATTTACTCTTTCTTCTTTTACTATGTTGGGGTCTTCTTTTGATAATTCTGATACTTGAGAACATAATTGCTCCACGCAATCAGTTTTTGGGAAATCCCATGAAAGTTGATGTTTTCTTGAAAAACTTGAAAAACTGCATAAATCTTCTTACAAATTCCGTGAGCAAATTATCTTAGTTGCGCGGAAAAACACTCAAAGTTGGAAAATGGTTTATCCATGTTTTCGTCTTCCTTCCTCCCTAGGATGAACTGAAAATGTCGTAATCCCTTCCTTGAAAGGCTTAAACTCGCTCATTACCTCTGTCGGAGATTTGTAACATTTTCTCTATCTAGCATTTTTGGTAATATCACAACACAATCACAGTTTCGGTAATCATCATGGGTCTTGTAAATCTAGATGACTGTCTCTTGTGGCTTCCAAATGTTCAATAATTTATAGGGAAAAACGCTCTCGTTTGGCTAGTTATCATCATCATCATCCCTTAGCATTGCGTGTCCTCTGGTCACCAGTTGCAAACTTTTTGAAGAGATCCCTCCACTTTTGGCGGGCTGATGCGATGGACTTCCTGGTTGTATGCCATAGGCTTGGCCAGTCAGTCCAGTTCTGTATCAAAGTCTTTGTTGTTCAACCTTTTTTTTCATCTTTCCCTCTACAGCGCCATACAATATTGTTTTTGAGAGATCGTTAGATCTGATTACATGTCCGTACCATTGCGTGGTCTGTCTTGTAACTGTAGTTGAGATTCATAGTTGCCGATGTGTACCATGTAAATGTAGTTACATCTTTCATCCTTGAGTTATAAAACCACATTAATTCCTACGGTTATATTGATCTCTAGTTAGTCTCTCAACAAATCTGTCTTTGTAATATAATCATTGAAAGCATTAGTAATATCTTGACCTCTCGTTTGACCCTTGAAGGCTCTAACGGTTAACATTGTTTCTCATGATACTATATCAGGAAAGAACTGTTCTTACAAAATACAAAACTGTACTGTGTTCGTTAAAGCAGTGAACTCATCAAACCATGGAGACAGGAAGTTGCTATTACAGAGGTCTGTATGCAGGTGCACCTGCATAGTTTTCTAAATGTTGCCCGGGCAGCGCCGTTAGGCTACTCTTGTCGATTTCCATCTGCCACGGGTTTTTTTTTTTTTACGTGCGCAACAATACACACGGGTGTCCGATCTTACAACCCAGAGACCTGGGGAAATTACTAGAAGTCCCAGCCTTCCCCGGGGTCTGAACCCTGGACCTCCAGTAATCTTACATGAGCTCGATAGCCCAACATCTGGGCATGTCGTAGTCTATGACTGACAACAGTGACAATTATTGAGGTTAGGTCCGGAGTATCCCAACATAAGTTACAGTTCGCAAACCATGCGTTGATCGAATCAAAACACGGACTTGTTATACACCAAACAAAATGAGCATTCAACATAAAGAAACCATAGATCAGTGGAATTGAAACGACGGGTTAGGAACATCTCAACAACAACAGAACTACATACGCAGTTGCAGACAACAGTGAGGCACTTTCTAGTAGCAGACACCAGTGAGGCACTTTCTAGTAGCAGACAACAGTGAGGCACTTTCTAGTAGCAGACAACAGTGAGGCACTTTCTAGTAGCAGACAACAGTGAGGCACTTTCTCGTAGCAGACAACAGTGAGGCACTTTCTAGTAGCAGACAACAGTGAGGCACTTTCTAGTAGCAGACAACAGTGAGGCACTTTCTAGTAGCAGACAACAGTGCGGCACTTTCTCGTAGCAGACAACAGTGAGGCACTTTCTCGTAGCAGACAACAGTTAGGCACTTTCTAGTAGCAGACAACAGTGAGGCACTTTCTAGTAGCAGACAACAGTGAGGCACTTTCTCGTAGCAGACAACAGTGAGGCACTTTCTAGTAGCAGACAACAGTGAGGCACTTTCTAGTAGCAGAAAGCTGTCAGACTAGATGTGCTGCAGAATATCGCAATCCTTTATTGTTGGCTGGATTAGGGCGCGAGAACAACAACAACAAAACAATATAACAAGGGATCGAGCACAATCGTCTAAAGAAGTCGATGACACGCTGAGAACAGTCACACGTAACGACACGTCACAGCGACGAGCAAATCTGGACATCGGCAACAAATTCAGGGAAAGAAAATGTGCATCTAATAAAGATTTGATATCATCGATTTTTGCAAGACAACTGGGCACAGATAAAACAATCAAGGGAAGTTCGACGTTGCCTCCCCATTAACACACTCCTACACACTAGCTCACTTCTGACTGGTCGACCTTCAGCCTAACTCACTTCTGATTTGTCGACCTTGAGCCACATATCTTGGCACATGGTTACGGGAGTTTTTCTGCAATGTCGTTGAAATCGCGTGTTGTATTTTTCAGCAACACAAAACCCACAAAACCCCTTTACAGAGTGATGAAACCTTTGTCCCAGGCATTCTCTTTCTTGGAATAAAAACGTAAATGCAAGATAATCAAGAAAGCAAACAACAGAGCGGCACACCCGTAACCTGCAGGAAAGTAGACCAGCCCAAAATATCTGTCATAGGAACGTGACCTACTTTGTTTGGGGAGACTAACGTCGAACTAGATCAGTCAAATATACATTATGTAAAAACAACTGGGCGAGGCTGCTGAGAGAGCCTCCAGTTGGCTTTGGACACAATGGAACGTCGTGGGGGACGGGCCTCAGTGAGCTGGTCCAGGTATCTAGTGGAAAAGAAGTCTTATCCCTTAAAAGTCTATCGTGTCTGAATTGTCTGCCAGTGTCCCTCTGCCATTTGCCAACAAGTCTAAATGTGTATGATAAACCAACCGTAAGCTTGCCACTTGGTCGTCAAAGTAGGCTGACTGCTCTAATAAGCTACCGCAGCGACTATAAATAAACTTCGAATCTCACAGTACCTGTTGCATATTCACTAATTTCTTCTTGTCCCTGTCTGAGAACATCCAGTAATACTTGCAGCAGGAGCAGATCAAGCATGAGCTTCATGAACTCAGGTGGGCCCACCCTCAGAGATTGTCTAGGAGCTCGTGGGCCAAAACATTTGTCGACGAGAGATCACTTCTGCTGATGATTGGTAGACTCCTACTGTATATGCTCCACTGTCGAGTTTCTTCTTATCTTATTGTAAACTAGGGATGTGAAAATCAAGTCAGCTCCCCTAAGCTTTACACATTTTCTAGGCAAGGGTGTGAGATGGCCTCACGGAGTTTGAAACTAGTTTAGGATCACAATAACAAAAAATTGTTGATGATGATTTTGACAATGCGCTAAATGGCAAATAAATATTATAATAAATGTAAAGAAATTAGTTACACAATTCTCCTAAAGAGCATTTCTCTATATCGGAGAAAAAAGCCGCAATTTAGCCTCGTTAGAAATTTTCAGGCGTGTGGGGGTTTAGTCAACACCCCCCCCCCCCAAATTAATCAACTTTTGCTGGAAAACAGGGGTGTGTGTGTGTGTGTGTGTGTGTGTGCGTGCGTGCGTGCGTGCGTGCGTGAGTGCGTGGGTGGGTGTGTGTGTGGGTGCTCAGAAGCCCTGAATCGCCAAGTTCCAGAGTCTGTGCCCTCCCATCTTTCCCCAGCCCACTTGATGTTTGTATGGGACCCCAGATTTCGTCGATTATGATACGTGAATCGAACATCTTGTCTCTACCTATGTACCATTCTTTTTAGGGCAGTTTGAGGGGGTAGGTTATCAGGACGAAATCTTTACTTGGTAACCATGCAATGTAAGGGTTAGGAATGTCTTTGTGCACTAAACAGACAACATGCCGATCTGTCTGGCGTCGCCCTTCTATCTACTGAATCACCATATATCTACTTTTTGTCATTTTGGTAACTAGTTTGTGTATTATTTGACTGCATTCATTTCTCCCAGCGTGTTCCTATCCACCAGATTAAATGTGAACATCATTGGGACCCACGACACGTTTCCAAGTCGTTCATTGTCCAACCTGGCTTGTCAAGATCATTGACAACTGGCTCGGCCCCGCTCAGTCTGAGATTTATTCATCTGGCATTCAGTCTATGTGTATGTGTGTGTTTGTTTATGCGTGTCTGAGAGTGAGTGAGAGAGAGAGAAAGAGGGAGAGAAAGAGAGAGAGAGAGAAAAAGAGAGAGAGAGAGAGAGAGAGAGAGAGAGAGAGGGAGGGAGATGATAGAAGCCATGATTATAAATGCATTCCACAAACATTAAATCTTCCCCGATTTCCATAAATGACCGGAATTGAAGCCGTTAAAAATGTTCAGATTAGAAAAAAATCAGATTTCAAAAGTCACTTTTAGGCAATCGATAATCCAGGTCAGAGGTCAAGTCTCTAATTCAAATCATTGCTGGAATATTGCAGGCATGAACCAATGGACTGTGAAGTTGCAACAATGGTTCCTGCGGCAGTCACAGGTAGCACTTGTCCCTGTAGAAGCAGGTCAAGTCTTTCTTAGTACATACCACATAGCCATCATCATCAGAGCCGTGCCGTGCTGTGGTACAGAGAGAAGGCCGCATCAGAGGTACCGTAAAGGAGGGGGGGGGGGGAGGGCGGTCATGTTGAAGAAAAAACATTTCAAAGGCTTTATACTGAGAAACCACTCGTTGCAAAGCGGTATGAATGATACAAAAGAAATGCGTCCCAGAATGCAGCACAGAAAAAAATAGACCTTTTTCCTGTCACTTGTCATCTTCTAAACTGCTCCTTTTTCCTGTCACTTGACATCTTCTAAACTGCTCTTTTTTCCTTCACTTGTCATCATCCAAACTGTTCCTTTTTCCTGTCACTTGTCATCTTCTAAACTGTTCCTTTTTCCTGTCACTTGTCATCTTCTAAACTGCTCTTTTTTTCTTCACTTGTCATCTTCTAAACTGCTCTTTTTTCCTTCACTTGTCATCATCCAAACTGTTCCTTTTTCCTGTCACTTGTCATCTTCTAAACTGTTCCTTTTTCCTGTCACTTGTCATCTTCTAAACTGCTCCTTTTTCCTGTCACTTGTCATCTTCTAAACTGCTCCTTTTTCCTGTCACTTGTCAGCTTCTAAACTGCTCCTTTTTCCTGTCACTTGTCATCTTCTAAACTGTTCCTTTTTCCTGTCACTTGTCAGCTTCTAAACTGCTCCTTTTTCCTGTCACTTGTCATCTTCTAAACTGTTCCTTTTTCCTGTCACTTGTCAGCTTCTAAACTGTTCCTTTTTCCTGTCACTTGACAGCTTCTAAACTGCTCCTTTTTCCTGTCACTTGTCATCTTCTAAACTGTTCCTTTTTCCTGTCACTTGTCATCTTCTAAACTGCTCCTTTTTCCTGTCACTTGTCATCTTCTAAACTGCTCCTTTTTCCTGTCACTTGTCAGCTTCTAAGCTGCTCCTTTTTCCCAGCATGTACTACTTTTCGTCCCCGACATTCACATATGACTATCACTATCATGATATCGTTCCGCCGCAAAATATCGCCCTACGGCACGCGCGAAAACCAACCGGTCCTGTGTTTACTGTTATTTTAGTTGAATTGACTGGTATTGTAAAGAATTGTCAGGAGTAATTTCACACTTGTGGTGTTATCTTCTTTCCATTTAATTAAATACTGCACTAGTTTTCCTGATGTTTAAGAACTGTCTAACGTTTCACTCTTAAAAACCATGTATAATTATGTGATGCAGATCGCGTGAGTAGTTAGCTAACAGAACCTTGCCATTGCCCTAACACAGATGCTATCGCAGTGTGAACGCTAGTGGTTAACTTGACCATTCAGTGTGTGTTTTGGTGTCATTGTAGAAATCTGACTGTACAGTGTGTTTGTGAAGTTGACTGTCTAATCGCTCATCTCATATTAAAGTCTGTGATTGATTTCAGCTTAACTTAGTGATCACATGTTAGTGTTTGCCACTGATCCGTTTCTAAAGTTGGTGATTGAATTCAGTTTGACTGACCCCTGGTCTTGTTCTGGTCCAGGAGCTCTGTTTGAACCAGAGTATGAAGGTCAGTGGCGTGCCCTGGAATGGGCGGTAGAAGACTTGAACCTTAACAACGACCTGATCCGGGAGACACTGGTGTTGGTGGACCGAGAAACGGTCCCGCCTCATGACAGTTTCACGGCACAGAGGAAGGGTAAGTGTTGACATAGTGCATCATAGTACAACATAGTGCATCATTAGCAAACCATTGATCTGCTGGCTTCCATGTACAACATAGTGCATCATTAGCAAACCATTGATCTGCTGGCTTCCATGTACAACATAGTGGATCATTAGCAAACCATTCACCTGCTGGCTTCCATGTACAACATAGTGCATCATTAGCTAACCACTGACCTGCTGGCTTCCATGTACAACATAGTGCATTATTAGCAAACCATTCACCTGCTGGCTTCCATGTACAACATAGTGGATCATTAGCTAACCATTGACCTTCAGGCTTCCATGTACAACATAGTGCATTATTAGCAAACCATTCACCTGCTGGCTTCCATGTACAACATAGTGGATCATTAGCTAACCATTGATCTGCTGGCTTCCATGTACAACATAGTGGATCATTAGCAAACCATTCACCTGCTGGCGTCCATGTACAACATAGTGGATCATTAGCAAACCATTGATCTGCTGGCTTCCATGTACAACATAGTGCATCATTAGCTAACCATTCACCTGCTGGCTTCCATGTACAACATAGTGCATCATTAGCTAACCACTGACCTGCTGGCTTCCATGTACAACATAGTGGATCATTAGCTAACCATTCACCTGCTGGCTTCCATGTACAACATAGTGGATCATTAGCAAACCATTCACCTGCTGGCTTCCATGTACAACATAGTGGATCATTAGCAAACCACTGATCTTCTGGCTTCCATGTACAACATAGTGGATCATAAGCTAACCATTGATCTGCAGGCTTCCATGTACAACATAGTGCATCATTAGCAAACCTTCACCTGCTGGCTTCCATGTACAACATAGTGGATCATTAGCAAACCATTCACCTGCTGGCTTTCATGTACAACATAGTGGATCATTAGCAAACCACTGATCTGCTGGCTTCCATGTACAACATAGTGGATGAATCATTAGCAAACCATTGATCTGCTGGCTTCCATGTACAACATAGTGGATCATTAGCAAACCACTGATCTGCTGGCTTCCATGTACAACATAGTGGATCATTAGCAAACCACTGATCTGCTGGCTTCCATGTACAACATAGTGCATCATTAGCAAACCATTCACCTGCTGGCTTCCATGTACAACATAGTGGATCATTAGCTAACCATTCACCTGCTGGCTTCCATGTACAACATAGTGCATCATTAGCAAACCATTCACCTGCTGGCTTCCATGTACAACATAGTGCATCATTAGCTAACCATTCACCTGCTGGCTTCCATGTACAACATAGTGGATCATTAGCAAACCATTCACCTGCTGGCTTCCATGTACAACATAGTGCATCATTAGCTAACCATTCACCTGCTGGCTTCCATGTACAACATAGTGGATCATTAGCAAACCATTCACCTGCAGGCTTCCATGTACAACATAGTGCATCATTAGCTAACCATTCACCTGCTGGCTTCCATGTACAACATAGTGGATCATTAGCAAACCATTCACCTGCTGGCTTCCATGTACAACATAGTGGATCATTAGCAAACCATTCACCTGCTGGCTTCCATGTACAACATAGTGGATCATTAGCAAACCACTGACCTGCTGGCTTCCATGTACAACATAGTGCATCATTAGCTAACCATTCACCTGCTGGCTTCCATGTACACCATAGTGCATCATTAGCAAACCATTCACCTGCTGGCTTCCATGTACAACATAGTGCATCATTAGCAAACCATTGATCTGCTGGCTTCCATGTACAACATAGTGGATCATTAGCAAACCATTCATCTGCTGGCTTCCATGTACAACATAGTGCATCATTAGCTAACCACTGATCTGCTGGCTTCCATGTACAACATAGTGGATCATTAGCTAACCATTGACCTGCTGGCTTCCATGTACAACATAGTGGATCATTAGCAAACCATTCACCTGCAGGCTTCCATGTACAACATAGTGCATCATTAGCAAACCATTGACCTGCTGGCTTCCAGGTACAACATAGTGCATCATTAGCAAACTATTGATCTGCTGGCTTCCATGTACAACATAGTGCATCATTAGCAAACCATTCACCTGCAGGCTTCCATGTACAACAAAGTGCATCATTAGCTAACCATTGACCTTCAGGCTTCCATGTACAACATAGTGCATCATTAGCTAACCATTGATCTGCTGGCTTCTATGTACAACATAGTGCATCATTAGCAAACCATTGATCTGCTGGCTTCCATGTACAACATAGTGGATCATTAGCTAACCATTGATCTGCTGGCTTCCATGTACAACATAGTGCATCATTAGCTAACCATTGATCTGCTGGCTTCCATGTACAACATAGTGTATCATTAGCTAACCATTGATTTGCTGGCGTCCATGTACAACATAGTGCATCATTAGCAAACCATTGATCTGCTTTCTTCCATGTACAACATAGTGGATCATTAGCAAACCATTCACCTGCTGGCTTCCATGTACAACATAGTGCATTATTAGCAAACCATTCACCTGCTGGCTTCCATGTACAACATAGTGCATTATTAGCAAACCATTCACCTGCTGGCTTCCATGTACAACATAGTGGATCATTAGCTAACCATTGACCTTCAGGCTTCCATGTACAACATAGTGCATCATTAGCAAACCATTGACCTTCAGGCTTCCATGTACAACATAGTGGATCATTAGCAAACCATTGACCTTCAGGCTTCCATGTACAACATAGTGGATCATTAGCAAACCATTGACCTGCTGGCTTCCATGTACAACAAAGTGCATCATTAGCTAACCATTGACCTTCAGGCTTCCATGTACAACATAGTGGATCATTAGCTAACCACTGACCTGCTGGCTTCCATGTACAACAAAGTGCATCATTAGCTAACCATTGATCTGCTGGCTTCCATGTACAACATAGTGCATCATTAGCAAACCATTCACCTGCTGGCTTTCATGTACAACATAGTGGATCATTAGCAAACCATTGATCTGCTGGCTTCCATGTACAACAAAGTGGATCATTAGCTAACCACTGACCTGCTGGCTTCCATGTACAACAAAGTGCATCATTAGCTAACCACTGACCTGCTGGCTTCCATGTACAACAAAGTGCATCATTAGCTAACCATTGATCTGCTGGCGTCCATGTACAACATAGTGCATCATTAGCCAACCATTCACCTGCTGGCTTCCATGTACAACATAGTGCATCATTAGCAAACCATTCACCTGCTGGCTTCCATGTACAACATAGTGCATCATTAGCAAACCATTGACCTGCTGGCTTCCATGTACAACATAGTGCATCATTAGCAAACCATTCACCTGCTGGCGTCCATGTACAACATAGTGCATCATTAGCTAACCATTCACCTGCTGGCTTCCATGTACAACATAGTGGATCATTAGCAAACCAATGATCTGCTGGCTTCCATGTACAACATAGTGCATTATTAGCAAACCATTAACCTGCTGGCTTCCATGCACAACATAGTGCATCTTTAAACTCTAATGGAAAAGTTGTTTTTGTTTAACCTATTCTAAAAGTTAATCCAAACTTTCATGCAGATCTGTTTTACAGGGAACTCCCCAATTAATCACCTTTTACGATATGCATGTTAGGGATTTGTTTTATGTTTTCTCCCATAATAGAGCCCCGGAAACCTCAGGAGCAGTTCCCAAAATCAAAGCTTAGGTGTACAGCAACATTTTATCCTTTGTCTGTTGAACTTCTCTTCGGTGTTGGAAAAATGTGAGTTAACAGTTGTTTAACCTGTAGCCATCTTGTCTTTGCCAGTGTGCCGTATGACACAGATTGGTATAGCAGCCATGTTTGGCCCAGTGTCCTCTCTGGCAGCCGGGCATGTCCAGTCCATGTGCACGGCTTTTGAGATCCCACACTTGCAGTGGCGCTGGGACCCACGTGATTCCAGGGACTACTTCTCTATCAGCTTGTACCCGCACTATTTGACATTGAGTACAGCTTACAGAGATGTGATTCGGCACTGGCAGTGGAGACGGTTCACAATCCTCTATGAGAACAATGATGGTAAGTTCCGGAGTTTGTTTACCATGTACATGATGTCTCAATAATAGAAGTGGAGACGGTTCACAATCCTCTATGAGAACAGCGATGGTAAGTCCTAGAGTTTGTTTACCATGTACAAGATGTCTCAATGACAGAAGTGGAAAGCCTTGGGACACCCTTGAGTTCAATGTAATTATTTTTTTTTTTTAACTATGGAGCCGCCGTGGTGTAGTGGCTAGCCACCGTGGTGTAGTGGCTAGCCACCGTGGTGTCGTGGCTAGCCACCGTGGTGTAGTGGCTAGCCACCGTGGTGTCGTGGCTAGCCACCGTGGTGTAGTGGCTAGACACCATGGTGTAGTGGCTAGCCACCGTGGTGTAGTGGCTAGACACCGTGGTGTAGTGGCTAGACACCATGGTGTAGTGGCTAGACACCATGGTGTAGTGGCTAGTCACCATGGTGTAGTGGCTAGTCACCGTGGTGTAGTAGCTAGTCACCATGGTGTAGTGGCTAGTCACCGTGGTGTAGTAGCTAGTCACCATGGTGTAGTGGCTAGTCACCACGGTGTAGTAGCTAGTCACTATGGTGTAGTAGCTAGTCACCATGGTGTAGTGGCTAGACACCACGGTGTAGTAGCTAGACACCACGGTGTAGTAGCTAGACACCACGGTGTAGTAGCTAGACACCACGGTGTAGTAGCTAGACACCACGGTGTAGTAGCTAGTCACTATGGTGTAGTAGCTAGTCACTATGGTGTAGTAGCTAGTCACCACGGTGTAGTAGCTAGTCACTATGGTGTAGTAGCTAGACACCACGGTGTAGTAGCTAGTCACTATGGTGTAGTAGCTAGTCACTATGGTGTAGTAGCTAGTCACTATGGTGTAGTAGCTAGTCACTATGGTGTAGTAGCTAGTCACCACGGTGTAGTAGCTAGACACCACGGTGTAGTAGCTAGACACCACGGTGTAGTAGCTAGTCACTATGGTGTAGTAGCTAGTCACTATGGTGTAGTAGCTAGTCACCACGGTGTAGTAGCTAGTCACTATGGTGTAGTAGCTAGTCACTATGGTGTAGTAGCTAGACACTATGGTGTAGTAGCTAGTCACTATGGTGTAGTAGCTAGACACTATGGTGTAGTAGCTAGACACTATGGTGTAGTAGCTAGACACTATGGTGTAGTAGCTAGACACTATGGTGTAGTAGCTAGACACTATGGTGTAGTAGCTAGTCACTATGGTGTAGTAGCTAGACACTATGGTGTAGTAGCTAGTCACTATGGTGTAGTAGCTAGACACTATGGTGTAGTAGCTAGACACTATGGTGTAGTAGCTAGACACTATGGTGTAGTAGCTAGTCACTATGGTGTAGTAGCTAGACACTATGGTGTAGTAGCTAGACACTATGGTGTAGTAGCTAGTCACCACGGTGTAGTAGCTAGTCACTATGGTGTAGTAGCTAGTCACTATGGTGTAGTAGCTAGTCACTATGGTGTAGTAGCTAGTCACTATGGTGTAGTAGCTAGACACCACGGTGTAGTAGCTAGTCACTATGGTGTAGTAGCTAGTCACTATGGTGTAGTAGCTAGTCACCACGGTGTAGTAGCTAGTCACTATGGTGTAGTAGCTAGACACCACGGTGTAGT
Source organism: Candidula unifasciata (assembly GCA_905116865.2). Lineage (NCBI taxonomy): Eukaryota > Metazoa > Mollusca > Gastropoda > Stylommatophora > Geomitridae > Candidula > Candidula unifasciata. The sequence continues at coordinate 6,859 of CAJHNH020001984.1, read as the reverse complement.
AGCTAGACACCACGGTGTAGTAGCTAGACACCACGGTGTAGTAGCTAGTCACTATGGTGTAGTAGCTAGTCACTATGGTGTAGTAGCTAGTCACCACGGTGTAGTAGCTAGTCACTATGGTGTAGTAGCTAGACACCACGGTGTAGTAGCTAGTCACTATGGTGTAGTAGCTAGTCACTATGGTGTAGTAGCTAGTCACCACGGTGTAGTAGCTAGTCACTATGGTGTAGTAGCTAGACACCACGGTGTAGTAGCTAGTCACTATGGTGTAGTAGCTAGTCACCACGGTGTAGTAGCTAGTCACTATGGTGTAGTAGCTAGACACCACGGTGTAGTAGCTAGTCACTATGGTGTAGTAGCTAGTCACCACGGTGTAGTAGCTAGCCACCATGGTGTAGTAGCTAGTCACCATGGTGTAGTGGCTAGCCACCACGGTGTAGTAGCTAGTCACCATGGTGTAGTGGCTAGCCACCACGGTGTAGTAGCTAGTCACCACGGTGTAGTAGCTAGTCACTATGGTGTAGTAGCTAGTCACCACGGTGTAGTAGCTAGTCACCACGGTGTAGTAGCTAGACACCACGGTGTAGTAGCTAGTCACTATGGTGTAGTAGCTAGCCACCATGGTGTAGTAGCTAGCCACCATGGTGTAGTAGCTAGTCACCATGGTGTAGTGGCTAGTCACCACGGTGTAGTAGCTAGTCACCATGGTGTAGTGGCTAGCCACCACGGTGTAGTAGCTAGTCACTATGGTGTAGTGGCTAGCCACCACGGTGTAGTAGCTAGTCACTATGGTGTAGTAGCTAGTCACCATGGTGTAGTGGCTAGACACCACGGTGTAGTAGCTAGTCACCATGGTGTAGTAGCTAGTCACCACGGTGTAGTGGCTAGTCACCGTGGTGTAGTGGCTAGTCACCGTGGTGTAGTAGCTAGTCACCATGGTGTAGTAGCTAGTCACCACGGTGTAGTGGCTAGTCACCACGGTGTAGTGGCTAGTCACCGTGGTGTAGTAGCTAGTCACCACGGTGTAGTGGCTAGTCACCACGGTGTAGTGGCTAGTCACCGTGGTGTAGTAGCTAGTCACCATGGTGTAGTAGCTAGTCACCATGGTGTAGTAGCTAGTCACCATGGTGTAGTAGCTAGTCACCACGGTGTAGTGGCTAGTCACCACGGTGTAGTGGCTAGTCACCGTGGTGTAGTAGCTAGTCACCACGGTGTAGTGGCTAGTCACCACGGTGTAGTGGCTAGTCACCACGGTGTAGTAGCTAGTCACCACGGTGTAGTGGCTAGTCACCACGGTGTAGTGGCTAGTCACCGTGGTGTAGTAGCTAGTCACCACGGTGTAGTAGCTAGTCACCACGGTGTAGTGGCTAGTCACCGTGGTGTAGTAGCTAGTCACCATGGTGTAGTGGCTAGTCACCATGGTGTAGTGGCTAGTCACCATGGTGTAGTAGCTAGTCACCATGGTGTAGTGGCTAGTCACCATGGTGTAGTGGCTAGTCACCATGGTGTAGTGGCTAGTCACCATGGTGTAGTAGCTAGTCACCATGGTGTAGTGGCTAGTCACCATGGTGTAGTAGCTAGTCACCACGGTGTAGTGGCTAGTCACCATGGTGTAGTAGCTAGTCACCATGGTGTAGTGGCTAGTCACCATGGTGTAGTGGCTAGTCACCGTGGTGTAGTGGCTAGACACCATGGTGTAGTGGCTAGTCACCGTGGTGTAGTGGCTGGCCACCGTGGTGTAGTGGCTAGCCACCGTGGTGTAGTAGCTAGTCACCGTGGTGTGTTGGCTAGTCACCGTGGTGTAGTGGCTAGTCACTGTGGTGTAGTGGCTAGTCACCGTGGTGTAGTGGCTAGCCACCATGGTGTAGTGGCTAGTCACCATGGTGTAGTAGCTAGTCACCGTGGTGTAGTGGCTAGTCACCGTGGTGTAGTGGCTAGTCAGCGTGGTGTAGTGGCTAGCCACCGTGGTGTAGTGGCTAGCCTGTGGATCAGAGGGTCATGGGTTCAGGGCCTGTTTTCAAAAATGACCTTGGCCCCCAGGTCGATCCAGTCTTGAATGGCTAAGTCCTGGGAAGTAAAGGTGGCCGGCTGATGCTGTCCACATCCACCACATGACAGTTGGCGTATACAATTTAGGTCTAGCCCTATATGCCCAAGGTGTAGGAAAAGTGCCTTCACTTACTATGCTAAAATACATTAAGGCAACTAATGCCCATCATATCAACCCACAGCCGAAAAGGTGTATCACAGAAAGCTGATATTAGTGGACATACTTGAGAATACAAACAGTGAATTCCAAGGGAGTGGAGAGATTTGTTTTGACTTGTCACCGCTGGTCATACTCATCATTTTATTAGCAGCAGCTAAAGTTTCAAGCTTGTGTTGTCACGGTGACTGTTGCCACACACAAACAAGCACTGCTCCAGTGAGGCTATCTGAAATCTCTGTTCATAGTTAAAGACTGTGATCTGATCTTGCTTCTGAAACTGATGACACCATGTCATTCTGCATGTGGCCCCTTTCTCAGTGTTGTCCTGCAGCAAGTTCTTAAACAAGTCTCTGCTATTCTTAGCAGCAACCTGGCTGATCATTCTCTGCCTGGTATGTTCTGGTGTCCATTGGGTCATGTCCTAAATAAAACTGGTAGTAATTTACAAGGAAGAGAATCACTGTCATGTATGTTCCGGTATCCATTGGATGATGCACCAAACAAAACTGGTGGTTATTTACAAGGGGGAGAATCACTGTCATGTATGTTCTGGTATCCATTGGATGATGCACCAAACAAAACTGGTGGTAATTTACAAGGAAGAGAATCACTGTTATCTATGTTCTGGTATCTCTGGTATCCATTGGATGATGCACCAAACAAAACTGGTGGCAATTTACAAGGGAGATAAACTTTTTTTATATTTAAATACGTTTATTTCTATTCAAAATTCAGTTACATTTTTAAAAGTTACATGATCTAATGAATGATAAATCAATAGTATTCTGTTTACAGTGCATGCAGAATATACATCCCTCCTGACTGTATCTTCTTTGTATCTCTCCTCTGCCTGTCACACTCTCACAGGTGTAACCTGCATTTTCCCAACAATCAATTCAAGTTTACAAGTGATACATAAAGTACTCAATACAACACAATTTTTCATTGTCCTGCAGCCCCATCCTGGGTGTAAAGAAAAAAAACAAATGCATCCATATTTCAAGAACTGAATATTAAAAAAGGATGGCTATTAAACATAGAAAATTGAAATATTTTGGTCACTTGAAACGACACAAAAGTTCAGTATGAACAATATTGGAGGGGCATATGCCTGGGAAGAAAGGAAGAGAAAGGCCAAAGAGAAGTTGGGGGCTAGATGTCGTGGAAGTTCTCCAGAGGGGACATCTGGCTTGTGATTGAGAAGTTTCCCGGAATGTTGTAATGGGAGCAATGTTCTCCAGAGGGGACATCTGGCTTGTGATCGAGAAGTTTCCCGAGGGGAATGTTGTAATTGGGAGCAATGTTCTCCAGAGGGGACATCTGGCTTGTGATTGAGAAGTTTCCCGGAATGTTGTAATGGGAGCAATGTTCTCCAGAGGGGACATCTGGCTTGTGATCGAGAAGTTTCCCGGAATGTTGTAATGGGAGCAATGTTCTCCAGAGGGGACATCTGGCTTGTGATTGAGTAGTTTCCCGGAATGTTGTAATGGGAGCAATGTTCTCCAGAGGGGACATCTGGCTTGTGATTGAGAAGTTTCCCGGAATGTTGTAATGGGAGCAATGTTCTCCAGAGGGGACATCTGGCTTGTGATTGAGTAGTTTCCCGGAATGTTGTAATGGGAGCAATGTTCTCCAGAGGGGACATCTGGCTTGTGATGGAGAAGTTTCCCGGAATGTTGTAATGGGAGCAATGTTCTCCAGAGGGGACATCTGGCTTGTGATTGAGTAGTTTCCCGGAATGTTGTAATGGGAGCAATGCTCTCCAGAGGGGACATCTGGCTTGTGATGGAGAAGTTTCCCGGAATGTTGTAATGGGAGCAATGTTCTCCAGAGGGGACATCTGGCTTGTGATGGAGAAGTTTCCCGGAATGTTGTAATGGGAGCAATGTTCTGCAAAGGACTGGTTACTGACTTGACTGACTGACCCTGGCTGTAATTAGGTGCCCTATTATTTCCTAATGGTTGAACAGGGTTTCTGGGACATCTCCCAGGGTGATCCTCATCTGCATGGTAGCACTTTGTGTCACTGTGTGTTTATAGCTTAGTGGATGTCCTGGTGGGGTAGAATCTCACTTAGTTACTGATATAACCCTATCCCCATGTGGGACGAATTTTTCGTTATTTTGAAGTCCGAGCCTGGTTGTTGTTGGGGTCCCTAATATAACCAAGTGGTTGAATAGGTTTTTTGGGACCGGTCCCGCGGGTAATGCTCATCTGAAAGGTGGTGCTTTGTGTCACTGGGAGTACATGGACACACAGTTTGTCTCTTTTGTTCACTAAAGGGTGCACTAAAGAAAATGTGCGGTCATTTAAAAGAGAGGAAAATACAAGAGAGAATCGATATCATGTATGTTCAAGTATGCATTGAATGGTGTACTAAACCAAAGCTGTGTTCATTTACAAAAGAGAATATTACTACTTTGTATATTCTGGTATCCATTTCCTCTGTGAACTCAGGGAACCCTTTATTATGTCAGGGGGAGATAACCATATCATTGAATTCCCTGATGTAATGTTCGGGGATGCTATTACCCAGAGTGCATCAGCAAAAATCACTATTCTTGTGTCTGTTGTTCATCTCAGAACTTCTGCCTCAGCAGTCAAGTTATTACAAAATTTGCTTGTGGCCTCACTTGTACAGGAGAGAAACAAGACTGAGTTTTATAAGGGAGGCCACTCTCGTAATTTCTTGCTGCATTATCTCAGAGGATTCAGAATGTCAGCTACTGCCAGTCATCTCCCTTGATGGAACAAACAACAGTGACAAATATGGGGGGGGGGGGGGGGGGAGTTTTCAGACATAATAATTATGTTCAGTGATGCATTTCATTAATAGCTTGTCTATTCTAATGCTATCACAACTTGTTTTACCTGACGTGTTCCAATTGTAGCTTGTCTGTTCTAATGCTATCACAACTTGTTTTACCTGATGTGTTCCAGTTGTAGTTTGTCTGTTCTAATGCTATCACAACTTGTTTTACCTGACATGTTCCAGTTGTAGCTTGTCTGTTCTAATGTTATCACAACTTGTTGTTTTACCTGATGTGTTCCAGTTGTAGTTTGTCTGTTCTAATGCTATCACAACTTGTTGTTTTACCTGACATGTTCCAGTTGTAGCTTGTCTGTTCTAATGCTATCACAACTTGTTTTACCTGACGTGTTCCAATTGTAGCTTGTCTGTTCTAATGCTATCACAACTTGTTTTACCTGATGTGTTCCAGTTGTAGCTTGTCTGTTCTAATGCTATCACAACTTGTTGTTTTACCTGATGTGTTCCAGTTGTAGTTTGTCTGTTCTAATGCTATCACAACTTGTTGTTTTACCTGACATGTTCCAGTTGTAGCTTGTCTGTTCTAATGCTATCACAACTTGTTGTTTTACCTGATGTGTTCCAGTTGTAGTTTGTCTGTTCTAATGCTATCACAACTTGTTGTTTTACCTGACATGTTCCAGTTGTAGCTTGTCTGTTCTAATGCTATCACAACTTGTTGTTTTACCTGATGTGTTCCAGTTGTAGTTTGTCTGTTCTAATGCTATCACAACTTGTTGTTTTACCTGATGTGTTCCAGTTGTAGTCTGTATTTTCTAATGCTTTCACAACTTATTTTACCTGATGTGTTCCAATTGTAGTCTGTATGTTCTAATGCTATCACAACTTGTTGTTTTACCTGATGTGTTCCAGTTGTAGTCTGTATGTTCTAATGCTTTCACAACTTGTTGTTTTACCTGATGTGTTCCAGTTGTAGTCTGTATGTTCTAATGCTTTCACAACTTGTTGTTTTACCTGATGTGTTCCAGTTGTAGTCTGTATGTTTTAATGCTTTCACAACTTGTTGTTTTACCTGATGTGTTCCAGTTGTAGTCTGTATGTTCTAATGTTATCACAACTTGTTGTTTTACCTGATGTGTTCCAGTTGTAGCTTGCCTGTTTCAGTGCTCTCACAACTTGTTGTTTTACCTGACATGTTCCAGTTGTAGCTTGTCTGTTCTAATGCTATCACAACTTGTTTTACCTGACGTGTTCCAATTGTAGCTTGTCTGTTCTAATGCTATCACAACTTGTTTTACCTGATGTGTTCCAGTTGTAGCTTGTCTGTTCTAATGCTATCACAACTTGTTGTTTTACCTGATGTGTTCCAGTTGTAGCTTGTCTGTTCTAATGCTATCACAACTTGTTGTTTTACCTGACATGTGCCAGTTGTAGCTTGTCTGTTCTAATGCTATCACAACTTGTTGTTTTACCTGACATGTTCCAGTTGTAGCTTGTCTGTTCTAATGCTATCACAACTTGTTGTTTTACCTGATGTGTTCCAGTTGTAGTTTGTCTGTTCTAATGCTATCACAACTTGTTGTTTTACCTGACATGTTCCAGTTGTAGCTTGTCTGTTCTAATGCTATCACAACTTGTTGTTTTACCTGATGTGTTCCAGTTGTAGTTTGTCTGTTCTAATGCTATCACAACTTGTTGTTTTACCTGATGTGTTCCAGTTGTAGTCTGTATTTTCTAATGCTTTCACAACTTGTTTGTTTTACCTGATGTGTTCCAGTTGTAGTCTGTATTTTCTAATGCTTTCACAACTTGTTGTTTTACCTGATGTGTTCCAGTTGTAGTCTGTATGTTCTAATGCTTTCACAACTTGTTGTTTTACC
>CAJHNH020001983.1:95000-132060 GCA_905116865.2 Candidula unifasciata | reverse complement strand
TAAAATTTCGTTCAATTTTAAAACCCCTCAAAAACGACCCCGTTTGGTTAAAATAAGGTCTAGCGAAATATGCGTTACCCGGTAGGCGTGGAAAGGACTAACAAATTTATTTAAAGAGATTTGCTTCTGGGCATTTTAACCAGGAACTTACACTAGCAGATCTTGCCACGTAAAAATCTAAACGAAGCACTATTTTAAATGGTTTTGAGTGAACCAGACAAAAAAACATAAAATTAAGAGAAAATCGCTTAATATCCTTCATTGCAAAATACTTTTGACAAAACAGGGATGCAAGCGAATAGAGGATTATGCATTTTTTCCTATAGAATTTTGCCGACTGTTTCACCCGACGTAAAAAAAAAAAAACTAGGGGGGAGGGCGTCAGGCTCTTTAAAACATATTCCTTTGAATAAAACAAGGGACGTGGTACAGCTTGCATTTAATAATTGATTCTTTGTGAAGACAAAAAGATCTCTATGAATTTTTTAATTGTTTGGTTTTTTATTTGTGTGACCCCTATTTCATTTTGGTTGAGTTTTTAAAAGTAAGGGAGATGCCCCAAAACGCGTTATTTTAAATAGAGAGAAAATCAACATTTTAAAAGCTTGAATTCATTTCCAAAACCATCACTCTTTTATTACAAAGGTAATTATGCTAAATAATAAAATAGTAATAAAAGAGAACAGAAGAGAGGGGGGGAGAGAAAAGGAGAGAGGGAGGGGGGGAAAAGGAGAGAGAGAGGGAAGAGAGCATTGTAGCACTCGCTTCTAGAAGACCTATTGACGTACATCTCAGTTTCATGTGTGTACTTTGGTTCGAGCTATCTGATGCAGTCCGTAAACCAATCAAACAATCCTAACGGTGATGACCTATATATTAAAAAAGTTCAGCACACTATAACCTTCTAGAAAAAGAACGTAAAACACATGCCATCGATCACTCCCAGTCAAACGGGATTAAGTTAACCAATCGAGCCACCTTCTGTCATTGGGACGTCAGATAAAAGAGGGACTAGTCATTTGAAACTAGACATTTGCAGAACTAGAACTCATTTTTTGTGGAGATGCCAGCTCAACACTAGAAGAACAGACACAAGGAACAGATATGAAACGAAGACATTTAACTACATATAAGACAGACATTTAAATCCTTTTTTTATGGGGTCAAGCAGAGACCGCGTTTTATGTAGAAACATTACTAAGATGTTAGAGTCGACGATCTAAACCGGCTAAGTACCAGACCAGCACTCGAAGCCAGTCGGCAGTTAAACTACAAGAACTTGTACGCCGATCTGGAGTTCCACAGTAAACCAAAGATGCAGAACACAACGCGACCATCAGAGATATGTACCCTGTAAGAGTGACATCGGCAGTCCGTTTAGAATACCCCTGATTGTTATTCATCGCATTTAGACATGACAATAAAGACTTATAGAAAAGTATAGTTGTTTTCAAGATACCAGTTCACGAGTAAGCAAAGAAGCTTCTTAAATTGACTCCTGCTGTACAACAACTAATGACTAACCTGGGTGGGACATCAGCCATACGCAAAGAAGATAGCTTGCTACATTAGTTACAGTTTAATAGAGATACAATTTGCTATGTGCAGCATTCATAGTATATACACATTGTAAACACAAAAACATATACTGTACACACACCGACCATTTACCTGTAAACACTACAAAGGTACTGGCATACACCCAAACGCACTGTGAACACACAACATACTGTATCCACCAAAAAAGTACTATATACACGCAAAACGTACTGTGTATACACACAAACAAACTATATACACGCAAACATACTGTATGCATACAAATGTTCTTCGTATACACATAACATACTGTAGATACACCAACGTGCTGTAGACCACACAACACTACTGTGTTTACATACAACATACTTGTTATACACAACAAACCATACATAGTATACCTGCTTTATTATATATATATGAACCACATACAATGCATACACCATACCTACACAATCATATACAGCACATTACATAAATACTTACCATACTGAATACATCCTACACTTACATGGTATACATACATACATAAACACACAAAATACATACCTATATACATACATACATACACATCCTACATACCTCCTCATACATCACATACATACATACATACATACATACATACATAATACATACATACATACATACCTACATACATACGTACATGCATACATACAAACATACATACATACATCCATACCTACATACATACAGACATACATACATTCATACAATACATACCTACATACATACATACATACATACCTACATACATACATACATACATCCATACATACATGCTACATACTACCACATACATACTAACATGCATACCTACATACAGACATACATACATACTACATACATACATACATACATACATACATAATAATTCATAAATACATACATATAACAATGAATACATATATACATACAAAACATACATACATACATACATACATACATACCTACATTCATACAGTACCATCCCATACATACATACGTTACAGACTACTACATACATACATCCATACATACATACATACACTACATACATACATACATACATACATACATACTAACAAACACACACACACACACACACACATACATACATCAATACATACATACATACAATACATACATACATGCATCATACATGCAGACTACATACATACGTACGTTACATAACATACATACATACATACTATACATACATACATACATACATACATCCATACATGACATACATACCATACATACATTACATACATTACAACATACATACACATACCATACATACATACATACATTACATACATACCTACATACATAACAGACATACATACATACATACATACATACATACATACATACATTACATACATACATACATACATACATACATACATACCTCATACTACGTACATCCATACATACATACATACATACATACATACGACATACATACATACATACCTACAATACAATACATACACACATACATACATACACACATATAACTATACATACATACACACAAATACCTACTACAGACATACATACATACATAACCTCCATACAATACATACGTACATACATACATACATACATACATACCTAACATTACATACATACCTACCAGACATACATACCTACATACATACACATCCATACATGCTACTACATACATACATCATACTACATGACATACATACATACATACATAACCTACATACATACACACTACATACACACCACACCACACATACATACATACCTACAGACATACATACATACATACAATACAGACATAAATACATACTACATGACATACCATACATACATACATAACAACTACATACATACATACTACATACATACATACATACATACATACATACCTACATACATACATACATTACATTCATACCTACATACATAACATACATACATACATACATACATACATACATACATACATACTAACATACCTACAGACATACGATACATACATCCCTACATACTACATACATACATTACTACCTACATACATACATACATACATACTACATACATACATACATCACATACATACAATACCTACATACATACATACAATACATACCTACAATACATACCTACATACATACCTACATACCTAACCCCCCATACATAGTCATACATACATACATACATACATACATACATACATACATACATACATACATACATACATATATTCATACATACATACATACATAGCATAGCATACGTACATAACATACATACATACATACATACATACATTACAGACATACATACATACATACATACATGAACATACATACATACATACATACATACATCCATACATTACATACATACCTACATACATACAGACAACATACGTACATAACATCAGACGTACGTTCCGTACAGACATCATACATACGTACTTACTTACGTACATACATACATACGTTACGTACGTCGTACAGAACATACATTACCATACGTACATACGTACAATACGTACATACGGACGTACGTACGTACTACATACATACATACAACTACATACATACATACTACATACATACGTACATAGCTTATTACATACATAGCATATAACATACCATACTACTACATACATCCATACACACACACACAGACACACACACACATACTTACATACATACGGGTACTAGAATAGTTTTTAAAGGCAAAGTTATTAAACAAAATGTATTTGCTATTCGGATTGTTTGTTCTATGTCGGAAACACAAGTGAGTGGGAAAAACCGCAGACGATCTCAATCAGCTGGATATGTAACGAGTTTTGCATTGTCCCTGCATGAACTTGTGGGTCACGTCATTGGTTTTCTGGCATGATCATACAAGACCTGACCAGAGACGAACATATAGAGATCATACATTCGATACATAATTTCCAGGTAATGCTAACAGAACATATCTTTATGGTTAAAAAGCTTAGCAATAGGCCACCATACAATGTTCTTTCCAAGCTTTGCTTGTAATAATAATCAGAAGTTGATGATGATTTTAATGACCCCTTTATCGGTGTCCTTGTGATCATGTGTTTGCTGTTTGTGATTATCATGTGTCCAATACATTCATAGTAATTACTTTTGGTATATTTGATATTGTTCCCCCTTCAAGTTTGGCCAGTTACTACAGAGCGTTTTAGATAATTTCTCCTTTCAAACATTGAAAATTACATGTTGATTTGTTAAAATTTTAACGAATGATTTGTATTATCCTGATTCTTATTTATTAGGGCACTTTCAAACTGTGGAATGGGCCCATAATGTATTATCCATACTGCGCAGAAGAAAGGATGGGCAGAGGGATTTCCAAGAGATCTTAAACAGACATAGTTCCACCGAAGACCAAATGAATTTTGATAAGAGTCTACAAAGATCATATTACCAATAAATTAAGAGAGATCAACGATACCTGAACTCAGGAAGGCATTCATTCATTAGTAGTTTTACAGTAAGGCGTAGGTGGTGGTGATGCTATTATTGACGAAATGCTTAAGGCAGCTGATGATGTAACCATAACCCAGATTTGTTTTACAGAATATGGACAAGGAAAAACCAAGAAGCAAGCTGCTCGCCAACTATCCACCTTGTGGTCTAAACCACATTCACATCACGCGAAAAAAAAAAAAAAAAAGAAAAAAAAAGTAGCAAACATTTCTGTATTTCACCAACGAAAGTTACAAGTAAATTTGAATGATGCTGGATGTATACACATTTTCTGTGTTATTTCCCCAATAAAGGTTGGCTACAGAGTACCACTGCTGTTCTAAAAAAAAAAAATACGTTATGAGGCCCCAATCTCCTCTACGGCGAGATGTATGTTTAATTGCCCTGAAAACCCATGAGAACGAGGGGGGGGGGGCGTCCACCGTGGAACGAAGACTAGAACTCGGGATCAAGTAAGTATTAGGCTCGTTTGTTAAGCTTAAAGCAACGGAGTCATTTGATTATCATAAAAGTAGTGGACCCGTTTTAACCCTTCAGGCGTATAGGATACATATAATTTATAGACCTATCGGCACTGGGTGAATAATGTGGTCAGCATCACGCTGATCGCCTTTACTTCACTTGGTCGACCTGACAACAAAGCTCATTTTTGAAAAAAGACCGACTCCGTCAGAACCTTAACCCACGACCTTCCGATCTGCGGGCGAGTGTCTAGCCGCTACACAAAGGCGGCTCGCTTTGATAATTTGAATACAAATTGCAGCTAATGTGAATCAGGATACCGCAGTATTTCAACTGCTAGGACTTGGGTTGGGCTCAAATCAGAAAAGAGATTGATTTAAAAAAAAATCTTAAAGGTCAACCCAGCCTCAAACTGATATCAGGATAATGTCCTGAGATGTACAGGAAGCTGACGTAAAGCTGACCGCATCAGTCATCGAGCGCAGATTTGTCTTTACATAATGGTCCAGCAGCATACTTCCGGATGTTTGGAAGTATCGTCTGTTTTCTCCATGGAATTGACAAAGTGTTTTATTGAGACCCAGGCTAATAGGCAAGGGTGGCAACACAATCCTGCTGGTGTCGACAAGTGCTGGTTTATTACTGACCGCCTGATCGATCAGTCTTCTAATGTAATGGTCATGGCTATCCCATTCACAGAGAAAGCAGCAGTACGTGGTATATCCCCCCTGTAGTCCAAACAGAAAAGCATCCTCTTTCAAATCGCCGCAAAGTGGCTAATGATGATGATCTTAGATAATACCCATGAAAAGTTGTTTAATGTTTTCATAAATGTCTTTCTTGTGAACTGCGTGACCAAATGGAATTGACGGTAATACATTACAATTAATCAACAAAACAGCTTTAAGACTCGTCTTGTGTGAATCAATGAATAGCCTCCCGGTTTGTAATTGATTTTTAGTGCTGTCATTAGAACAGAAATGTTGTGCCAAGAGATTCCACTGTTGCAGTCTGGAATCCAAAAGCTCTGCTTTGTTTTTCAGTAAATTCCTATCTCTTACAAGATCATTCAGTTTACTTTGGATTGTTAAATGTGATTTCCTGGATGTAGTTTGCTCAAAATCTGGGTCGCTTGAGGTTGATGGTCAAGGAAACACATGTTTTCTTCTGCATCAGTGGAAGCAGTTGAAAATAATTATAGCACTTTGGTACTGGTAGGTCATCCCCATGTGGTACAGGACGTACTGCAAAGGGGATGTTAGGATACTCCAGTGTCCATTTCTTCTTCTTTGATATGCCTTCCCAGTCTGGGGATCATGCAGAAGTAACAGTTGTTGAAATGATCAGTGGGACTGCAAAAGACATAACTTGCCCTTTGCCAGTCAACCACATTTTAAGATTTGTTGAACATGAATTGCAGCTTATGTGTGGGGAACAGCTCTTATCTTGATCTCCCATACTGCAGCCATAATACAAGCTGTACGCCTTTTAATTCACTTTAGTTATATTTCGTTTTTGTCAGAGAAATGTCACTTCCCCACATTCATAACAGAGGTTATCCACGCTGTTCACACACGCCCTAGCCATTTAAAACTATGACAGTATTAAAAAAGACAGAGACACTAAATAATAGTGGTAGAATGTTGTCAAAGCTAAGACATTTATACAGAAAGGTGATGTAACCATAGGTTGGGCTGCATCATTACCTTTTAGTTAAAGTTTTCATGGCCATTAGAAAAACAATTATGCAGCCGGCCACAACGGTTCAGTTATGTATATAAAACGTGTCAGGGATGTCGGTTCTTGAATCAGCTCAACTAAACTTGGCACTAATTAAGTAAAATAGTAGCTCATATCATAAAAACTAGAGCCAATCAACATTCTTTTAATGATTTTTTTTTTCGTTTTCAGCAAATTAAATTTAGTACATTTCTGGTATATTTTGGTTGCTGACTAGTGTAAACAAAGAAATTATGTTATTAATAATCCGGTTAACATTAATATTATAGAAATTATCATTCTTTCGTCTTGTTTTAATATTTCCACACTTCGACACAGGGAAAAGATGGCATGAGCTGAAACTTCTACAAGCAGCGGTCACTCACAAATGGATTTTTGAATAAATAACTTTCTGTACAAGCGATTTGAGAGAATTTTAATAGACGATTTAAATAGTTTAAGAGGCTTCTGTTTTACCATATATTTTAAGAAGGAAAAAAGTATCAATGAAAAAAAGACATTTTACAAAAGAAACTTTGACACAACATGCAAATATAAAACTGTCACACTGATGTGTAAGACTGTCACCCTAGAACTGTAGATTAATTGCCCATTCTTATCCTGGACAGTTCTGGAAGTCCCAGGAACAATCGACAAAAAGAACTAAATGACTCAGAACGAAGCACTTTTTCACTGCACACCCTCAGAAATAAGTAGCCCTCAATATTTTAAGACGTATGTTCATAGACGGTTTGGTAAAGAAGCCACAAAATAGGCAATGTGCGAATCTACACTACACTCAATTATCGTAACACAAAGACATACCTAATACTGGCAGGGGAAGCAGGCACCAACCCAGAGCAGAGGCAGTATCCCCTTTTGAAATGAGATGACCCAAATAATAAAACAGAAATAACATAGGAATCCTCCCACAAGAACACAACTGTTCCAGCAATGAATTCCAGCCGACTATGGATCTCAAGAAATGGAAAGGCAGAGCTAGCGAAGGCTATTAAACATTTTATATGCAGCTTCATTTGTCTTTCAAACGACCAAATTCACTGTTCAACAATATGTGAAGTTGAACTGGAGAGATAATGTGGGATAATGTGACACATGATTGCAGCCACTTGACAAGATATATTATTCCTTATTTCAATGCCGAATTTTTAGCTAACCAGATAATATAGAGTCCGGATAGTCAAGGTTTTACCGTGGTAATAATTGTTATTATTATCCTTGGTCATTTTATCCTGAAAACATTATAAGAGGCTGAAATTTCTTGGTGACGTCGTATCTGCAATCCATAATTCAACAGCCAGCTAGCGCTAAGTGAATCATTTGAATTTGGGAGTTGCACCAGACGACTGGCGGGAGAAAGGATACGTTACTGGTTGTTGTCTTCTCTGTCTTAAAATACAGGTGAAGAAGAGAACTTCCTTAAATTAAACACTTCAGATGTTGATTCGCTGGGAGAACCATATGACTTTGACAGGTGAGATTTCGCAAGACAGATTTTAGAAATAAATAAGTTTAGATTGCTGTTATCTATTAAAAAATATATATATATATATTTACTATGCATGGGTTTTTTTCTTTTCTTCTTTTTGTTTGCGTTCACAGGCGAAACGTTCTAGTTGTTCGCCCACTTCTAGATTTGAGTCATATTCCAAAATTTTTATTTTGCGTGCAAATCCGCTATACAGATCTGGCTTATTTGTAGACAGGCTTTTGGTTCTTAGCATCTGATGCAGATTCACACTGACTTCGAAGGAAACCCTTAATAAGTCGACTCTTACGACATGCTTGTTAGAGAGGCAGTGAGTGCCACAATGGGACCCGGAACTTACAAGGGGAAGCTTTTTGTTCAGTTGTCCAGATGAATGTGAGTCTCGTTAAGATTTGTTTTAGAACTAATTTAGTCATACACAAGGAATTAAACTGTAAGAAAATATAAACTATGATAATCTACGAGAAAAAAAAATGTAATACCACTGTGTGAAATCCATGGTGGGATAAGGGGGGTGGGGGCACCCGGGGAAGGGGCACCCTAATGTTTAACTAACTGGGATCTCTATGCTTGCCACTCTGCACGGACAATACCTGTCTCCACCTTTCTCAGCATATTCTGTACAATCACGATATTTGTGTGCAGTTGGTTCTCAAGTCGACAGAAGACTGCAGTGACTGGCTTTATCTGTATCCTCAAACTAGATGCTGTTGTATTATATTCCAAATTTTGTTGCTCTTAGTAACCACCACTCGCTTTTGTTATGAACCCCCACGCACGTCTTCTGTCTCTAATGCCTATTATATGTTGCTGTCAGAAAACTAGACGGAACTGTCCGTTCTTTTAAAGCCCCAATGAGCCTGTTGTCGGGGGCCCTAAATATAATCTAACTAATGAACGGGGTTTCTGGAACTTGTGCCTGGGTGATTCTCATCTGAATAATGGCACTTCGTGTCATCGGGTGTTTACCGCTCTTTATGCGGTCCTTGGGTTAAACTTCCTTCATTCATTCTGTCCCTAAATCAATTCATATAAATCTCCAATTTTGTCAGTAGAACCTTTCTCATAGTCTCCATAACACGTCTCAACAGCAGAGACCCTGTTACGCATGTCGTGGTAAAATAAAGATATTGTACATGCGATGACACAGAGAGGAAGGAATATTAGGCTTATGAGGGGTCATGGAAAGGGAGTTAACATGGAAACGATAATGTATATTTGAAATATATGTGTTGGACATCAAGGCCTATGGCGGAAGCGAGGAAGGGAGGCAGAAAGCGAGGGAGAGAGAAGCTTTAGTCATATAGTATAATTCTCAAGAGAACTGTACTCTTTTATTGGAATGCATTCATAGAAAACAATCACTTATTATTAAAACAAAATCGCATCAATTTCAAGAGTACGTGTAATTTTTTTTTTTTTTTTTTTTTTTTTTAAATATTTGTTGCCGTCACAGTATTTAATTTTTCGGTAAGCTAAATTCCCATTCCATCTGGTATCTGGGACTTACTCTGCGGGTGATTCTTATCCGAATAA
Organism: Candidula unifasciata; assembly: GCA_905116865.2. Lineage (NCBI taxonomy): Eukaryota > Metazoa > Mollusca > Gastropoda > Stylommatophora > Geomitridae > Candidula > Candidula unifasciata. Next base: position 121,782 of record CAJHNH020001983.1, on the reverse strand, counting down.
TGACAAATTGTGTCACCGGGTATTTATTGCTTGTTGTGCAGTCCTATTAGAGTTAAATGTTGGTCAGTCAGTGGGCCTATAAAGTACTAAGTTGCTACAAATTATTATTATTATTATTTTTTTTTTTTGCCGTACAAAATTATATTTGCAAATGTTTAATCGGTGCTTTTTCCACAATGAGGAGAGCAGACAATACACATTTAAACAGGCTAAGTTTAACGTGCAGAAGATATAACATGAACATAAATATTACTAAAACTGATGTAATGCAGGTAGTGCAACAGAATTTCTAATCCGCTGCATATCAGGTTGAATGGTACTTGCCTGAAACAAGGTAAAGAATTTAAATATCTAGGAAGTATATTCTCGGCAAGTCTGCTCCAGGTCTGAATGGTGTTCCGTACGTTCTTTACAAGCGTTGTCCGAAAATCCTACGAATGCTTCACGGCTTGTTGAGACAAGCATTGAGCCGAAAACAATTATGTCCAGAGTGGCAAAAGGCGAACGGGGTCTACATTGCCAAAGAGCAGGACTCGAAGAGACTTTCCTAATTCAGGCCCATCTCGCTGTTGAACGTTGAGGGGAAAAATATTCTTCTCCGTCATGGCTCGCCGGCTCACACAGTATATGATGGCGAACAAGTACATCGATACGAGTGTTCAAATGGGTGGGATCCCGGGCGTTCCTGGATGCCTTGAACACGCGACCATGATTTGGGGGTCTATTCAGAGAGCCAAGCATGAGAGAACCCAATTGCACGTTATATGGTTGGACCTAGCCAACGACTACGAGGCAGTTCCCCATAGGCACACTTACCGGCACAGATCAACGACATGATCGAGCAATATTTCTCTAAGTTCGGTTTGCGCTTCTCTACCTCGACGTTTACCAAAAGGTGGACTGAGCTACAAATTGGTATAGCTATGGGGTGTACAATCTCACAAATACTGTTCGTCATGGCCATGCAGATCATGTTGGACGGGGCGGCCGGCTACGGACAGGGCCTTCAAATAGGGGATCACTGGATGCCTCCACTACTTGCCTTTATGGATGACACGACTATTATCACGGGCAGCGAGGAGTCTGCCAGCACGATCCTGAAAAGATTGGACGCGGTGGTCCAATGGAGCGGTGTGCAGTTCAAACCGCAGAAGTCGAGGAGTGTCAATACTTAAGGGTCGGGTGGCGGCAACCAGTTTTACGGTGGCAAGGAATAAGATCCCCACGGTTCTGGAGGAATTGGTGAAGAGCCTTGGTCGCGTTCACGAGTCAAAGTTATCTGATAGAGCGGAGGTCCGGCGAATACACGAGTCACTGGCTACAGGCCTGCTCGCGATCGAGCGTAGCAGGCTGATCGGGAAGTTCAAGGTCTGGTGATTCCAAAGCTCCTTTGGCAGCTGTTAGTCTACGAAGTGACGATGACTGCAGTGGAGACGATGGAGAAAAATATCATGGTGAAGTGGTCTGCGACTAACGATCCGACTTGCCCGCTGTGCAAAGCGAAGCAAACATTAGAACACGTTCTGTCTGCATGCAGGAAAGCCCTAGGTCAATGCTGATACACCTGGCGACACAACAAGGTGCTAAAAGAGTTGGCAGCTGTTGTTGACCTGGCTAGGATGAGGGCTAACGCGAGAGCCAGTCCTACCGTCGTTCCCATATGTTTTCCCAAGGCTGGGCAAATTTTAAAAAGGTAAAATCAACAAAAACGCTTTAGCTTCATCTATGCTAGTCTCTGCGAGGGACTGGTTGCTGGCGGTTGATCTGCCTGGCCATGAAAGGTACCCTGAGTCAATTCGGAAGACCGGCCTGCGACCTGACATAGTTCTCCACTCTGGGGAGAAACGGCAACTTATCCTGATTAAGCTGACCGTCCCGTACGAGTCGCGAATAGACGAAAGCCATATGTACAAGCTCGAGAAATACAGTGACTTAGCAGCCGATCTGAGGAGAGACGAAGCGTACACAGTACGAGTCTTTGTCGTCGAAGTGGGAGCGAGAAGTCTCGTCTCCACTTCACTCTACAATGTGGTTAAAAAGTTAGGATTGCGCAGTAATGAACGCAAACGGACACTTAAACGGCTGGGCGAGGTTGCTGAGAGGGCCTCGAGCTGGCTCTGGACACAAAGAAACAACGTAGGGGACGGGCCTCGGTGAGCTGGTCCGGGTGTCTAGTGGAAAATAATTTCTCATCCCTTGAAAGTCCATCGTGTCCGAGTTATCTGCCAGTGTTCCTCTGCCATCTGCTAACAAAAGTCCAACATGTGTCAGGTATACCAATCGTAAGCTTGTAGCTCGGTCGTCCAGGTATGCAGACTAATCTAATTATGCTACCGCGACGACTTCTTATCTCACAGTACCTTCTACAAAATCACCCATTCGTCTTGTGCCTATCCGAACAACATCCGGTAATTTCGTGCAGCAGGGAAACCATGAACTCAGGTGGGTCCACTCTATGAAAACGTCTAGGAGCTCGTGGGCCGAAACGTTTGTCGACAAGAGATTACTTCTACTGACGATTGGTAGATCCCTGCTGTACATGCTCCCCTGTGGAGTTTATTCTTATCGGAGGACGGGAGAATAGATCGGGAAATAGAAAAAAATACCTGCAAGCAAATTACTTATATACCAACTGACACCGTTATTAAGACATCCAAACATAAGTATGAGCGCCAAGAAACATATTATAAACAGCATATTCATACCAACACTGTGTTACCAGTGCCAGGCCTGGACATTATCAAAGGCTAAACTACTTAAAATAACACCTTTGCCTGAGAAAATCTGCCAACTCAACCATTCGAGAAAAAGTAAAAAAGATAGTAGCAGATATTCAGTAGGAACAACAATATATTAAAAAAAAAAAAAAAAGCCGTTAGAAACAGAAGATCAAACAGTTTGGTCATTTAGTAAGAATGCATCGAGAAAAACTACAAACGCAGGCGCTCTTTATGAAAAGATCTGAAGTGAAATCAAGAGGCCACCCTGTGAGAATATGGACTGACGACATTATATAACTTATACATCGACATGGAATGCTAGTAGCCATTGCTGCCCATCAAGAAATGGATTGCAAACTCAAACTGTTCCTGCTGACAACGCTCAAGGGCAGAAGTGGGAATTGATCATGATGATGACAATGATGACTAAATTACAGCTTTTGGTTTCTTCTGTATTTACAGCATAATGCACTATAACCGCAACACGTTTGCGGTAGATGCTTACCTGGGAACAATAGTCCCTAAGCGCATACCTGGAACCAACCACACACCGACAATTGGCAGGCGAAGTAGGTTAAGTCCAGGTGACATCAGACAAACCAACAAACTGTATTCATGTCCTAGTAAGTACATTACCAATGCATATACATAACTTTCAATTAAAATGTTCGTTTCTTTATCATCGTCATCATCATCATCTTCATCATCATCATCTTCTTATTTTTCTTCTTTTTCTTTTTCTGCTTCCTCTTTTTCCTCTTTTTAAAAATCTTTTTTTATCCTTTCTTCTTCTTCTTCTTCTTCTTCTTCTTCTTCTTCTTCTTCTTCTTCTTCTTCTTCTTCTTCTTCTTCTTCTTCTTCTTCTTCTTCTTCTTCTTCTTCTTCTTCTTCTTCTTCTTCTTATTATTATTATTATTATTATTATTATTATTATCATTATTTTTATTTTTAAGTAATATTTTTTTTATCCTCTTCACCTCAAATTCTAGTGCTTTATCATCAACATCGTCGTCACCATCATCATCATAATCCACATCATCTTCTTCCTGTCTTCCTCATCATAATCATGATCTTTATCCTTATCATCATCATCACCATAAGTATCGTCATCATCATCACTACCATTATCATAAACCTCCTGCCCTCCTCCAGCTCAACATCATCATTTTCATCCTCATCATCATTATCAATGCAACCACCCCACCACTACCTTCCTCCTCCTCATCTTCAACATCATCATTATCATTACATCTTCCTCATTATTGTCACCAACACCACCACCATTCTTCGCCTCCTCCTCATCATTATCATGATCATCATCTTCATCATTATCATCATCATCCTGTTCATCCTCCTCCTCATTAACATTGCCCTGAATCAACTTGCCTTTAATCATGCAGCCTTCTTAGACACATTGACAGATAATTCAGTACCTCAATCTTGAACACGAACAAACGTTGAGAACACCAAACAGCTGATATGTAATGGTTATTTGCTCCAACGATGTTTGTATCCGTCAATGCAAGAGATTTGACATCTAGATTGGAATAGATAAGATCGGCTAAATAAGATACATCTATAACATATTCATTATCATAATGAGTTTATTTCACAACACACTTCCAATCGTTGACAATTTAGGCTGATAAAAATTACATTCGAGCAGAAACACACATTCTTTGGAAGACGACTGTCTCCATCCATTTGTCAGGGGGTTGATAGCCAGTTTTGTGGGCACTTGTCGGCTGCTTAATGTTACATTTCCTTACTTCATGGATTGACTCAGTTCGCATTCTTTAAACCCCACACCACCAGGCTCTTTCAACATTGAAAACAGGACTGGACTCTCTCATTCGCACACGGCTTGAATAGCCACTTATTTTTTTCTTTCTCGTGAACTTTAAAACTCTTTTCACGCATTCTGCTTTCTTTGCTTAGCATGATTTGGCAAACCAGCACAAATGTCGCGCTTGCCTCGATTTGACACTCGAATTGTTCGCACATACATACATTATGTATAGCAATCAGTATCACTTTTTTTTTTATTCCTATACATAATTTTTGGTTTCAAACAACAACGGAGAAAATCGCCTATTACAATCATCATCATCACGCTGTCTTCGTCGTTATTATCATCACAACCACTAACACGCCATCACCAACTACCACTATGATCATCACCATCACACATACAAATATATACTTCTGCTATATTACAGGTTGTCTACATACATTGTCTAACACATCTGGCAAATTTAATTACACATCGACGCCGGGTTTGCTAGAAATGTGTCACTGGCGTATTTTTGTACCTCGAGGGATGAATATTATCCTCAATATTACCCACTTCAACATGGCGCCTGCTTCCACTTGTCGAAGAGCTAATTATCTAGAAATCAGAGATGGACATTACTTTAAGTCACCACGTGTGGGTATGTATGTAGGTGTGATTTTATTACAATAGGCCATTTCTGGATTAAAATAGTGTAGTCACGCGTTTTCTGTGGTCCTTCGTCACACATACAATTATGGACCATCAAACACATCTGGCCATGTCACATTACCTTTCGCAGCGCGCGCAGAACTTTGTGATGGTGTCATTATTTTACTCTTCTATGTTTCTGATTATCCCTCTTATGTGTCTCCTCTATGTCATGGAGTCACGGTTTCACAGTGACTCTGAAAGCGAGGTTTTCTGTGACGCAACTGTCAACAAGAGTTTCGTGCAGGTAAACGAGTAGAGATGTCATGTAGTTAACTTCTTGACCATATCGACCGGTGTCCGACACGCAACACTTGACAAAATCTACAGCAGGAGTATATCATATATTTTCTGTGAACGATTTTCAGGCGTGCGATAGATTAGCTGCTGATATACGATAAAGCGGATATTGCGAAGGCTCTATGGAATCAAATTGACAGTCACACACAAAAAAAAAAAACGTATAGGGAATCCATGCAACTGGAAAAAAAGGAGGGGGGGGGGGGAGGTTTATGGATGTTCTGGAAAATATTGAACACTGAAGTGCAAACTAAGAGAAATTTTAATTCTGCTGCAGCTGTACTTTTTTATGTCATCTTTTTGTTGGTTACTGAAGTGAAGGACGGAGCACGTGTGGAAACTTCCCGAGTGCAGTGATGTTAATTAATTAATTAAATTCATTCATTATACCTGTCTAAATGTCCGTTCGTAGGTATGTACTTTCATTGACGCTCTAGTTCTCAAAGTGACAGGTTGTTCACGCATGCATTAATAAAGTTGTTTCCCTTTTTCTTTAATGTTTGTATATTTATCAACCTACATGTTGCCACCGTGTCCCTCTCTAGATGTCTGTATGTTAACATTATGAGTCAGTTTATACTTATCTGGGAGCCGCGGCGGTCTAGCGGTTAGACGCTCGCCTTTGGATCCGAAGGTCGTGGGTTCATATCCGAACAAAGCCGAACATTTTTCTAATAATAAAAAAATTAATCACTTTGGCTTCCTGGTCTACCGAGCCCTAAATGGGTACCAGGTAAAATCCTGGGAAGTATGGTCAGCCAGCGTGTGGCCGAACCGAGCGCCGATTCTTCTTCTTCTTTCTTCTTTTCTCTACTTCTGGACTGCCTCGCAGCGTCAGTACAAGAAGAAGCCTCTGGAACGGGTCTTTCTGTAGCTTCATATAAAATACTTTTCAATTCCAATTCCAATTCGTCCAACAAAAATTCCAAATTTGATCCTTTTTCAGCCGCCCGAAAGACTGCTATATGAAGGAAGGTTCCTTAGTTGTTGTATTTGATTTCCTTTTATTTGTGGTGTGTAGTCACACCTGATATTGCGGTTCTTTGCTTCCTTGCTGCGCTGTGTTGCTTGTGGTTTTTGGGTCTGGTGTGGTCCAGATCTCTTTGTGATGATATCGACGGGTACTAGCTGACTGTTGCTGGTGCTTGGTTTGCCTCGTGCTGATCGCTGTGCTGGTGCCCTGTTGCTGCTTGGTTGCCGTTCTGTAAAGCCGCCTGCAAAAGCCAAACAAACACCGGGTCACAACGTCTCAAACAATGCTCCTTTTCAGGACAACCAGGCCGTCACAATCTGTTGTTGTGATCAACCTCCCCCCCCCCCCCCCTTTTCCGCTTATTTTTTCCACGGAGTGTGGAGAAGTAGTGGTAGTAAGATAGGCTGCAAATGAGAGATCTAATTTGCTCGAATGTGCCAGGAGATATGATAGTTAGGTCGGGAGAATGAGATAGATTGAGAGAGATGGCTTCTTGATGCTGGGACTTCTGGTGGGCAGAGATCCCGTGGCCTGAAATAAAACTGAAGGCATTGTTAACGTGCATGCGGTTTGGGGGTGGGGTGGCGAATGAGAGACTGGAATCCCCGAGTGCTGGTCCCCTTTGGTGCAATGTCTTCAGCAGTCTGCTTTAGAGCGTCGGGTAGCCTTTGGTGGTTTCCGTTGTCATCTTCTGCCTGAAAAAAAAAATGTTAATTAAAGATTTTCTTATCACTTTAGGCCTTCACGTTGGTATTCGTCGTTTAGGGCAGTGTCTGAAATAAGACAGAGACATTGTTTTAAGTGCATGTAGTTTGGGGTTAGGGTGGCTTCAGATAGACTGGAATTCCCTAGTGCTGGTCCTCTTTGGTGCAATGCCCTTGGCTGGCTGCTTCAGAGCGACGGGTGGCCTTTGGTGGGTTCCGCTGTCTACTTCCTCCTGAAAAGATTTTTGTTACAACTTTGGCATTTACGATGTTATTCGCCAGTGGGCAGGTAGAGACAGTGAAAGTAGCATAGGTTTAGAGTGCTGGAATGCTTCAAAGGACATAAAGCGAGGTCGGGAGAGTGAGGGGAAGGATAGTCTGTCCTGGCAGGTGCCACTGGTACTCGCAGGATCTGATCAGGTCCTATCGGGTTGTGCAGCTCTGGGTTGAGGGATGGCTTCTCAGATCGCTTTCCCTGTTCTTGATATGAACTGCTTGACAAGTCGCTGAGTCTGGTCCTCGGCGCTCACGGTGAGGCAGTTGTCGACAGTCATTGGTTCGTTTCTTTCTCTAAAGTGTAACACGAGCTCTTGTCTTTCAAGTTCGAAGGTTTTACAGTTCAACAGGAAGTGTTCCATAGAGTTGTTGGCCCTGCATTCCTGACATACAGGGTCGGTCTAGCCAACACCCTAGTCGCATCTTCCACAGCTTGCAGATGACAGGGATTTTCGTCGGCGCTTGCACTTGGTTCTTGAGACTGGGTTTTTTAAGTAGTTTGTAGGCGACTCTGTCTTTATCGCTGGTCGACCACTGCAGAGACCATTCTCTGCAGATCTTGTTCCTGATAACTGCTTTTTGTTCTCTTTTGCCCAGTCCCGTGAACACTGTGTTAGGGCTGCTCGTGCCTCTTTTTGCCGCTCTGTCTGCTGCTTCGTTGCCTGCGATACCTATGTGAGCTGGGATCCAGCTAATGGTTACCTGGAATCCCAGGCTTCTAAGTCTCGTTGACAAAGTCAGGATTTCTTCTTTCAGGTCTTTTCGACTCACTTTCTTTTAATGACTGGACAGATGAAAGCGAGTCGGTGATGATAAGGAGCTTTATGGGCGGCTTTTCGCAGGCTAGCTCCAGTGCTTTTAGTATCTCTACCAGCCCTGCCGTGCATACTGCTGTATCGTCAGTAAGCTTGAATTCGTGGGTTGTTTTCCAAGCTGGTATGTAGACCCCTGCCCCGACAGCACCCGTGCTGGTTTTGGAGCCGTCTGTGTAGATTGTCATGATGTCTACTTCAGCATTCCGGATATACTCGTCGACTCTCGACTTTGCATCGAGGATGGATAACATAGTCTTCATTGTGTCTTATATTTATGCGGTCTATCTTCTACCTCTAGATTTGTCCCTGCTGTATCTGTATAACATTGCTCTCTGTGTTGCCCTGTCTGATGCCCATCTTGAAACCATTTGGTTTCTTGTCTAGCTATAAAGTGCTGACTGATCTATAAAACATTGGTCTAATGCTTTATACACAACACGCATAAAGGCGCAGAAAAGGATCCTTTACTTTACTGCTTCTGTACTACTGACTGAAAGAAACTGGTTGAACAGATGGCAGGATCATATTGCATGAACAGTTTTGTTTAATTCCTCGTAAACTGAAATACTTCAGTTAAAGTAAACGCCACATTGGTTTGGCCAAAACTTAAATGGAGGGTATTGCTACCGCTAGAAGAGGCATAGGGCGACCAACAACACCATAGTGGACACAGAAAGATGACAAATAATATCAAAGACACCGTTACTGCTGTGGGTTCTGCACCCCCCCCCCCCCCGCCAACCCCCCATTGTGGGAGGGAAAATAATATACTCACTGCCCTTACCCGAAACTCCAAGCAAGCAAGTCTTATCATGATCAAGTTCCTTGCCGGCTTGACTTCCGCCAGTTAGTGTATGGGTGATTCCAATAGTACATTTGCCAACAGATGTGGAAACAAACAGTATGCTTAGAAATAAGCTAGATCTGTAAAAGGATATGTAAGTAAAACTAAAGTTCTGGATCCAGACAAAAATGCAGAAATGGACGTGTTGAATGCTGAATACGGGTGGCAGCAAACGAATACATGGTCACGTGTCTAGGTTATGATTTGCGCTTCAACTCTGCAACACTCGCACAGTCAGCAAAACGTAACAACATATATTTCTTTCACAGGAACGTTTGGGTCTACCAACCCGCACACAATGAATGACAATGGAGCACTTGACCCATGATCGTTATGTCTATACACTGGCTAACATGGAATTGACCCCTCAAGCTCCGCATTTTCCAAAACATTCCTGCGGCACTCTATAGTACAGGGTACACTCGCTGTCAATCAGACTCTCGAGTTCACCGCTTCAGTGCATTGGTCGCTAGCCATCTCTCACGTCAGGGTTTGCAGTAAGAATGAACATCATCAGTTCTCGTTATGCCTAGTGGCACATGAGGCTTCAGAGAGGACTTGCCATGCTTTCCTGTCCTGCGCAATCTTCAGTGCAGTTTTCCATGTCAAAGATGCCGCACTCAGATCACTTTCCATCGTTCGTCTCCATGTTCTTTTTGGGCGACTCTGTTTTCTCTTTCCCTCTGGTGTTCATGTGAGAGCTGTTTTGGCGGGTATATCAGGATTCATTCTCATAAAGTGGCCAAGCCATTTCCATCTTATCTTGGTTATCATACTGTCTAAAGTTTCTTGGTTTGTGACTTGAAGTAGTTTAGTATTTGAGATTGTATCTGGCCAGAAAATTTTGATAATTCTACGTAGACATGTGTGGTGGAAGGTGGACAGCTTGTGTGCACCTTTTTAGTTATTCTCCAACATTCCGCTCCATAAAAAAGAACTGGCAAAATGATGCTCTTGTAGAGTCGGAGTTTCGTTCCTCTGCAGTAATTGTTGGATTTCCAGATTTGCCTCCTCCTTCCAAAAGCAGCTCTGGCTTTGTTCAGACGTGACTGTATGTCCTCTTCGGTCCCTCCCGGCAGGGACACCACACTGCCAAGATATGGGAAATGTTCTACATTTTCAAGAGTGGTTATTTATGATCACTGGTTGTTGGTTTGGACTGCTTGTCATGATCTTAGTTTTTTTTTTGGTATTTATTCTCAGTCCCACCATTTCTGCTGTGCTGTGTAGTCTGTTACTTTTTTCTTGTATATGTTCAGTTTATGTGATAGCAGTGCTATATCATCTGCAAAATCAAGGTCCTCAAGCATGGTGAATGGAGTCTATCGTATGCCTCTCAATGTCCTGTGTTCTTTAGTATCCAATCAATCACAAGGTTGAAGAGAGACGACACAACACATCCCTGTCTTACACTTGTCTTTACTGGGAAAGATGTATTGTAAGTTTTTATACTGCAGGAAAAGTCTTTATAGAAGAAAGCAATTTTGTTGAATATTTTTTCTGGAATTCCATAATGTCGTAAAATTTTCCATAGACTGTTTCTATATTAAGAATGAACAAGCTCCATCTAATTTACTCAGCTTGATCTCATACTGCTTTACTCAGTAACAGGCACTTTTACATCGTTTGACTGGGAACACCTACAAGACATAAGTTCCCTAATATGCACACAGCAAATCAGCCACATTGAGGATTCTACGATGACCGGCAGGACTCCAAACTCTGAGTCGCATCAGCAGACAGCCAATAGCCAACATCTACGAAGGTCACTTCTCGTAATTAGAATCACTGTCTTGTTTCAGTAGTGAACATGACTGCCACACACGTCGTCACCCAAGACAAGCTTCCTCACAGAGGAACACACATCTCTCTCTGCTCGACTCTTCTTAACTGGACTTTCTCCTTGACTGCACTCCTCAGTATATACACGTGTGAGATCTCTATAAGCTAATTAGTTTCGTATCCTTTACAGAACCAACCCCAGGATTTTTTAGCTGTTGTGGTTTTTCTAGGCAGTCTGCACACTTTACACCTTGTCCCCGCATACCCAGTCTTGCTGAACACAAACTAGGCATGCATATTAACCCAGGCTGGTTGACACCTTGTAAATATACGGTCAATACCCCCTCCCCCTCCCCCAATTGACATGCCTGGAGGGTAAACAACCAGAACTTTCCGTCGGCGAGAATAGCCAGTAAACGCGAAGAATAGAAGAAAAGAGGTAAAGAAGCAGAGAAAGAGGTGGAGGCAGAAGAAGAAGATGAGGATGATGAAGAAGAAGAAGAAGAAGAAGAAGAAGAAGAAGAAGAAGAAGAAGAAGAAGAAGAAGAAGAAGAAGATGATGATGATACTGATGTCGACGATTACGAAGAAGAAGCAGAAGAAAAAGAAAGCCACCACGGGCGTGACAGTTCATAAGGCCGAAACTTGCATGCACATTACTCAGTTTGATTCCGGCACACTGGGATAAATACACAGTTCTGCAATGGTTTTGATTGCTGATAATAATATTATCTGACTTGACAGGTCGTTTTTGCGGTAGCAATAAACCTCCTATTTTGACCTCGACTGGATCTCGAATGTGGATACAGTACAGGACCATTGGTAGAGGACACAAAAGCTTTGCGGCATCATACCAAGGTAGGATTAATATGTTGTAAAGTTTTGTAGACAATATGCTAGTTAATGTTTTCTTTTAAATGTATTCATTAACAACACTGAACTTAACAAGAACAGGGTATGTCAGACAAGTTCATATCAGGCAACAAAAAGAAACAACATTCGTAGTAGCGCTATTATAGAAAGGACAAGAAATCAGACAGTCTGGCCACGTAGCTAGATTATATTACAAAGTATTCCCCTTGTGAAAATGGGGGACCACAATTAGAGGGTAGGCAGGGGCCCATAGACCCACTACCTCATAGTAAACATGTCGTACAAGGTGAATAATTAGAGATGCTTACTTCGAAGTAGGAGTGCATGTGCCTGAGAGACAAAGAACCAATATTCTGCACACAAATAATTCAAATGTAGACAAAGGATGTGTAAGCAAAACTCAAGTCTGGAACAAGATTGCAGTCCAAACAAGGACTTTCAGAGTTAAATGACAAAGAAACAGTAGGTTATTTGTTGTTGTACTTTTAAGTTAAATCTGTGCTATAATCTTTGAAGGCAGAGATTACACATTTTTAATACTGTAATATGTCACTTTATGGTACGCAAAAAAAAAAAAAAAAAAAAAAATTATACTAACACAAAGAAAAGCCCTCAAAAGTTTTATTACCCTATTTTATAGAGTGAGCTCCCCCCCCCCCCCCCCCCCCCCCCCCCCTCATATTAACGTTTAGTTAAGGTAACGTTAGTCTCCATACGCATCCGTCCATATAGACACTAGCTCACTTCTGATTGGTAGTTTATGAACCTGTCACTTTGGAACAAGGTTTCGAGGGTGTTCCGCAATGCTGTTGATATCGTGTGTTGTATATTTCAGTACGTCAGCGCTTTTAACACAACAAAAACATGGAGAAACTGGCAAACACAACCTCCGTAGAGAGTGCATCAACCTATGACACATGCATTCTCTTTCTCCGGATGAAAACGTAGTATGCAAGACAACCCAAAAAGCAAACAAGAGAACGGGACACACCACCAGTCTTCAGAAAAGTCAACCATCTTAAAAAAACTTGTGAATGAAAAGTAACCCCCTCGGTTTAGTGAGATTTACGTGAACTTACCTAACATGTTTATAATTTCGTGCAGGGTTCTCTTTTATTCACTTACAGAATACGAAATGAAGATATAAAAGTAAGATAACTAATTTGTATCTTAAAGGGTAGAAATAGATTTGAAATAGGAAATTTATAAACCAGTAATTTCACACAGGAACTAATCAATTAAAGGATTAATGATAGATTATTCAATGCGCTAATAATAATTAAATATTTTGTTTAAGAAATCAGTTTAATCTCGACAGTAACATGTGGAGGGGAGATCACCAAGAATGAAGGACTGCTCGTCAGCCCGAACTATCCTGGCGAATATCCCAACCAGCAGACTTGCGTTTGGAGAATAACTGTGGAGGACGGATTTATTATATCCGTAACGTTTGACTATTTTCGTGTATGTGGCTATTTTTGTGTGTGTGTGTGTGTGTGTTTTTAAAAAATATTATTGAGTTATTTTAGCTTTATTTCTATAATGCTATTGTGTAAGTTTAGCTATAGAGCAAAACTTAAGTAAAAGTAAAGTTCTCTTTACACGCTCTTACGCGCATCGGGCATATGGGAAGAGCACCCATATTTTTACAGACCAATCGGCACTCGGTGGGTAATGTGGTCATCATTACGCCGACCGTCTTTTACTTTCCCAGGACAGCCCATCCTGGTACCCATTTGAGGCTGGGTCGACCTGCGACGTCCCATACCACGATACAAATCCACGCAGCCAGCAGTGGGTTTCGATCGCGGTACGTTGGATTACGAGTCAGACTCGCAACGCCTTAGCCACAGCCGCAGAGCAAAGCTTAGTTAACAAGAAATAGCTTAAGACGACTCTGTTAATATGAACACATTTTAGTTTAAGCAGGGATGTGTGTTACAGCTATTAGTCCTCGGGTTGAAGTCACTGTGGTGTAGCGGATAGACACTTCCCTGAGGTTCGGAAGTTCGTGGGTTCGGGTCCTGATGGAGCTGAATGTTTTTTCAAATTACCTTTACTCCCAGTTGGACCCAGCTTTGAGTGGTTACCAAGTGCAGTAATAGGAAGTATAGGCGGCAAGCGTGTTGCTGACCAGATCGCCTACAAAGCAAAGATTCATCTTTAAACTATAGGTCTACATCTATATTTCCAAAACACCTGAAGGCGGCCTTTATTTTTCTGTACTAGTCCTTAGTTAGAAGGATTTTTTTTAAAATTTTTGTTAACACAGACCTGATTTTCTGTCCTTTGAATTCGTGCTAATGGAATGTTACTTCATTTTTATTTTATCTGTAGTACGTTTAAGGACTATCTCTCAGTCCTTAAGAAAGAGAATAGGGGCTTTTAAGCTGAAATGCTATAGAAAGATTCTCAGAATATCTTGGACAAAGAAGATGAGAAATATTGACATCTTAAAAGATCTGAACATCAAGGAAGATTGGCTAATAAACAGCATCCTTTCTCGAAAGCTGAAATATTTTGGTCATATCAAGCGCCACGACGGATTGGAAAAAAATTATAGCAGAAGGCATGGTACCAGGAAGGAGGGGCAGAAGCCGACCGACATGAAGATGGGCACAGGATATAAGTGACTCCTTGAGTGTGAAAGTTCATGAGGCGGGAGAACTGGCAAGAGACCAAGTTTCTTACAGGCAGACTGTGATGAGAGCGACGTTCTGCAAAGGACCTGCTACATGATGATAATGATAGTACGTTTCAAAACCTCACACTTAAACAAATATCTCGCAAATCAAATTAAATGAGGAGAACTTACTAGTTGGTCAGCATATAAACGGGTTTTTAAAGCTGCTGGACGCCAGATAGTTTGCAAGATCTACTAATTTGTAATGTTTAACTCATATCTGAAGCATAAAATAATTGTGTGGTTTATAAAATTCAAAACTCTTTGTATTGTTGTTATAAAGGAGTCTTGTTATTTTTGACAGCTGTAATATTTGTTCTCTTTTTTTTCACCGCTGTTGGCCTCGATTAGATGGAACATACGCCAAACTGCCAATCTGACTACCTGGAATTTCGCGACGGTCTCAACGACACATCGCCGTTCTTGAGCAGACACTGCGGAAATAGAATACCCGGTGTCGTTAACTCTACGACAAATCACTTATACGTGAAGTTTGTCAGTGATGATTCTGTGAATATGTTTGGATTTTCGGCTTCCTTTACTAAAAGTAAGCATTCTGTTTTCTTAACGTAATAATACAATAAACAGTGTATATAATAGCTGGCTGTTAGATTAACCGCCCTCGTGTACAGGTGTAAATAATTGTACATAAAATAGCCCAAACAAAAGCACTATTTCAAAGGAAGAAGGACATACTGTGGAATATTTGTTAATCTGTTGACAAGGGAAAGCAAGTTCTAGATAGCTATAAAGGTGTTTATTCCTGGAAAAGTTATAAATGCTAAAGGTGAAAAAAAAACATATGTGTTAAAAATCGGGAAAATAGGGGCCAGAAGAGATTAAGACCAGGGTAGGGACAATAAATGTATGTGGATAGGGCAATAAAGCATAACAAGTGATATAATTATCGGAGAAATATGATGTTAAAGTATTCGGCTCATTAGAAGTGAGAATGAAAGAATGAGAAATGAAGAAACTACATAAAAATTATGTATTGTTTCAATCGGGAGTATAGGAAATGCAACGTGCAAAACATGGATTAGGATTTATCATCGACCCCGAAACTGCACAAAAAATATACTTGAAGTTTAGCTACATTTCGGAAAGAATTATTAGCTTGAAATTAAAAGCATGAAATAGTTCAGATGTTTTTTTTTTCTGTTTAAGTATATGCTCCGTGCAAAAGAAATTACTGTTTGGATGATTTAGATCAATTCTTTGAGGACCTGGATGACGAAATTGAAAGATAGATAATATTGAAAAGCTGATCGTGATGGGCGATTTTAAATGGTGAGACAGGACGGACAGAAGAACATTTACAAGATACCTAGGTAGTAATGGAGATAACAGCTTTAGAAATGAAAATGGCGAAAGATATGTGTACAACATTATTTATGTTATTACTGTCACATACCGCTCGCGTCGCGTGCCTGATTTAAGGATTGCTCCTTAAAAACCAACAGCACTCTGAAATAATAATGTTGAGGCGTTGGCTCGTATTGGTCTAAGGGAGATCCCGTGGCCAATATACCCTCAACTTATTTCAGGAGTAGGGCAACTGAAGCTCTGGCATTACAGAATATCTCATATTCCTAGGCACACTTGGCTGGACACCCCCACTACTATAAAAAGATAGCACTCAGGTAATAATAGAATACTTTGATAGCCATGTTAACACAGATTACACTCACTAATCACACAAACATAAAAGCTAGCCAGTTAGAATGGTGAAACAGGGACACCCAAGTCAGCCATGAAAATGTTTGAAACATGTAATAATTTCAACATATATATATATCAGCGATTCTTCAAGTCAACTTTCATCATGAGGATGAACAAGCTACTGATGATCAGCGCTCACAAAATTTGCAGTTATGCTTCCCAAACGACAAGCGATTGGCCCATTTACACCTAAAACACGCAAGAGGAGGGCATTAATTGCTTCAAAAACAGACGAGCAATGTGAGGTAAGACTGGAAACCATTCGAGTGCGCACTGCTGAAGCCCGTTCATCTCAATCAGACCAGCAACGGAAAGCAAGACTCGAAAACGTTCAAATGCGCACTACTTTATCCAGGCGAACACTGCATGTTGATTTGAATCTTGGTGCCTTCCATTACACCAGCAATTATGATTGGTCTTCATCCACTCTCGCTTGTTGGCAAAATGGATAAATTGTGCGTACATTGCAGTGCCTCCAAATTTAAGAATGACATGCCGGGTATGTGCTGCGCTGGTGGAAAAGTTAAATGGCCAGTATTACATTCACCACCCGAACCATTATCATCATTGGTGACCCAGGCCAGTCGACACATTTCTTGGCAAACATAAGTACATTTGCAAATATGTCAACAAAGGAGGCGATATGGCAGTCTTTGGAATGGGACATGCAGCTGCATCTATCGATGAAATCAAGCAATATCAGCTGGGGCGCTACATTAGTAGCAATGAAGCGGTATGGCGCATTTTCTCATTTCCAATTCATGAATGACATCCAGCAGTTGTTCATTTAGCAGTGCACCTTGACAATGGACAGCGCGTGTACTTCACTACAGAGAATGCACATGCACGAGCATTGTTACCACCGCCAACCACGTTAACTGATTTTTCTCATTGTGTAGAGATATGTTTGCAAAGACACTGCTTTACTCTGACCTGCCAGTATACTACACATGGAATGCATCAGCTAAAATGTTTCAACGTTGCAAGCAAGGTCAAGCGGTTGACGGACATCTTAATTTATATTCTACTGATATTTTAGGCCGTCTGTACACTGTTCATCCCAAAAAATGCAGATTGCTTTTACTTGCGATTACTTTTAATCAACAAACGGGGACCGGCATCCTTCCAGGACTTGAGAACAGTTTATGGTAAAGTATGCGCTACTTACCGTGAAGGTTGTCAAGAATTAAATCTTCTTGAAAATGATGCACATTGGGACACTTCACTCGCTGATGCTTCGAATACTGCTCGACCACAGCAAATACGCACATTATTTGCAATAATATTAACAACTTGCTTCCCATTCATTCCAAAAGAGCTTTGGAAAAAATACAAAGACTACATGAGTGAAGACATCCTGGCGTGAAACGAAGCATGATCAGGACCTTCAATTCATACCAAATGTATATAATGAGGCATTTGTTTGCATTGAGGACATATGTTTGACAATAACTAACAAAGCACTGGTTCAGGTGGGACTGGCTGTACAATCTGCAAACAACCTTTTCGATCGTGAGTTGCCATGAATCCGAACATCTAAGACAAATTACCAGGCGGTGTGACAACGTATAAGTCTATCAATACTGTAATGAATCAGGACGAAATTGTTAATTATCCAACTGAGTTCTTAAATTCACTTGATTTGCCAGGCATGCCACCCCACATTTTAACCGTGAAAATTGGCGTGCCCATCATTCTTCTCAGAAACATCAATCCGCCACGTCTTTGCAATGGTACCAGGCTTTCAGTGAAAAGGCTGATGCTCAATGTCATCGAAGGTACAATTTTAAATGGGAAATTTAAGGGTGAGAATATACTTTTGCCACCCATCCCAATGATTCCAACAGACATGCCACTTGACTTCAGACGCTTGCAGCTTCAGGTGCGACTCGCCTTTGCAATGACCATAAACAAATCACAGGGACAATCCATACAAGTGTGTGGACTACGTTTGGAACATCCATGCTTTTTACATGGACTGCTATATGTGGCCTGTTCACGCATCGGAAAACCTTCTAATTTATTTTTGTACGCGCCAGACGGAAGAACAAAGAATATTGTTTAACAAAAGCACTTCAGTAAACACATTTTTAATGTTAAATTACCGGCACAATGATCCAATATAATTACATTTTGTTAAAGCGATTTTCCTTTCAATTCACTTTCCATTGTAGCAACGCGTGCAGGGTTGTTTACAGCAATTAGCAAATGTGCTCATTTCGTAATTATGGTGTATTTTTCCACTTTTCATTGCTTTTCACTAGAGTGATTTTTCCAACTACTTCGATGAAGGAGAAAGTAGAATGTGAACTGGGGGATGAGTGGTTACAATAAACTGTTTACTGAGATAGATTTAAGTTACAGTAACTGCCTTACCCACTCAAAGTTTTATTAGCTGTGGTTTAGCTGTTGCACTGTACATCGCTAGCGTGAAGGGAAGACACATTTCTATGTTCTCTATTTTCCATGTAGCCAAATTACGCCACAGCAACGCGTGGCCGGGTACAGCTAGTTTATATATAAATCTCAAGACAATCAAGATAGTTTCCATTGAATGGAGCTCAGGACTTGAAGTCACAGCGATGATGTTGCAACAGCCAATTAAGTTCTCAGAGAATGCATGATTCATCACTGTGAATTATAGGTAGCAATATAAATAAAGCAAGTGGCATGTCATCTCAGCTGTTACTTATCAAATTTGGTAGGTCACTGCTCCCCTCAGTTCATGGTGATTTGAATCGGCTGACTCAAAAGATCGCTTTGCCTCGGGTTGATCTGGTAAACACTGATCGTCTCACATATGAGGACAAAGGAACTGCACTGGAGCCCAACAAAGCTCCTGAAGAAGGCTTCCTTGGATTGATGACACAGGTGACCTGCAATACTGTCTCTCAGTCACTGGAACTCACACACAAGCTCCTGCCATGTTGAGGTTGTGGAAACAATAGGTAGAATTTTGGGTAGATTTGGTGATAGGGATGGTATGGGTTGGTGATTGTTGGTTGGACTGTGATTCGTCTGCCTGACCTCCAAGGAGGTATCATTCAAAGCTTAGGAATCCTTCAAATATTAAACTGGTATTTTGAATACGCCCAAGTTTAATGAGAGAATTTAAAAAGTCTCCCGACACCTCAGAGGTCTGGCAAAAGAATGCCCGCCCCAGATTCCGCTTTGCGTCTCTAGAAAAGAAGTGCTGTATTCGTGCCGAAGGAGTAAAAAGGCTTACAGGAATTTCTGAATAAAATTCGAGAAATATTTATCCCACAGTTAAAAGTTTGAAAATGTAGACTTCTCAAATCAACTAGAGGGTCTAGAAATGTTTAAGTCACCAGATAGAGGTATATATTATTATGAGGGACTATATAACCCCCCCCCCCCCCTCCCGGACGGGTTTAAATTTGAAATGTGACGTGCCCGCTAGGGATGTCAGCGTTACGACTAGTCTACAGTGTAGGGTTGGTTGTTCACTCCACATCAATTACCAGTACCTTCTTTCAACATAAAGAACAAGTATTTACCGAGAATAAACGAATGATGATCCAGATACTAAGAGTCAGATTGACTACACCCTGATTTAAAAAAAAAAAAAAAGAGACTTTAATGAAATTACAGATTAGAGAGTTATACCAAACCTGAGTTTAGATACGGATCATAACATAAGATTGCGATACCTGGCAGAGAAGTCAAGATAATTTATCAAACAAGAAAAAAATTTCTTAAAAGTGTTATAATTAAATGGAATGTACTAATGTGTATGTAAAATAGTTGAACATTTTTACCAAAAATTACAGGAAAATTTAAAGAAAAAAAAAAAAAAAAAAAAAACTCACATATGGGGTAAATACAGAATGGGTGAATTTCGGGGCGGAACTATAAAAAAAGAACAAGAAATATGTAAAACTAAATAAAAAGGCAACATATGGTGTAAATTCTCAACATGGTGGCCTAAAGAAATAAGAAGAATTGTGAGCAATAAAAGATAACTTATGGCATTTGGCTGAGGAGCAGAACTGAAGGGGATTACATAACACACATGATAATTAGAAGAGATGTAAACAGAGCGATCAGACAAGCAAAAAGAGATTCATGGGAAACGATTTGAAGCAATATTGTTGAAGAAGAAAGAACATTAGTGAAATTTACTACCAAAAAATCGAAAGCATGAGAAACAAGAATGACGAATGCAACCCAACAGAAATTATAAATAATGAAGAAGGTCAACCTTTTATAGAGCCTAACACAATTTTAGTCCGGTTGAGTAATTACTTTGAATCATTAGTTGCAATAAACCATATGAAATCAGGGAAGAACATAACAAACAAATCGGAACTAATGACAGTGGAACTAGAACCTGGTATATTATTAGAAAAAGTAGAATGTGTCAATTATATCGCCCATAGACTAAAGGCGGCAGGTATTGATGATCAACTTGCTGAGACCATCAAGGAAGCAGGAGAGACAGGAATAACATGGTTTAAGATAATATTCCAGCTGGCATGGGAAAATTAAGAAACACCATCAGATGGGACTGTCATCGTCCCGTTATAGAAAAAAAAGTAAGAGGGAAGAACTGTATTAATTACAGAGGACTATCGCTTCTCAGTCACACTGGAAAAGTGTATGCTAAGATCATCGAAAGAAGGCTTAGACCAGTGATAGAGTATCAAATTTCCGGAGCATAGATGGGTTTGCAGAAATTGCATAGATGCCATTTATAGATTGAGACACTATCAGAGAGAGCAATAGAACACGGTAAGACCTGTTTGCTCATTCACAGACCAGGAAAAATCCTTAGAGTCGACAGGAACATTTTATGGGAAAGTTTGGGGGGAAAAAGAATCAGCAATCATCTCATTAATATTCGCAAAAGCTCCTACACATGTAGCTTTTTCTTCTTCTTTTGCGTTCGACATCAGTCATGCTAAACGTGCGTTTAAGGTCGCCACCGGTCCCCCATAGCTTCTCTTGCAATGTGGCTCCCTTGGGCCAGATCCAGTCTTTGCTGGGAGAGGTTAGGGCAGTACTGTAGTATGTGTTCAGGAGTTTGTCTTTCTGCTCCACAATCACAGGCAGCAGATTCTTTTATGCCCATCCTGTACAAGTGTGCTCGAAGACCACAGTGCCCAGTCCGAAGTCTAAAAATTAATGTTTGTTCTTTCCTGTTGAGTTTGTTTATGCTGTCACTCTCTGGTCTGTAATCTCCATTCTGCCTTTTCCACTGCCGCTTGAAAGACTGCTATAGAGCTGTTTTGGTTTCCTTGTAGCTGTGTAGTGAATGAGGTTATGAAATATAACTCCCAGCTTTTACCAACTCATCTGCTCTCTCATTTTCTTGAATACCACAGTGGGCTGGTATCCACTGCAAGACCAGTTCTGCTTCCTTGAGGAGTAAGCCAATGTTGGCCCTTAGATCAGCAATTATTTTGTCTTGTTTTTTGCTGGATGGTGCTTGGAGAACAGACAATGAGTCACTAAGTATAACAATTTGGTGCCCTCCGTGTTCTTGAGTGATGAGATGTTGGACTGCAGAGAGGAGGGCAGTTGCCTTAGCTCTGAAGTTAGTGCAAATGTCACCTGCTGGTAGAGAGAGAGTTTCTGCTCTACTGCTAGGGGGTTTAATGTAAATTCCAAAACCCCCCTTTCTGACTGCATCGGTAGCAGAGCCATCGGTGAAAACCTGAGTTCAAGTGGTGTTTGGATACTTCTCATCAAGCATAGCAAGGGCCAGGGTTCTCTGTTGTGTCTTCGTCTGGGCATCTTTTGAAGTGATTCCTGGTACCTTTAGGACTACATTTGCTTTCTCTGGCTTGCTTGTCCATGGTTCTGGCCTAAGTTTTTCGCACAGTGCAACATCTCTTTCAAGCAGATCTTGGTGCTGTCTGTACAGTTCTCTAGCAAGGTGGTTGGGTCTTTTTAATTTCTCATACTGTAAAAGAGTTTTGTATTGTCTTCTGAGTTCGAATGGTTCAGTATCTGCTATCTTTTCTTTTTCTCTGATGGGGGTGGTTTTTATGGCTCCGAGAACAATCCCTAATCCCATATTCTGAATCTTGTCCAGTTTTCCCATTGTTGTCTTGGCTGCTGCAGCCCATGCAGTGGAGGCATATTCCATGGCTGGCCTGACTGCTCCAGTATATACTTGTTTTAGGATTCTAGAGTTGGCGCCCCATGTGGTACCCGCTAATTTTTTCATCACTGCAAGCTTCTTGAATGCTTTTCCCTGTACTGCTTCTACATGTGACCTCTAAGTTAGTCGCGAATCAAGTGTAACGCCCAGAAAGGTAGGAGTGTCAGTCTGTGGAATGAGCTGGTTTTTAATCCAAATTTCGATTGTTTCTTTTTTGGGGGAGAGAGAGAAAAGTGATGCCGTGCTTTTTTGAATTATTTAGCTTTAGATCCCAATTTTCGGTCCAAGCTTCTACATTTTCCAGTTTTCTGTAACAGATATGAGGCTGTGGTAGTGTATTCGGAGGCCGTCCAAACTGCAAAGTCATCGGCATGTAGTGTATTAAAAACGTGCTGGTGACAGGTTGCTGTGATATCATTTATGTAAACCAGGAACAGAGTTGGTGCTATCGCACTGCCCTGGGGAACTCCTTCTCTTAGTTTTGCCAGTTTGCCGACGCGTCCATCAATTCTGAATCTGGCTCTGCGTTGGAAAAGAAAGTCTTTGATTCACTTGTACATGTTGTGGCACAACTCCTGCCTGTAGCAGTTTTAGTTGTAGGCCTTCTTTCCCAACTGTATG
This sequence comes from Candidula unifasciata, assembly GCA_905116865.2. Classification (NCBI taxonomy): domain Eukaryota; kingdom Metazoa; phylum Mollusca; class Gastropoda; order Stylommatophora; family Geomitridae; genus Candidula; species Candidula unifasciata. Next base: position 98,860 of record CAJHNH020001983.1, on the reverse strand, counting down.
AAAAGCACGAGAGAGGTCAAAGAAGAAAGCAAGAACTTTCTTTTTTTCATGGAAGGCATTCTCAATTTCCTGTGTCAGATATGTCAACTGGTCCTCCGTATTTCTGTGCTGTCTGTATCCTGTCTGCGTGGTGGTGATTACCGAGTTTGTTTCCAAGAACCATATTAGTCTTTTATTTACTAATTTCTCCATCAATTTTCCTACAAAACTAAGAAGGCTAATGGGTCTGTAGCTTTTTGGGTCTCTTCTGTCTCCACCCTTTTTAAGGATAGGCTGGATGAAGGCTTCCTTCCAGGCTGACGGTACTACCCCTTTTTGTCAGCTCTGGTTGTAAATGCAGAGGAGAAACTTCTTGGCAGCAGGTCCAAGATGAGAGAGAAATTCGTTTGTAATGCCGTCAGCCCCTGGGGCTTTCTTCATTTTCAACTCTCCAATTCCAACTTCTAGCTCTTGCATAGTAAACTTTTCTGACATGCAGGTCTCTTTTGTTTTTGTGCTAGCGTATGTTAGAAGAGTCTTGGTCTGGTTTCGTACTTCTTTTATTCTTTGCATGGGAAAATGAACCTCAGTTTCCTTCTGGTGTGTTTCAGCTAGCACATCTGCTGCTACCTTGCCAGTAACAAATCCATCGTCTGTTTGGAGTACAACTCTGGCTTTTTCTGTCTTGTCTCCATTCAAACTTTTTGTGAGATTCCACAGACGTGAAGTGTCCTTCTCGAGGTTAAATGACGCTGTCTTTTTGTGCCAGCTTTCCCGCATCTGATTATTTCTCTCTTTGATGAAGCCTGCTTTTGCTCTGTTATGCAGTATTACATTTTTATCTGTCGGATCCTTCTCCATATTTTCCCTCCGGATACTAAGTTTGGAATGCAGAGTGTCCAGTTCAGGCGACCAGTAAGGTTTAAAGTGTTTCCTGCTGCCTCGTGGTATGTTACCCTTGGCTGCATTTAGAATAGTTGTGTTAAGGATCATCAGTTTGGCATTTATTTCCAGGCTTCTGAAGAAGACTCTCTTCAACATGTTGTCCAAATAGGAAGTGAAAAGGCTCCAGTTAGCCTTCTTGTAATTCCAGCTGGGGGTGGGGGGGGGGGGGGGGGTCTTTTCCTTAGTAACTTCTCTACTCTTGTTAATAGAAAGGATTACGGGCCTGTGATCACTGCCTCCCAGCTGTTGACATACATCCCGGCTGGTAACTTTCTCCACGTCTTCAGTTGCTATAGCTAAGTCTGGGGTGCTGGTTTTCCTCCAAGCTCGAGAGTAGAATCTGTCTGGGTCGTCACGATGATTTATCAGAACTAGAGTGTTGCTGATTATCCAGTTTTCTACCTCTTCTCCCTTCGCATTGAGGTCTGTGTAGCCCCAGCTAGGTAAGTGGCTTTTTAGATCTCCGACAGCAATCCAGTTTTCTGTGTTTAATAGGATGGGTCCCAGATTAAAATCTCTGTTTGGCGGTGAGTAGATGTTGCATACTGTCACATCTCCCCTTGCACCCTTGATAGTGACTGTGATAAACTCTGTATCCCCACACTGAGATCTCTGGGTTTCCCAAGCTGTGATCGTGTTCTTGACAGCAGTCAAGACTCCTCCTTTTGGACGATCTAACCTGTCGTGTCGGAAGATTTGGTATCCCCTGATAGAGAATCTGTGTGCACTTGTGAGGTGAGTCTCTTGGATGCAGCATATGTCAATATCGTGCTGCTTCAAAAAATTTTGTAGTTCAGTTTTCTGCAGCCTCACTCCCTCAGCATTCCAATGCATTATTGTCAGTTTGTGTCCAGTTGCATTACTCTGTTCTTCCTGGTCACTCCAGAAGATTCAGAGGTTGTGGAACTAGTAGCTTGGGGTGGGCACCCTCGAGGCAGGGGGCACGGCGCCATCCCTACCCGTCCACGTCCAATAGAAATGACACCATAACGTGATAATTTTGTTTGCATGACCATATCGCTAGTGCGTAGATGCCCGATTTTTAGTCCCGTGCCTAGTAGGCTGACAGCTTCCGACTTCGACGGTTGAGGTTTATTTTAAGGATTCCCCCTCCCATAGGCTGATTGCCTTCCAGGGCTTATTAGCTCTGCCTACCCGCATTTTCTGTCGGGCTTTGTTGCCCTAGCCTTTGTTCTTACAGGAACCTCCCACAAGACAGTGGGGGTTTGGCATTCGGTGTGTCCTTCACGTAGATGAATTGCCTTTCAGGGCTTTTGAGATTCATTTGCCCAGTACACACGTAGCAAATGCTGCATAAGATCGAAGGCTGGATTGACAAGAACTTAAAATAAATTGAGAATAAACACTACGAAGGCAGAGACAATGGTGATAGGAAGACAGAAAAACTATTTAACAATAAAACTGAAAAAAAGGGGCAATGCCTTAAGATTACCAAAGGAATTCGTGTATTTAGGAGTTTCAAGGAAGGACAGAATACGAAATCATGAAATCAGACGAATGCTAGGAATAAAGCCAGTCTTACAGGTCATCAAATAACAATAAATGAAGTGGTTCCGACACCTAACAAGAATGTCCTAATACTATCTACCAAAGCGAGCCACACACAGCAGATATAGTGCCAGCGGAAGACCTCGAAAATATGGAGTGATGAACTAGAGCTAGAAGACCATCTTTCTTTACTGATCATTACCCTTGAGCCGTCCACTGTGAGGGGTACTGCCGGTAGCTACGAGTTCGCCGATATAGCTATAAAAGTCATAGTGAATCAATGACAGCAAATTAGTGAGACAAGGCTGCTGAAATTGTTTATAGGATGACACATGAGAACACCATGGACAGACACAAAACACAGGTCAGATGTCTTGACGGAAAATAATTACTGAAAGGTCAGGCGTGTGAATGGAAAGCAATCTGTTGTCTTTAGTAACATCATGAAAAAAGGAAAATGAGTACACAGTGACAACATGTTGATTTTGAACAGGCACGAGGGAATGTCATAGGGCATACCCCTGGGGATATCATATAGGAATCTCTTAGGGGATTTTGGTGTGGAGATAGTAATAATAAAAGTCATTGAGAACACCATCATACGAGATATGTGAAAAGATATGAAACGACCTTCCCCTTGGTTAAAATAAACTTTTTTAAGCCATGGTGCCATTTTGAAGGTTTAAGATTAATTCTGTCCGTATTCCGCAGTTGTGGATTTCAGGCTGTGCGATATTAATGTCCAATTACGACACCTTTTATTCAGTGGTGACTCACTTGTCATGTTCATAATAGGCTTGTTTCCATAGCGAGGCGCACACGCTCTTTAGAGGTGACAGGTTTGAATACCGGTATGGTAACTATAGCTTTCGAATACTGTGTTGTCTAGTATGTCATTCTATCTTTATACTTCTTTAAATGAGTGCTAATCAATACATTATCTGTTTCGTTATTATATATAATATGAAAACCTATGCAATGACATTGTGATAGTGAAAATGTGCTACCTCTAGAGCAGACTGGTTATTATTCGCCTTAGTTTGTCTATATGTAAAAGGAATAAACTCACAGGGAGCAAGTACAGCAGGGATCTACCAGTCGTCAGTAGAAATTATCCTCGTCGACAAGTGTTTCGGCCCACGATTCCTAGACACTTTCGGAGGTGGGCCCTACTGAGTTCATGAAGCTCAGGGCTGGTATCCTGCTGCACGGATGGTGTTTTTCTTTAGGTTAGGGACAAGACGACTTGGTGGTTTGCAGAAGGTACTGTGAGATAAGAAGTCGTCGCGGCAGCCTAATTAGAACAGTCAGCGTACCTGGACGACCGAGCGACAAGCTTACGATTGGTTTACCGGACACATGTTGGACTTTGTTAGCAGTCTGGTTTACAGGACACATGTTGGACTTTTGTTAGCAGGTAGCAGAGA
>CAJHNH020001983.1:0-90000 GCA_905116865.2 Candidula unifasciata | reverse complement strand
TTGTTGTTGACGAGTCGCTACTTCTTTTCAAAGGAAGGTTGTCATTCAGACAGTACATGCCGTCATAGAGAAGTAAATTTGGTGTGAACCTTTGTTTCGTGTGACTGTAGAACTTGGTATATTTTCGATTTCATTGTGTACACTGTTGTCAACAGCGACATTACTGACTCAGGTTTAATTAAGGAAAGGGGCTGATAAATGTATCCATTTTACTGGCGCCCTCTCTGCAGAAAGGCCACCCACCTACTTTATGTAGATAACTGGTACACTAGTACAGATTTATGTGGCTTCATGGTCAGGCTACAAATGCGTTTGGTACTGTTCGTAAATCTAGGAAAAAGAGCAAAAATTAAAGAAAGGAGAAGTTAGCTCCAAGTCTGCTGCATGTTTATTAGCTATAAAATGGTGTGACAAACAAGAGGTGTGGATGCTAACAACATGCCACAATTCAGAAATAGTAGCTACAGAAAAAATAGACAGGAAAACTGGGTTAAATATTGTAAAGCCACAATGTGTTGTGGATTACAACAAATGCATGGGTTTCGTAGATCGTACCGACATGCTTCTCTGTTCTATTTAATATGATAGAAAAACTGTAAAATGGTATATAAAGCTTTTTTTTTTTCACGTCTTAGAACTATCTATTTTAAATGTACATATATTGTTTAAGCTATTGTTAAAAAAAAAAAAAAAAAAAAAACTTCTGTTGCCGATTTTCAACTAATATTAGTAAAAATAAATTCTAAAAAAAATATTGGAAGGAGAAGAAAAGAAGTGAAGGAGGACAAAAAAGTAAAGATACGCCACTTGGTTTGGTACAACGGCATTTCCCTTCAATAGTAGAGTCCGAAACATCAAAGAAGAAATGCCCAACAAGAAAGTGTGTGGTATGCTCATAAAGCAAAAAAACGACGAGAAACCAGATACATGTGTAAGGATTGTGAAGAGGCAGGCATTGTGTGTCGCACCTTATTTTGAAACATTTCACACAAAAAGATACTATTAATAATATTAAAAATCATGTATTTACCTACTTAAGTCTTTTGTGTTTGCTTTGTAAGTTTGTAGTGCTTTCTTTTAGTTAATGAGGTTCATGGCGTAGCTATACGCGACTGACTTGTCAGCGCTAAGGTCAACCATACGCCTTCGAAGAGTTTTTTTTTAGATATACAATTCACACCCCGCGCTGGCGGCGCGTCTTCGGCTTTTGGAAAAAGGGGGGGGGGGAAGAAAGGTATTTAGCACAAGGGGAAAGATTAGCGGTCGCCTGGCCTAGCTCAGTGGTGTACGGCTAATGGTGGGTATGTAACAGTGTAAGGGTTTACTAAAACATTGACTGCGGGAGACAGAGCATCTTTGGGTATGCCCGGTGTGCCATAATATCGATTCTTAATTCAGTTTTTCAATAAATAATGAATGAGCGTGATAAAGACCGCTGTCCTGATCCAGAATTTTGGTGATCGTATGAGAAGGCGAATATGACACATTCGACACATAATATGATGATGATGATGCCGAAGATGGAGATTTGATGAGGCGAAGCTTTCTTATTGTTTGATCAAACGAGTGAAGACAAATGTGAATGCTTTATGACAATACGGTGATAGTACTAAACAGATCATCCAATTTCGTCATCATTCATGTTCGAGCTGAACAAAGCTATTGTCCCCCTCCCCACCCCTTCCCCCCTTCCCCTCCCCCCCCCAAAAAAAAAATGAATTTGACTCACCGGTAGACCCGACCTTTAGTGGGTACCTGACAAAGTCTTGGGAAGTAAAGGCAGTCGGCGTGATGTTGACCACTTCACTCGTCAAGTTCTGAATAGTCTACAAAATATATGTCTAGCTCTACATGTCCAATACTTCTTTACGCCAATACCCAAAACATGAAACGGGCCCAATACTATTATTTCTTATAGAAAGCTATCACATTGTTCCCCTTCTCTTGTTCAGCATCAATTTGTTTGTTGTTGTTGCAACAACGTTCTTGTCATTTCATAATCATATGGTCAGACGTTTCTAAGTACCCACGATCTTCCTGGGAAGTATCCAACTTTTGTTTCGCCGTCATCAGTGTCTGAAGAGTGTAAAGCTTTTACTCTCTTCACTGACGCCAGCCGTCTTACTATATTACTGAGAACATTTTAAAAATAATACTGCAAGAATGTATGGTCGCAGTATAGTAATACTATTATAACTGCTTCTGCTACTACTACTACTACTGCTGCTACTACTATCACCATCATCTGAATTACGTTCGGTTTCAACAGACTGATAGTTAATTATTGTAAAACACAACTTTAAACTTCGTTACGTGAAATTTACAGGACCTTACAATCAAAACCGAAATTTGTTGGCTGCTTGTGATTTTCCTAAGCAATTCTACTTCCAGTAGTTTGCCATTGCTCTCTGCATTGCTGATGTAATACTCTTGTTGAAAGCAAGGCAGTTATGTCTGCTAGGAAATCTTCACTGCATAAACACAAAGACGTCGATATTCCTCACACATACACATAAACACCAACACATACTGAAACACAACGACACAATCACACATAAAAAACATGTATTTCTCTATATTTTTCTTTCATTCACACATCTATTCACACAGGCTCACACACCCACACTACATAAATACAAACAAAACAGATGTGTTTCTGGAAAGCACCTTTATTAAAAGTCGTGCACCTCACCACCCGTGTGGTTTTATGTACAGCCTTCTCTAGAGCTCTGTACCGTCCACTATAAGAGCCCATCTATCATTGTGGTACAGGGGAGAATGGAACTCCAATCGTTCCTACAGCTCCACAGATTTGATTTCACAGTCACCAAGTGCTAATCCGGTACATCCCTGACAGCCATGGATTACAAACCTGCATGTAATGGACACGTAAAATGATTTTTTTTCTCCAAATATAGACAAATGCACACACACAAACACATACACACAAATGAAGAAGTAATCAAACTGTTAGAACAATTAAACATCGATGGAAAAGATCTACAAATAATGAAGAATATGTATTGGCAGCAAACAGCGGCTATAAGAATTAACAACTGTTTAGGTACATTTTAGTGCAACAACTGTTTAGGTACATTTCAGAGCATAAAGAGGGGTGTACGACAAGGATGTGTACTGTCACCTGATTTTGTTTTTCACTATACAGTGAATATATAATGAGATCTTCAATTGATATGCCCGGAATTGTGGTTGGTTGGCACAATTTAAACAATTTACGTTATGCTGATGACACAGTCTTGATAGCAACAAGTCAGGAAATAATAGACATTGTGGTGCTGGAAAGGGGATGAATGGGCCTCAGTTTGATTAATGAAAAGACAGAAGTAATTGTAGTTTAAAAAAAAAAAAAAAAGAATTATTTCAAAATGAGTAATAAAACTCAATGGTGTTATTTTGGCACACGTACAGAAATTCAAGCATCTGGGCACATGGAAAACATCACATGGAAGATGCATTACTGAAATAAGAAACAGGCCAGGCAAAAACTGCATTTTATAAAATGAAGAACATCTTATGCAATATATATTTGTCATTGAGGGCTAGAAAAAGAATTCTTGCTTGCTATATACATCCAGTTTTAACATATGGCTGTGAGTCCTGCACAATCGTTAGGCAGGCCAAAAAATGTATTGAGGCCTTAGAGATGTAGTTTTATAAAGAAATGCCTAAAATACATTGGGCAGCCAAAAAAGAGCAACCAAGAGGTTTTAAAAAAGGTGGGAGCCCGAAGACAACTTATCACTGACATCAGAAGGAGACAGTCATCATTTTTGGGCCATGTTATGAGAAGAGGGAAAATAGAGCATGTTGTGACCAATGGAAAGATCTGTGGAAGCAGGGATAGAGGAAGACAGCGAGAGAAGATTATTGATAGTCTTGTTGCATGGCATGTAGGTGTGTCAGCACAGGAACTGATCCACGCTGCAGGAGACCGCAGATTGTGGAGAGGCATGATCGCCTACGCCAGTCGGCAAGGCACCTTATGATGATGATGATAATAATGATAATAATGATGATAATGATGATAATGATGATGATGGGGTTACATATAATATTCCATATTATTTAGCTTTAGCTGCGCAATCGTTTTTCCCCACACTGACTGAGGTATACACAGGATTTGTGTGGATCAGGCATAGGAAGTGAATGAGAGTGAAGGAAGAAATATTTGCAGAAAGGGTGAGAGCTGAGCGTCTAAAAAGAAACAAATAAACACAAATGTTCACAACAATTTTCCTGAATTCCTGTGCTATCATTGTAAAAGACTTTGCTTGACACAGGCGGGTCTTGCTAGTCACACTCGCCATCGCCATAGGATGTGAGTCCCATGCTTCCTCATAACGCAATATAACACTATCATCTAGAAAGACGGAAAGGTGCTAATCAATCAATCAATAACAGGCGTTTGCAAATATTATTGAGATTATTGCTGATTCACTTTTCCCCCATACTTTCCCACAACATGTTCAGGTCGACTCTATTGAAGGCTTTTTTCCTGGTTTGTGAATGTCAACAAACAGGTCTTACAGTGTTCTATTGTTCTTTCTGATAGTTGACTCAATGTCTAAATGGCACCTTGAAAAACTTCTAAAAGCTCATCTGTGCTTCTGAAAGTTGATACTTTATTTTTGGTCTAAGTCTTCTTTCGATGATCTTAGCATACACTTTTCTAGTGTGACTGAGAAGCGACATTCCTCTGTAATTAGAAAAGTCCTCTTACTTAGTTTATTTTCATATAGCGGGACGATGACAGCAGTCTGCCCTATCTGATGGTGTTTCTTGATTTTCCCATGCCCCCTGAAATATTCTCTTTAACCATATTGCCCCCGCTTCTATTGTTGCCTTGATGGTCTCAACAAGTAGATCATCGATCAATACCGGTTGCCTTTGGTTTAGGGGGTGTATGAATGACATATTCTACTTCATCTAACATTATACCAGGTTCTAGTTCCTCTGCCGTTAGTTTCTTGTTTTTATATTCCTCCCTGCTTTCATATATTTTATTACAGTTAAGTAATGATTCAAAGTTATTATTCAACCTGACTAAAATTTTGTTAGGCTTTATAAAAGGTTGACCTTTTTCATTTTTTATAATTTTTGTTGGGTTGCATTCTTCATTCTTGTTTCTCTTGCCTTAATTTGTTTGTACTAAATTTCACTACTGGTCTTTCTTCTTTAACAATCTTGCTTCCAAACTTTTCCCATGAATCTCTTTTCGCTTGTCTAATAGTTCCATTTACTTCTCTTCTAATTATCATGTATGCCAAATAATCCTCTTCACTTCTACTCCTTAGCCAAATGCGATAATCTTTCTTTGTATTGCTTACAATTCTTCTTATTTCTTCAGACCACCATGTTGAGACTTTACAGCCTATGTTACCTTTCCTTTTAGTTCCACATATTTCTTGTGCTTTTCTCATAGTAGTGTCCCTGAAATTCCCCCATTCTGTATTTACCACAAGTGTGTATTGTGGATGCTGTAAATAATGTTGCTGTAGTTTTTGCTGGAATGCTCGCCTATTTTCATCACACTCTGGTTGTTTCCTTTTAATTATGTCACTCTAATGACATTTATTTCTTGTTTGATAACTTATATTGACTTTTCTGTCAAGTATTACCATTCTATAATCTGTAAATAAACTCAAGATTGGTATAACTCTCGAATATGTAACCTAATGTAAGTCTCTTTTTCTCATCAAGATGCAATCAGTCTGACTCTTAGTCTCTGGATCATTCCATTTATACCATATTAAAACTTGTGAAGCTCTATGTTGAAAGTAGCTGTTGGTAATATCAAGGTCTTGTTGTACACATTCATCTAACAGTCTTTTGCCACTTGCATTTATAAAGCTGTTATCTCTATAATTGCCTAGCTATCTTGTAAATGTTCTTCTGTCTCGTCCTGTCTTACCTTTGAAATTGCCCATCACGATCAGCTTCTCAGTTTTAACTATCTTACAAATTTCGTCATCCAGGTCCTCACAAAATTGATCTAAATCCTCTTCACTGTATCCTTTACACGGAGCAAATTATTTAAAAAAAAAAAAAAAAAAACTTCTGAGCTATTTCCTGCTTGTAATTTAAAGCTGATAATTATTTCCGAAATGTAGTTAGGCTCGAGAATATTTATTTTGCAGTTTTGGGATCTATAATAAATCCTACTCTATGTTTTGCACGTTGCAGTTCCTCTACTCCTGATTATATTAGAAAGTAATGTTTATGTAGTTTCTCCATTCTCACTTCTGATAAGCCTGATACTTTAAATTTTATTTCTCTATATAAATTATATCACTTGTTCTGCTTTATTGCCCCATTATCATATACTGATTGTCCCTACCTTGGTCTTAACCTTCTGCTGGCCTCTATTTTTCCTATTTCTAAAACATCCTCTATTTTCATCTTGGCCATTTCTGTTTGAACTGCTCAATTCTCCGCCGACTTGCGGGAATTCATATTCAACCGAACACCTACATTCAGCTAACATATTTAGCACACATTTCCAGGAATAAACACATCTATAGCTATTTAGAACTTGCTTTCCCTTGTCAACAGATTAACAAACATTCCACAGTATGTTCTTCATCCACTGAAATTGTGCTTTTTTCTGGGCTACTCTATATAGATTTGTTTACACCTATACAAGAGGGTGGTTAATGTAACAGCCAGCTATTTAAATTCAGTGTGTATTCTATGATTACATTAAGAAAACAGATTGCTTACTTCTAGCAAAGGAAGCCGAAAATCCATACAAATTCACAGAATAATCACTGACAAACTTCACATATAAGTGATTAGTCGTAGAGTTAACGACACCGGGTATTCTATTTCCGCAGTGTCTGCTCAAGAAGGGGGATGTGTCGTTTAGACCGTCGCGAAATTCCAGATAGTCAGACAAGCAGTGTGGCGAATCTTCCATCTAAGCGAGACCAACAGCGGTGAAAAAAAGAACAAATATTACAGCTGTCAAAATACCGTCTCCTTTATAAGAACAATACTGGGATTTTTAATCACTCGAATTGATATTAGTCCTTCTGAAGTATGTTATAAAAGCTTTTTTTTCCCATGAACCATTCAGTTGTGGCGGTTAAATAATGCAGTTCGCCATTGTAACGGAAATATCAAAAATTCTGTCACTGTGAATGAAATTTATACTAAGCCATTGTAACAAACATATAAAAAGGGGGATTTTATAGGTTGTTTTAATTGCAACCACACAGTTTAAACGAATATTCTCCAGACTGTTGGGAAAATAGCTTAGATCACATAGTAGTTATAAAATGACGCAGTTATATAAATACCGTCGGCTCTGTGGCTAAGTCGATGTGAACGCTTCGTAATGCCGGGATGCCGGGTTCGATACCAGCTGCGGGCCATGCGCCTTGCGTTGGTTTCGACAGTGGTATCAAGAAAGCCGACTGTCCATAAAGCAATGGCAAACTACTGGACGTAAATTTGCCTAGAAAAACCACACAATAGCCAGGGGCTGTTGGGAGTGGTTCTGCAACGTCCTGTAAAGGATACGTAACTAACCTTACATAAATACCGGCTATCCTCCGAATAACGGGCAGAAAAGATGGCGGCCGCAAAATATCACAGTATATATTCCGGCAACTTAATTTGCGGTTTTCCGGCGACTACCGTGGATTGAGGCTAAACTAGATGGCTAGGACTCACGAGCAAAGCTGCAGGAGATGCGGAAGCTGCTGCTCGTGAGTCCTAGCCATCTAGCTTAGCCCCAATCTAAGCCCGTGAGCGGCGTGGTGACTCTTGGCGGTGGCAGTAGTAGCCGGAAAACTGCCGAAAAACCGCAAATTAAGTCACCAGAAGTGCACAATTGACACGTGGCTGAGGCTGGTTGGGATATTTTGCAGCCGCCATCTTTTGTGCCCGTTATTCGGAGGATAGCCTAAATACCTCTCCGGCGGGGTGTATTACTGAGGTACTTAGGTTTAATAATTATTTTGCCCCAGTAAAATATTAAAGATAAAGTAAAGTTGATCCTCGTCAATCTTCGGCGTGTCAAAAGCTAGATTCACATTTTTGTTTTTGACCAAACGGCACTGTTTTTATTGTCTAAGTCATCTTCTGGTAGTATTCTCTTTTTTTCATCCCAGAGGCCAATGTCATTTATAAATAATCAGATGCAGATTTGAACTCGTGATTTTGTGCCCGGCTGCCAGACGAGTCACAGAGTTACAACGATTGTTGCAAAATGCGATTTACTGTAATTGTACAAATACCGACAATCTGGCCCAAAGAGCCGACAGACTGACCGTTTCTGCATTAGATAGTAGAGGAAGAAGTCTCTACAGGGAAGTCATACTGAATTCTTAGTTTTCCAGATACGTTGAGCGAAAAGAGTCGACGAACAGCCAATTGGATATGCGCATTAAAAGAGGAGAAGCATGTAGAAACAGATTAACGGGATGGGGGGGGGGGGGGGATGGGAAAGGGGGGATGAAAGAGGAAATACCCAGTTCCTGGTTACTGTGGGCACGGGCACACTGAGATGGCTGCTGCATCGGAGGACGGCGCATGAATATGTCAGACCGTTGTGCTCAAATGACGAGATGGATAACAAGTTACAGTTACTACAACTCATACAATGATGTCAATAAACCTGCACACTGAAGAACTACAACTATGAAACTATTATACTGGCAAGCGAAAACGAAAAAGAAAAAAAAAACGAGGAAGGGGGTGGGGCTAGGGGGAAAAGGGGTGGCGTTGGGAAGGGAGTGTTCAGACGCTCGCCAAGCTAATAATCCAGAATTACTGCCAAACTTTTAAAATCTGTAACTTGGTAACCGTTCGGTGTAATTATTGTTGAAATCTGGTATACAGCCTGTTCATAGTTATTGAAGTGTGAGGGCACCAGCTTTTAAACCTGCTATCAATTGAAAATGATGTAACATCCCGTTAGCATGAATTCAACAGAAAGAAAATCGGGTTTGTGTTAAAAAATTAAGAATTTCGTGCTAACCGAAGACTAGGAAAGAAAAGTAAATGAAGGACTCGTTACCCCGTCTTGAGGCGCATTGGAAAAAGAGGTTTAGACCTATTTTTTACAGAGCACTCTTCACTTTGTAGGTGATGTGGTCAGCATCACGCTTGCCGCCTTTACTTCCCAGCACCGCACCTGGTACCAACTAAAAGCTGGGTCGACCTGGGAATAAAGATAATTAAAAAAATATAAAAAAATGCAGCTCCTTTAGGACTCGAACCTACGAGCGTCTAGCCGCTACTTCACAGTGACTCCAACCCTGAGGTCTCCTTCTTGTTTTTTTTTTCTCTTCCACTTTGTACCTCATCGAAGTGTCGGGGGAACCCGAGGACTGATAGCAGTAACACACATCCCTGCTTGCACTAACATGTCTTCATGTTAACAGAGTATCTTCTTCAACTGTTTCTTGTTAACTAAGTTTTGCTCTAAATCTAAACAAACACAATAACACAATAGAAATATAGCTAAAATAACACAATAAAAATATAGCTAAAATAACACAATAGAAATATAGCTAAAATAACACAATAAAAATATAGCTAAAATAACACAATATAAATATAGCTAAAATAACACAATAGAAATATAGCTAAAATAAAACAATAATATAAAAATAAAACACAGAAAATAGCCACATACACGAAAATAGTCAAACGTAACGGATATAAAGAATCCGTCTCCCACAGTTATCCTCCAAACGCAGGTCTGCTGGTCGGGATAAAAGCGAGGATAGTTCGGGCTGACGAGCAGTCCTTCATTTTTGGTGATCTCACCTCCACATGTTACTGTCGAGATGGAAAACTGGTTTCTTAAACAAAATATTTAATGATTATTACCACATTGGTTAATCTATCATTATTTATTAAATTGATTTGTTCTTGCGTGCAATTTTTGGTTCCTTCATTTCCTATTTCTTATCTATTTCTACCTTTTACGATTTAGTTTTCTTACGTTTATATATTTATTTCGCCTTCTGTGTATGAAAGAGAACCCTGCACGAAATTAGAAAAACGTGAGGTTAGGTGCACGTAAATCGCCCCAAACTTAGAAGCTAACTTTTCCTTCACACGTTTTTTGGGCTGCTCGACTTTGTTGAAGGTTACAGGTGTATCCCGCTCGGTTACTGACCTTTAGCGTTGTCTTGCGTTTAAGTTTTCATTCCCAGAAAGTGAATGCCTGTGGCATAGGTTGCAGCACTCTCTCAAAGGGTTTGTTTTAGGGCCAGTTTCTTCATTTTTTGGAGTGTTAAAAGCGCTGGCGTGCTAAAATATCTAACACGCGATATCAACTGCATTGCAGAACATCCGTAACCTTGTGCCAAGGTGACAAGTTCAGGAACAGGTTCAGTAGTGAGCTAGTGTGTATATGGGCGTGGCGTTTGGAGACCAACGTTACTTTAACCAAACTTTAATATGTTGGAAAACAAGGGGGAAGGGGTAACTTACTCTAAAAATTAGGCTAACAAAACAAATAAGTGTTCTCAGCATATAGGTGGCGATACTTGTTATTATTATTATTATTGTATGTGTGTGTGTGTGTGTGTGTGTGTGTGTGTGTGTGTGTGTGTGTACCATAAAGTAACAAATTATAGTACCAGAAATGTGTAATGTCTGCCTTCGAAGACTTTAGTACAGACTGAACATAAAGGTACAAGAACAAATAACTTACTGGTTCTTTATCACTAAATTCTGATAGTCCTGCTGATGCAATGACTTGTCGTCTTCTTAGCGTTCACAGAATTTAAACTCCGACAGAAAGTTCTAGTCGTTCGTCCACTTTTGGACCGCAATCTTGTTCCGAACTTGAATTTTGCTTACACATCCTTTATAAAGATTTGAATTATTTGTGTGCAGAATATTGGTTCTTTGCCTCTCAGGCAAATGAGCTCCTACTTCGAAGGAAGCATGTAGCCTTCTACGACATGTTTACTAGGAGGTAGTGGGTCTATGTGTATCCCTGCCCCCCCCCCCCACTACCCACCCCCTAATTGTGGTCCCACATATTCACAGGCATAATTTCTTGTCATAATCAAGTCTGATTTCTTTTCCTTCTTATAACAGCGCTACTACTGTTGTTCCTGCTTAGTGCATGATACGACCTTCTCTGACTGACCCTGTTCTTGTTACGTTCAGTATTAATGAATACATACACAAGGAAACAGTAACTAGCATATTGTTTACAAAACTTTACAACATATTAATCCTACCTTGGTATGATGCTGCAAAGCTTTTGTGTCCTCTACCACTGGTCCTGTACTTTATCCACATTCGGGATCCAGTCGAGGTCAAAATTGGAGGTATATTACTACCGCAATAACTACCTGACAAGTCAAATAAAATCGTTATCAGCAATTAGAACCTTTGCAGAACTGTGCAGTCATCCCAGCATGCCGGAATCACACTCAGCCATCTGCAAATTCCAGACTTAAGAACTTTCATGCCCGTGGTGGCTTTCTTTTTCTTTTTCTTCTTCTTCTTCTTCTTCTTCTTCTTCTTCTTCTTCTTCTTCTTCTTCTTCTTCTTCTTCTTCTTCTTCTTCTTCTTCTTCTTCTTCTTCTTCTTCTTCTTCTTCTACCTCCTTCTCCTCTTTCTTTGCTTTTTCACCTCCGTTCTTCTCTTCTTCGCGTTCACAGGCTATTCACGCCGACAGAAAGTTCTGGTTGTTCACCCTCTGGCGTGTCGATTCGGAGGTATCAACATTGTTTATGGTAATTTCAGTACAGGCTTATTGACCGAGGGATCCATGAGGTGTTTGTACGGAATGAATGAATTACCATCACTGCACTCGGAAAGTTTCCACACGTGCTCCGTTCTTCTATTTCAGTAACCAACAAAGAGTTGACATGCTAATAGTACAGCTGCAGCCTGATTAAAAGTCCTCTTCGGTTTGCCCTTCAGTGTTGAATTTTTTCTAGAACATCTTGCACCCCCTCCTCTCTTCTCCCGTTGCATGGATTGCATATCAGGGTTTTTTTTTTTTTTTTCACTGTCAAATTGATTTTGTAGAGCCTTCACCACATCCGAATTATCGTATATCAGAAGCTAATCTGTCGCACACCTGAAAATCCATTATATGTTCCTGATCTAGATTATATCAAGTTATGCACGTCGGACACCCGTTTCAGTTTTCCAAATTCTGTTTTGTGAATCTGTTACAATTTGAACATGTCGGGCCGTACTTTTCTCAAGACATCGGAAAGCTGCCGTTACTGAATCAGCCCCCATTCTCATACTCCTATTGTCATATTGGATGTAGTGACGTTGTAACGTGAGAGTCTAAGTTTTTAAGCAGTGTTCATTTGCAATGAAACACCATCCATTCTTCTTTTCTCTCATCACAGACCCATCTATATATATTATGATGTTATCTGGGCGTGAATATTTATTGATCAGCTCTCGCTGATAGGTATGATGAAAACCATACATTGATTAGAGGAAATAAAAATAGTCAGTCAAGATATTTTGGAAGAACTATGACCTGAAATAGGTTTACAAATGTGTAACAACTTGCAAAAGTATTGGAGCAATTCGAAGGATAAAAAAGAAAAAAATATGAAAGACTTAATTAAATGACGTATGCGAGGTACAAGCAGAGACCTCGAGATTGTCTGACATTGTGAATCGTGACTCCCTTTGCTTTTCTGCCCTACCTGCCCACAATCTGCTATAAATTCACGTTTTGATACATCTCCATAGTAGGATTGAAAGCTGTAAAGAATCGTCCCATTTTGTCTTCATCTGTCTCTTTTTCTACACATGTTTCCAATAGTCGAATTAGTTCCATTTTATTATTAGACAGTATATACAGTATTTTACACAATCCTTTCAAGGTATATTATGCTAATAGCAACAGCAACGCATTTTTTCTTTCTGTTATCTGTCATCCTTACTTTGTGTGCAACCTTTACAGCCTATTAGTCTTCGGTATGAGAGTTATTATAGGTGATTAAAAAAAGCTATGAATATTGTTGTTGCTTTTTATTTCTAATTCTAATTTTTTTATATCTGATATTTCTGAAGATTCATCGTAAGACTGTCCTAAACAATCCGTAATATGCCTTCTTATTTTAGTTCTATTACTAGCTTCAGATTCGTACACGACAGATCTATCAGTGTTTTACATATTTATACATAATGTGTTACTAATTGGAATGTGTCATATTAACAGACGGTAAAGTACTTAGAAAAGCTTTTTTTTTTCTTGAGTTCATTTCAAATTTTTTTCTTTCTATTAGTGACATGATGCAGTTGAAACAAGTGCCGAATATTTGCTTGTTTTCCCCCTCTCCATATGTTCTATATTTGTAAAAGATTACACGCATTAAAAAAAACCCGGCTGCAACGAAAGAAGATATACTAAATAACTTCTGCTGGGCACAGTGAGACACCTAGATAGCACTGAGTAGGGATCAGTCTGACCGATGTGTTAGAGTGCCGATATGGACAAGTTAACTACAAGTCATCTCTACCCTTTTACCTGCAAGATACTCCTGTTGACAGTTGCGTCACGGACATTCTCGTTTTCAGTGTCACTGTGAAACCGCGGCTCCATAACATACATAGAGGAGACACATAAGAGGGATAAATTGAAACATGGAAGAGTAAAATGATGACACCATCACGAGTTCTGTCCACGGTGCGAAAGGTGAGGCGACATGGGCAGATGTGTTTGATGACCTATACCACACTGCGTGCGTAAGGTCACAGAAAATGCGAGATGACACTATTTTAATCCAGATACGGCCTAATGTAATAAAATTACACACACAAAAATACATACCCAGAAGTGGTGACCTGGAGTAATGTCCATCTCTAATCTTTAGATAGTTACCTCCTCGACAAGCGGAAGCTATGTTGAAATGGGTAATGTTAAGGACAATATTCATCCCTCGAGGTACAAAAATACGCCAGTGACACATTGCTAGCAAACCCGGCGTCGATGTGTAATTAAATTTGCCAGATGTGTTAGACAATGTATGTAGACAACCTGAAATATAGCAAAAATGTATATATTTATATATGTGATGGTGGTGATCATAGTGGTAGTTGGTGGTGGTTCACATTTGCTGTCACATGCGTAGTAGGTGCTGTGATTGTCTACCAGCACAGATGTCTCATGTTCGAATCCTCACAAGTTTCAAAAGTGTCTGAGACATCTGCTATATGTTGACGTTTATAACACAGTGACTGTATCTACCGCATGACTTTGATGGGCTGGGTTCCGATCTACGCATTGAAGCTAAAAATAATCTCTTGTCTCTGTTTTATTTCTTTTCTAATGCTGTTTAAGGAAAATGTTTAGGAAGGCAAAGGTGATCGAAATTTGTCTCACTCTGCATCAAATATCTACTGGCCCAGGTTAAATGTCATATATCTAGTGGGCCTTACATTTAAAAGCTTCACAAATTAATTATTACAAAACATAGCTGCAACAGGGTCTCCACATTCTTTTTCGGAAAATAACCAAAAAAAAAAAAAACCGTGCTACAGAAATTGTTTGCATTCCCTGGATGCAGGCTGCTGTCACCAGTCAGCTAGATTCCCCCGTTCTTGTGACCGACGGTGACCTAATTCACGGTGCCACCAGAATTCTAAAATTTCACACCTCCTTTATTGTTGTAGATGTATAAACATTCAGACAATGTCATACTGCTTTAACCAATGGTTCTTAAATTTTCGTTGCAAAAAGTGAATCTGTTCTTATGCATGAATAGGGATCTCTGTCAAAACAAGAAAATGACAACTGGGAGATGTTCTGAAGATCGTTTTTGTGAATTGGCTTATTTGTGTGAATAAGCCTATTCGTTCTCATTTATTTGATTATCTCTTCTGTCAAGTGTTAGTTGCTTCGCATTACTACAGCAGGTTTGTGTCGATGGTCTGCGTTCAGAACATTTCATAATGTGGATATGTATGCGTATGTGTCAGGGGAGTGTTTGTATCTCTTTCTTGGAATGATATTGATTCTTGGTGTCAAGATAAGAATTGTGCTTTTTTCTCTGTGTATTTAATATGCGTGCTTTATTTATGTGTCATGTAATCCACATTTAATCAGTCTGTTAACTCTTTTAACGTGTCATGTAATATATCTGTCAACAAAATCTTGATGACTCTAGCCATCCCTTTGTGTGATGCAATTTTTCGTTATTTGAAGCCATAATCTAGCTCTTGCCAGGGGCCACAATATAACCAGGCCATAAAAATGGTTTAATGGTTGAAAGCGGTTTCTAGGACCTGTCGTGGGTGATCCTTATCCACATGGTGGCACTTTGTGTCATTTGGTGTTTATCGCTTGTGTGATGTCCTGGTTGGGTAAAAGGAGATAGATAGAGAATCCGTTAACTCTTTCACAACAAAATGGTATCTTCATGACCAACAAAAATTACGTATGCACAACGAAACATCTAAGTTCGTCACATCAATAAACCGTGCAAGTATATCAACAATTAAACTCTTACAACATTTTATAATACCAGCAACATAATGTGCGACAATTAATTCACATCCACACATCTCCATTGGTCCTAGTATATTATTTCTTATATGACCTCTCAAGGCCTCAATAAGCACGAGCTTTAGATGCCCATGTAAGTGATCTACTGCTATTCGCAGCTTATCAAAATCATTAGTATAACTTGCCAAGTGCTAGATACACCATTTACAAATTCTCCTCAACTCCCCTCATATCGGACCTAGAAAATAGCCGTGTCGCTCTCTTCAATGTAGACACATCTCTGTACCTCTGTTTTTCTCTCTTTAAACTTAAAAATACTCATTAATAAACAAAATATACAAATGCATGCCTTTTTACGTGGCTTTAAAAAAAAACCAATATAAAGCATTGAAGACAACTAAAAATCAGATCGCTCATTGTCGAAGGTGCCCGTTAGCCTACCTCCTTAATTCAATGATAACTGCGATCCATTTTCGAATGTGTCACCAGGCCTAATCGGCTTTGTTAGTGACTTAAAAGTTTAACTCATATTTATCTCACGACACCCGGCCGTCATCTGCCGTACTTCGCCTCGGTTTGTCGCCTGCAGTTCTGTTATCTCTCAAATGTCATAGCTGCAGTCACCTGATACTTGTGACATCTTAAAGTTTGGGGTTTTTTAATCATCATCAGCTAACATTATATAAATGACATAAATGCTCTATACAAAACGAATTTTAAAAGAAAAAGCAAAAATCTTGGAGTAAAATACACATTAAATAATTGCCTACTATCTCTATATAAGTGATACTGCTATCATGTTCATCAACCTGTATTTAAATCATAACGTAAGTGTGCTGCGTATATTTACAAATCGACAAAAAATTAAAAAGCGAAAATCTTACTAAAAAACATAGATTAACTAATTGTTGTCCATTTCACCATTTTAAATATAAAGTCATAAAATGAATTTATTTCATTTATCATCATGACAACATTTATGTGATTTGATATCACAATCACGATCAAGCCTAATACACATATATAAAAAGTGAAACAAAATACACATCAAATCTTCTCCTATCTGCAACATCAGTTAATACAACAAACTGATGTGTCCTTTCACCGCATCCACTTGTGTCATGGCTTCTCGTAACATTCAACAAACAAAAAATCTTTCGCATTCACTGTGGCATTTTTGCATGTCTATTATTATTCTTTATGACTCATTACTAGGCTATACATACATACATATATATATATGTA
This sequence comes from Candidula unifasciata, assembly GCA_905116865.2. Lineage (NCBI taxonomy): Eukaryota > Metazoa > Mollusca > Gastropoda > Stylommatophora > Geomitridae > Candidula > Candidula unifasciata. The sequence continues at coordinate 73,277 of CAJHNH020001983.1, read as the reverse complement.
AATATTTATTTAAATCTGCATGCTTCTCTTGTTAGAAAATGCTCAACCGTTCCCAATTATTTGTGTATTGTCTTAATTTTTTCTTCTTAAACCATTTCAATTTTTTCATTTTCATGTAGTATGCCCTATCACTACTCTCTGATATATTACGTATTGTATTTTTTGGGGGAAGGGGGGAACTTTCTTTATTATCACTTGACTTTTTATCCGTAATTAATACTTACTTTGTTTACTAATCGTCTACTACCCTCTTTATTTAAAGAATATACTTTATCCGAAGAAACTGTTTGCTGTGTACGCGTGTGCAAAAATGAATTCATGTATTATTCTTTGTTATATTTTCTATAGACATCATCACTCTTCTTTTACTAAATTAACTATTTCATTTACGTCTTCTTCGAGCGTTGTAGAATTGGTGCCTATTTACTGCCTCATTCATGCATGGCTGTTGTGATCATAACTGTCGCTTCTACCAATTATTTTTTTTTTTCAATTTTTTAATGCACTGTCATATTAAAAACAAATCTATTTAACACTGCTAACTAATATGCGAAGCGAATTAATAAATAATATGACCTTGATTTGTTTCTCGTAAGCATAAAGTAGTTCCCGCCCGTTCTTCTCTTTATTTTCTGGATTGTCAAATACTGTTGCTTTGTGAATAGTGATTTGTTGACTGTTTTTGGGCACTGTCTTCTAGTAAATCGTTAATTGATTTGTACTTCCTTTTTGTCTCTACTGGTTTTTGTACAGTTGCGACTGTTTTTCTTGTCGTAGGATCTGGATGTTGTGGCCACGCAGGTTTTCTAGTCGTTGACGTAATGTTCTATTCATCTGCTTCGCTGTGGTTGTTAATTGACCTCTGATTGAGTCTTGTCTTCGTGGTTCAGGTTTTAAACAGTGATTAGTTACTTAAATTATATACAATCTTGTGTGTAAAAATGTCTCTCTCGCGTCTGCTGTACTTGTATTAAGTGATTCTTGATTTTCTGGAACTCTGGACCATTATAAAGTTGGTCTTCTAGAACTCTTTACTTCTTGAACACTGGTCGTTTGTATGTCTGGACTTCTGGAACTTTAGTTGTCGGTACTCTCAGCTTTTATATCACTGGTTTTCTGGAACTTTAGATTTCTTTCAGGTAGATCTTCTGAATTCTAGACTGCTACTCTTCTAGCCGTCTTGAAGTGCTATCTTCTGGAAGTAATAGCTTCTTGATGTTAATTATAAATGTCTATATCTGCTTTCCTATTGCTGCAGCTCATGTCTCTGTTTCTGGATGATACTGGAAATTCATGTGACTGTACTCGTAGTTCTGATTATATTCACTGAAACATGAAAACGTTTGGACAGTGCTTGCTTTCATCGTTAAAACTTGAAAACTCTGGCTCACTGTGTTAAACTATTGTTTCTTCAGGTTTAGTTAGTTCGAGTTGCGTTGTTTGACGTGTCTTACAAATTGTCTGATACTGTTATTCTGCTATGTGATCGTAGTAAACTTCTCAAGGCAAGGAAATTGAGTTTCTTACATATGTAGCAGTGTCGCTCATAATTGGCTGATACTTGCGAATCCTGTTCCTAAGGCACCAAAATCGACCTACCCTTTATGTAGCACAGCTGTCTTTATTGCGTACGTTGATGTCACACCATGTTCGTCTTTAATTTGCTACAGAAGGAGTCAACTGGAAGAAAATAGACGAGAAGAAAGATGATCGTGTCGATAGTGGTGATGATGATGATGATGTTCTGCTTGCTGCATGCTTCTCACGTGACCATGAAGCTAGTATAAACAGAAGTGGAAAGAACTCTTCTCTTTACTCTACTGTCCTTATTGTGATACTTCCGTCATGCCATAAACAACATCAATGATATTATGAATGGCTGCAGTGTTCTCTCTATGGTTACATACTCTTGAGGCCGCGTTGCGTTCTTCATCTTTAGTTACTTTCTTTACTGACTTTAGTATCTGTAACTGCCACCTGGCTTCTGTCTGGTTCTAACGGCCTAATAGTCTACTCTAACATCTTAGTAGTGTTTCTACCTAATGTGTCTGTGTTAATCATGGATCCATGTGAATATGTTGTCTCTGTAGATCAATGTCTCGCTTCATGTCTCTTATCTAGTGTCTGTCTTTGAGGCTAAATGTGACAGGCTCTTCTTTTTCCAGTTTTGAGATGGCATCGTTACAACTGCGAGGGTCAATGTTTTTAGTCCCTCCTTTTCTAAATCTCAAAGACTGAAGGATTTCCCAAGTGGTTCCTCACTCATTATTTATACTGCGTTGCTGGAATGCTTGGTATTTGATTTATTCTCACTTTGACTGTTTCTTGAATATTTTTGTAAGCTAAAACTTGTTTACTTTGTGCGTTCTCACGTGGGATTTTCCAATTGCGTTTAGATAGCATCATCTTGTTCTGTAACTAAATATACTAAATAAACTGACCGCTGGCCTTATTGGGACTTCGAGAAAGCCAGTTCTACTGCGCTCACTTTAAAAGACGCATATCAACAATTACACCACATACTATTTATAAATTATTTTTTTGCAAGACATTTATTTGTTAATAACAAAGGCTGTTTCTAGAAAATGGAAAGCAAAGGTTGCCGAAACTTGTTGATTATGGTACATCTTAACTTTGCGCCAATATCCTACCCCCTGACAAACAAGCGATGACATCTTCCTGTTACAAAAAACATGCCAAGCAAAGAAAGTATGAATGCGTTAGAAGAGTTTTCAAGTTCACAAGGAGGATTTTGATAATGTTAGTGACGATATTTGAGGTGATGACAATGATAATGATAAAGATGATTATGATGACGAGGATGTCTAGAAGTAGATTTTGTAGATTATTATGATGATAGTGACGATGATGATGCTAAAGCAGTAGAAATGGAGGTGAAGAGGGTAAAAGAAGAAGTAGTAGCAAAAGAAAGAAGAAAAAGAAGATGATGATGATGAAAAAGATAAAGAAACAGAAGATGATGATGATGAGGAAGATGAAGAAGAAAAAGAAGAAGAAGAAGAAGAGGAAGAAGAAGAAGAAGAAGAAGAAGAAGAAGAAGAAGAAGAAGAAGAAGAAGAAGAAGAAGAAGAAGAAGGAAGAAGAAGAAGAAGAAAAAGAAAAAGAAAAAGAGAAGAAGAAGAAGAAGAGAAGAAGAAGAAGAAGAAGAAGAAGAAGAAGAAGAAGAAGAAGAAGAAGAAGAAGAAGAAGAAGAAGAAGAAGAAGAAAAAGAAGAAGAAGACAAAGAAGAAAAAACAAACATTATAAAAGAAATATATGTATATACTTTAGTAATGTACTTACTAGGACATGAATACAGTTTGTTGGTTTGTCTGATGTCACCTGGACTTAACCTACTTTGCCTGCCAATTGTCGGTGTGTGGTTGGTTCCAGGTATGCGTTTAGGCGCTATTGATCCCAGGCTAGTATTTACCGCTAATGTGCTGCGGTAATAGTGCATTATGCTGTAAATAAAGAAAAAACTAAAGGCTAAAAGTTTTTATCAATGTCATCGTCATGATGAATCCCCACTTCTGCCCTTGGGCGATATGAGGAGGATCTGTTTGCAATTCATTTCTTGATGGGCAGTAATGACTATTGTAAATCGTGTCGATGTAGAAGTTCTTTGATGTCATCAGTCAATATTCTCTTGATTTCACTTCAGATCTTTTTATCAGGGGCGCATGCGTTTGTAGTTTTTCTCGCTGCATTCTTACTAAATGACTAAACTATTTGATCTTCTCTTAAGATTTTTTTTTTTTTTTTTCAAATGAGTTGTTCCTAAAGAATATATGATAATATATTTTCTAACTTTGGCTCAGATGGTTAAGTTTGTTGCTTTTTCTTAGGTATCTCAATTCACAGGTGTTTATTTTACGGAGGTTAGTCTTTGATAATGTTCAAGTCTAGCACTGGTAACACAGTGTTGGTATGAATATGCTGTTTATAATGTTTCTTGGGGCAAATATTTATGTGTGGGTGTTCTAAAAACGATGTCAGTTGGTATATAAGTGGCTTGGTATGCTGGCATCTTGTTTCTACTTCCTGATATATTCTGCCATGCTCCAAAAATATACTACCTAGATATATAAATTGTTGAACTTGCTTGAGGCAACTACCATTCAACCTGATGTATAGCGAACTAGGAATTATGCTGTTTTATCTGCATTACTTCAGTTTTAGTAATATTTATGTTCATATTTTATCTTCTGAATGTTAAACTTAGTCAGTTTAGTTGTCGTATGTATACTCCCCTCGTTGTAGAAAAGGCACAGATCGCCCGTAAATATTCATTAGTACCTGAATTCTTTATACGCCCACTGACTGACCAATGTTCAACCCTACTGGGAATGCAAAACGAGTGATAAACTCCCAGTGACAACTTTCCACTATTCGGACAAGAATCACTCGGGTGCAAGTCCCAGAAAGAAGATAGAATGGGGCTTTAGCATACCGAAAAATTGAGTACTGTGACGGCAACAAATAAGACGAAATAAAGCCCAGGTACTCTTGAATTCGATGCTGTTTTGTTTTAATAAAAATGACTCTTACTATAAATGCATTCCAATAAAAGAGCACAATTCTCTTGAGAGTTATACTAATTGTCAATTGCTTCTCTCTCCCTCCCTCCGTGTCTGTCTTCCTCTCTTTCACCATGGACCTTAATGTCCAACACATGTATTTCTAATATACATTATTGTTCCCATGTTAACTTCCTTGCCATGATCCCTCACGAGCTTAACAATCCTTCCAGTTTTGAGAGGGCAACATATTATAGGCATCCAAGACAGAAGACGTGCGTGGGGGTTCATAACAAAAGCCAATGGTGGTTACTAAGCACAATAAAGTCTGGAATATGATGCGACAGAATTTGGTTTGAGGATGAGTATGAAGCCGGTTACTGCAGTCTTCTTTTCGCTTGAGAACCAGCTGCACACGCATGTCGTGATTGTACCTGCCTCACAAAACATGCTGAGAACGGTGGAGACAGGTATGCTCCGTGTAGAGTGGCAAGCAGAGAGGTGCCGTGTAATTAAAGCCGCTGATATTTTTCCATGTCATGATGGTGTGTTGGGACATAACTGTTCAGATATACAGGTAGGATCTGCACCATTTAGTTGTAAAATGATAAATGAGAAACTGGATGATGTAAATGCTTTTGGGAACAAATAAACGGTACGCAGGTACAAATGGATCATTACGGACTGATGAGAATGATGCAGCTAGAAGTGACCAGGGGATCAAGTCGACATTCAACACTCAGGGGACAAGCGAGAAGGACACACATTAGACTTACTCGTATCATCAGAACTGGAACTCTACACTTGCATGACGAAGATGGGATCGGTGTGCCTATGAGGTCACTTCTTAACTCGTAACTCGTAAATCGTATACATCTTAGAAGCCTTAATGTTCATTTAGTCGTTTATGTATTGTGAATCTAAACAGTTCTCTCTCTCTCTCTCCCTCTCTCTCTATCTATCTATCTATCTCTCTCTCTCTCTCTCTCTCTCTCTCTATCTATCTATCTATCTATCTATCTATCTATCTATCTATCTATCTATCTATCTATCTATCTATCTATCTATCTATCTATCTATCTATCTATCTATCTATCTATCTATCTATCTATCTATCTATCTATCTATCTATCTATCTATCTATCTATCTATCTATCTATCTATCTATCTATCTATCTATCTATCTATCTATCTATCTATCTATCTATCTATCTATCTATCTATCTCTATCTATCTATCTATCTATCTATCTATCTATCTATCTATCTATCTATCTATCTATCTATCTATCTATCTATCTATCTATCTATCTATCTATCTATCTATCTATCTATCTATCTATCTATCTATCTATCTATCTATCTATCTATCTATCTATCTATCTATCTATCTATCTATCTATCTATCTATCTATCTATCTATCTATCTATCTATCTATCTATCTATCTATCTATCTATCTATCTATCTATCTATCTATCTATCTATCTATCTATCTATCTATCTATCTATCTATCTATCTATCTATCTATCTATCTATCTATCTATCTATCTATCTATCTATCTATCTATCTATCTATCTATCTATCTATCTATCTATCTATCTATCTATCTATCTATCTATCTATCTATCTATCTATCTATCTATCTATCTATCTATCTATCTATCTATCTATCTATCTATCTATCTATCTATCTATCTATCTATCTATCTATCTATCTATCTATCTATCTATCTATCTATCTATCTATCTATCTATCTATCTATCTATCTATCTATCTATCTATCTATCTATCTATCTATCTATCTATCTATCTATCTATCTATCTATCTATCTATCCTATCTATCTATCTATCTATCTATCTATCTATCTATCTATCTATCTATCTATCTATCTATCTATCTATCTATCTATCTATCTATCTATCTATCTATCTATCTATCTATCTATCTATCTATCTATCTATCTAAGTATGAACGGATTAAACGTATTTGCAGCGCCCCCTGTTTTCTCCGAGTAGGTGGGACTCGATAGCTGGGGACAGCCGCCCACCTATGAGAAGGATACTTTGAAACTAAACTACCACTGCCTGGTGGTAAGGCCTTGGTTGGTGACGGGCTACGGACGTACATCCCGAAAGACAAAGACGTCAGGTGGAAAGTATGGGAGAACATTTTCAACAAACAAGGTGTCACGCATATCTTCTTAAATGTCATAAGCCCCTAACAGGAAGGAAGACTGTGGTGTTTAACACTTCAGTTAAACCATACGAGCCCTATCTTAAAAGTGGCAACTGTACAACGTCACCACTCGCAAATCTAGAAGAAAAACCCAGATAAAATATCTATCAGAGGGACGAGATAAAATAAGAAGATGTATGCACTCTGAGGATTCTACAAGTGAATACAGAGTGAGTCTGCAATAACAACAAAACTGCACTCACAAAAAATGTTACCGAAGGGAATATTGACAATGCCTATATATAGGAGACGCACCTGTCAGATAGGCATATATTTTGCTTTTAGAAACCTCCATTGCTTCAGACAGGACAGAGAAAACGGTCCCAATGGAGGGTTCCTCATCCTAGTTACAACAACATCTAAGCAGCTACTCTTACAGGGAACACAGAGCAGAAGTCTGAGATCATGGGTGTCAGGCTTAACATTGCAGGCAAGGAAATTGTATTATACAATTGCTACTGCCCTCCAAGCAAAAACTCTTGTTATACAACATGATAATCCCAGATAACAATTGCATCGTTTTAAAAGATTTAACAGCGGCCCTCCAAGCTGGGGATATCCACAGCTCAACCAGAGAGGAGAAGAAGTGGAGGACTGGCTGACATATGCCAGACTCCAGCTAATCAACAAACCCGGTGATTTGAAAGGCCTTTATTCGATGCCGCCCCCTCGTTGAAACTACAAAAAATGCTGAATGCAACAGTTTTGCTAACCTTGATGATGAATACTCGATAAATGTAAACGGCAAATCATGTCAGGTTGCTAAATCAGTAAAAGACTTTACAGAAGCTAAATTAAAAGCAGCCAAAGAAACCATACCTCGGGGTTCAAGGGAAGATTACATCCCATTTAAGTCCCTTCAAGTTCAAGACCTCCAACTTACTCTCTCAGAAGCAAGAGATAGAGTAGAAAACAGCCCAGCGGTAGAAAACAACATTACTTACAAAGCAGTAGAAGCTAAGCTAAAATTAAAAAAAAAAAAAAGAAAAAAGAAACAATCCAAGCAAGAAAGAACTGTCAAGACGAGACCAAGAGCCAATTTTTAAAAAACAGATTCGTCCAAACTCTGGAAACTAGTCAAGTAAGTAAGTGAAGTAAAGTAAAGATCCCTTTCCACGCCTTTAGGCGAATCGGGCATTTGGGAAGAGCACCTATATTTTTACAGACCATCAGCACTCGGTGGGTAATGTGGTCAGCATTACGCCGGCCGTCTTTACTCTCCCAGGACAGCCCATTCTGGTACCCATTCTAGGCTGGGTCGACCTGCGACCTCCCATACCACGATAAAAATCCATGCAGCCCGCAGTGGGTAACTAGTCAAGTATCTAAATGGAAAAGCCCAGCAAGCCAATCCAGTTGTTATAAATAACGGCAATGAGATCAGATCTGTAGAAGACGCTGCAAGTATCTTTTTAAATCAGTTTAAATCTGTTAATCATATAATTATAGGATATTCCAGAGAAGATGAGGTAGTACAAACAATTAAAGAACTCGAGGAAGCCAGCAAGAGTAAACCAGCAGAGAGCATCATGACAGAAAAAATTCTCAATGAGTAAACCTACCACAGGAGTTAACCAGCTGAATTCAACCAAGCTCTTAGCCCTTATAAAATCACGAATGATATGTTACTACACATGGGCCCACGAGCCATACAGAAATGTTTAAACATCTTTAATGCCAGCTGTATTTTTAGTTTAGTTCCTATAGCCTAGAGAAAGTCTGAAATCTTCGTAGTCCTGAAACAAGGAAAGCCGAGGAACAACGCAGACAGCTACAGACCCATCAGCCTCACTAGCTGTCTGTGCAAACTATTTGAAAGATTATTGAAAAACCGACTGACCTGGTTCCTAGAGAAAAACTTCAAATTAATGGAGGAACAGGCAGGTTTTCTACGTTGTAGATTAACAAAAGACTAAATCACATTTATTGCTTAACACCTCAAAGTTGCATTCCATTAAAAAAAAAAATAAACGCAAAACACCATTGCAATCAGGTGTATATGGGAAAAGCCTTTTACAAAGTGTGGAAAAATAGTCTCAAACAAGAGCTACTTGAAGGTGGAATATCCCATCAAATGCTTGGGTGGATCGTAAAATCTCTTGAAAATCGAACTGCAAGAGTCAGCTACAGGGTTCAAGGAGCAGATCAGTCTCAATGAAACGTGGAGTTCCACAAGGCGGTGTTATGTTCCTAATTCATTTCCTCGATTTCATTACCGACATAAAATCAACCTTCTCTAAAGGATGTACCAACAGGTTCATATTCCTCCAATACAGAGCAGAGACAGAAGCACTTCTGGCGGCATGTTCTTTTCTGAATGGACATAGCACAGAAAATATAGAAGAGTTGTCTTTCTGATTCATGCCATGTCAGTTCTACAAGCAATTGTTTACGCAAAAGACACTCAGTTTGTAGACTTGAGGCAACAGCTGATTTACTTAGGCTCTTCAGGAGAACAAACTGTACTGCAGTGGACTCCAGGTCACTGTGGCTTGGATTACAATGAAATAGGGGACAGATTGGAGAGAAGCGGCAGTGACATGATACCATCAAATAGCGACTTGACCCGTCAAGAGACGAAAACATTAATACAATCTAGTATCCAAGAGAGGTGGCTGGATACACACACCAGATTATCTCCCCAATGTTCGCTTTATCGTCTCTCTAGAGAGGGACAGTGTATTATACTCCGACAAAGACTGGGCACAACAGACTTTGTCAACATATGTTCAAATTTGTCGGTGTAGGAAACACTGAGACGTGTCCCTGCAGCATGACACCCGACAATAGAGATGCAAAAATGGCCTGTTCCACCCACAATGAAGTCAAAGCTGTATGGTACACGAGAGGATATGGACTGCACGACAGCTTTCATACAAGTTTTCTGACACAAGGATAAAAAAAAAATAAGAAGAAGAAGAAGAAGAAGAAGAAGAAGAAGAAGAAGAAGAAGAAGAAGAAGAAGAAGAAGAAGAAGAAGAAGAAGAAGAAGAAGAAGAAGAAGAAGAAGAAGAAGAAGAAGAAGAAGAAGAAGAAGAAGAAGAAGAAGAAGAAGAAGAAGAAGAAGAAGAAGAAGAAGAAGAAGAAGAAGAAGAAGAAGAAGAGAGAAGAAGAGAGAAGAAAAAGAAGAAGAAGAAGAAGAAGAAGAAGAAGAAGAAGAAGAAGAAGAAGAAGAAGAAGAAGAAGAAGAAGAAGAAGAAGAAGAAGAAGAAGAAGAAGAAGAAGAAGAAGAAGAAGAAGAAGAAGAAGAAGACTTAATTAGTTCTAAATTATTTCTGAACAAGAATCACATTCATCTGTAGAACTGAACAGGGTCCTATTGTGACACTCACTGCCTCTCTAACAAGCATGTCGTAAGAGTCTTCTTTTTAAGGGTTTTTTCCAAAGTCAGAATGAATCTGCATTAGATACTAAGAACCAACAGCCTGCCTACAAATAAGCCAGATCTGTTTAGCGGGTTTGCACGCAATATAAAAATTCTGGAATATGACTTAAGTCTAGAAGTGGGCGAACAACTAGAACATTTCGCCTGTGAACGCAAACAAGAAGAATAAAAGAAAGACACTTTGCATGAAAATTGGTTTAAAAAAATAGATAACAGCAATCTATACTAATTTCTTCTTAAAATCTTTCTTGCAAAATCTCACCTGTCTAAGTCATATGGTTCTCCCAGCGAATCAACATCAAAAGTGTTTAATTTAAAGAAGTTTATTGCGTTATCTGTATTTGAAGACACAGAAGACAACAACCATTAAAGTATTCCTTTTCCTGCCAGTGGTTGATCAGTCGTCTGGTAAGTAAAGAAAAAAATCCCTTTTCACAACCTTAGGCGCATCGAGCAAATAGGAAGAGAACCCATATTTTTACAGACTAATCGGCGCTAGGTGGGTAATATGGTCAGCATTACATCGGCCGTCAATACTTCCCCAGGACATACATCCTGGTACCCATTTTAGGTTAGGTCGACCTGCGACGCTCCATACCAAGATAAAAATCCACGCAGCCAGCAGTGGGTTTCGATCGCGGTACGTTGGAATTACGAGTAGAACTTGCAATGCCTAAGCCACAGACGCCTCAGTCATCTGGTGCAAGAGCCAAATTCAAATGAAGTCAGTTAGCGCTAGCTGGTTGTTGCATTATAGAGTGCAGATGAGACGACCCCAAATAATCTCAGCCTCTTAAAATGTTCTAAGGATCGTAGGCTTAAGCCTTGTTAGAATGTACAAGAATAGTAATAACGACTATCCGTACTCTGTATTATCTGGTCTAGTTAAACATTTCAGCATTAAAAAAAAAAAACAATGATTTTTCTTGCCATGTGGCGTCACAAAATTCCCCCTACTCCCACCCCAACTTCCCTTTTGCAGTTGATTTAGACATAAATTCTATTTTAAAATGTGAACACTTTTTTTTCTTCTGGATATCCTTTTCCAGTAATAACTGTTGAAATGTACAGTACCATGCATAAGAAACATTTTTAAAGTAATGGTCTTGTGCCGGAGATCAACAATTCTGGTTGTTGTTAAAAGAAACAAAAAAATATGGATTTCAATGTTACTGGCGGTGAAGAAAATGAATATCTATAGAACTCGGCAAATCTAGCTTCTTTATTGTCCGGTGTACCGTTCCGTCACAAGGGCCGGATATTGCAGTCTGTTGTATTTTTAATATTTTTATTATTATTATTATCATCATCTTTATCATGCAGCACGACTAAAAGTATAAGCGGTCAACATTCGCCATCCTTCACTGTCTTTAGAATCGCGGATCAGACTGTACTGTTGTCGCGCCCCAGACGCACCGTGCATTTGGACAGCTAATCAATGTAGGTATCTCTTCGGCTTCTCAATTTCCTTTTTCTATCAATCTTACCAGTTGTCACCAAGCTATTCATTGTCTTCAAATTTACCTTCTGTAATCAAACAAACATAATTACATCATTTTTTTTGGATCGTCTTTCTGTCCACACTTTACAAAATGCCCAGGTTTGTAATTTAAGTTGTCTTCTCTCCAATTAAAATTTCAGTCTTCTCTCTAATTCACCTTCAGTCTTCTCTCTTGTTCACATTTAGTCTTCTCTCTAGTTCAACTTCAGTACTTTCTCCAGTTCAACTTGTGTCGTCTTTTCAGTTCAACTTCAATCTTCTCCTCTGTTCGAATTCGATCTTCTCTCCAGTTAAACTTCAATCTTCTCTTCAGTTCAACTTCAATCTTCTCTTCGGGTCAGCTGCAGTCTTTTCTTCAGTTTAACTTCAGTCTTCTCTCCAGTTCAACTTTAGTCTTCTCTACAGTTCAGCTTTTCTTTTCTCCAGTTCAACTTCAGTCTTCTATCTAGTTCAACTTCAGTCTTCTCTCCGGTTCACCTTTAGTCTTCTCTCTAGTTTAACTTCAATCTTCTCTTCAGTTTAACTTCAGTCTTCTCTCCAGTTCAACTTCAGTCTTCTCTCCAGTTCAACTCAAATCTTCTCTCCAGTTTAACTTCAATCTTCTCTTCAATTCAACTTAAAACTTCTCTCCAGTTCAACTTTAATCTTCTCATCAGTTCAACTTTAATCTTCTCTCTAGTTCAACTTCAGTCTTCCCTCCAGTTAAACTTCACAGATTTGTAATTGTTTTTTTTTCTCTGGTGTTTAAAAAAAATGAGGCTAAATATATATATATATATATTAAATAGCTTTTACAAGCTCTGCCTTTCTATTTCTTGAGATCCATAGTCGGCTGGAATTCATTGCTGGAATAGGTGTGTTCTTGTGGGAGGATTCCTATGTTGCTGTTTTGTTATTGGGAGTCTGCTCAGTTCAAAAGGGGATGCTACCTCTAATGTAGGTGCCTGTTCCCCCTGCCAGTATTGGGTGTGTCTCTGTGTTGCAATAATTGTGTGTAGTGTAGATTCGTACATTGCCTATTTTGTGGCTTCTTTACCAAACCGTCTGTAAACATACGTCTCAAAATACCGAGGGCTACTGAATTTTGAGGGTATTCAGTGAACACGTTCTTCGCTCTGACTCAGTTAGTTCTCTTTGTCGATTATTCCTGGGACTTTCAGAACTGTCCTGGATAAGAATGGGCAGTTAATCTACAGTTGTAAAGTGAAAGCTTCACACATCAGTGTGACAGTTTTAATATTTGCATGTTGTGACAAAGTTTCTTTGGTAAAAATTCTTTTTTTTTTTTTCTTGAAACTTTTTTCTTTCTCAAAAAATATTGTAAAACAGATGGTTTGGAAACATTTGTAACTGTTCAAACTGTTTAAATTGTCTATTTAAATTCAGTCAAATCGTTGGTACAGAAAGTTTCCTTCTTCAAAAATCAAAGGGACCTTTACTTGTTGAAGTTTCAGTTCATGCAATTTGTTTTTACTGTGTGTCGAAGTGTGGGAATATCAAAACAAAACGAAAGAATAACATGTTCGTTAATATTAATGAGAACAGGATTACATATTTAATTAACAAAAAATGTTAATTGGCTCTAGTTTTCAAGATATGGGCTACTACTATTTCACTTAATTATTGCCAAGTTGAGTTGAGTTGATTCAAGAACCGACACCACAGCCAAGTTTTATTTACATAACGCAACTGTTGTGGTCGGTTGCATAATTTTTTTTTTTAAATATCAGTTAAAACTGTAACTTAAAGTAACAATGCAGTCCTACCTATGATTACATCACCTTCCTGTATAAATGTTTTATCTTTGACAATATTTTGCCACTATTAGGTAATGTCTCTGCCTTTAATAATACTGTCATAGTTATAAATGACTAAGGCGTGTGTAAACAGCGTTGATAACTTCTGTTATGAAATTGGTGAGGTGATATTTCTCTGAGAAAAACAACACATAACTAAAGTGATTAAAAACAGTTTGTATTTAGGCTGCAGAATCGGAGATCAAGATAAGAGCTGGGCGCCACACCGAAGTAGCAAATCATAAAATGTGGTTAACTGCCAAATGCAAGGTACGTCTTTTGCAGTCCCACTGATAATTTCAACAACAATTAGTTTTGCATGAACCTCAAGCTGGGAAAGGTATACACAAGAAGAATAAATGGACATTGGAGTATCCTAACATCCCTTTTGCAATACGTCCGGTACCACAAGGAGATAAAGATACTACAAATTATTAGTTTACCACTAAGACCTCTTTATATTCATTTCAATTTGAAAGGAGAAATTATCTAAAAAAAAAAAAAAAACGCTGTAGTAACTGGAAAACTTTAATGGGAAAATATCAAATAGAACGGAATAATTACAAGAACTTATCGGAAACATGATATAATGACAGCAACAACACATGATCCAAGACACTGATATTGGGGTCATCATAATCATCATCCACTTCGGCATATAATTACAAGCAAAATGGGAAGGAACATTTTGAGGGGCCAATTATTAAGCTTTTTACACGAAGATATTTTCTGTAAGTATTACCTGGAATTATGTTTGAATATATGATCTCTATATGTTCGTCTCGGTCAGGTCTTGCGTGTTCATGAAAGAAACCAATCGCGTGACCCAGTTCATGGAGGACAGTGTCAAAATAATTACATGTCCTGTTTAATGAAAGCATCTGGGGTTGGCTTACTTGTTTTCCGATATAGGAACAACACCTGAAAACAAATACAACTTTCTAATAATTGTACTTTAATTTATTACTAGTGCAAAAATGTATGTATGTATGTATGTATGTATGTATGTATGTATGTATGTATGTATGTATGTATGTATGTATGTATGTATGTATGTATGTATGTATGTATGTATGTATGTATGTATGTATGTATGTATGTATGTATGTATGTATGTATGTATGTATGTATGTATGTATGTATGTATGTATGTATGTATGTATGTATGTATGTATGTATGTATGTATGTATGTATGTATGTAATGTATGTATGTATGTATGTATGTATGTATGTATGTATGTATGTATGTATGTATGTATGTATGTATGTGTGTGTGTGTGTGTGTGTGTGTGTGTGTGTATGTATGTATGTATGTATGTATGTATGTATGTATGTATGTATGTATGTATGTATGTATGTATGTATTTATTTATGTATGTATGTATGTATGTATGTATGTATGTATGTATGTATGTATGTATGTATGTATGTATGTATGTATGTATGTATGTATGTATGTATGTATGTATGTATGTATGTATGTATGTATGTATGTATGTATGTATGTATGTATGTATGTATGTATGTATGTATGTATGTATGTATGTATGTATGTATGTATGTATGTATGTATGTATGTATGTATGTATGTATGTATGTATGTATGCATGCATGCATGCATGCATGCATGCATGCATGCATGCATGTATGTATGTATGTATGTATGTATGTATGTATGTATGTATGTATGTATGTATGTATGTATGTATGTATGTATGTATGTATGTATGTATGTATGTATGTATGTATGTATGTATGTATGTATGTATGTATGTATGTATGTATGTATGTATGTATGTATGTATGTATGTATGTATGTATGTATGTATGTATGTATGTATGTATGTATGTATGTATGTATGTATGTATGTATGTATGTATGTATGTATGTATGTATGTATGTATGTATGTATGTATGTATGTATGTATGTGTGTATGTATGTATGTATGTATGCAAGCATGCATGCATGTATGTATGTTTCTATGAATATGTGTATGTAGGTAGGTGGGTAGGTAGGTAGGTAGGTAGGAATGTAGGCAGGTAGGTAGGAAGGTAGGTGTGTAGGTAGATAGGTAGGTATGTATTATGTACGTACGTTTGTGTGTATACAGTACGTTTGTGTGTTTACAGTATGTTTGTATGTATACAGTATGTTTGTAGGTATACAATGTTTGTGTGTATACAACCCGTTTTTTAAATTACTGCACAGCCATCTTCTTAGCGTATGTTGATGTCACACCCAGGTAGTCTTTAGTTTGCTACAGGAGGAGTCAATTGGAAAAAAAATATATATATAAACGAGGAGAAAGATGGCTGGGTGGATAGTGCGGATTATGATGAAGTCTTGCTAGCTGCATGCTTCTCCCGTCACTGTGATGCTGGTGTAGTAAAATGTTTTGAAACACATTTTCTTTTCAATGGCGTCTTAATTTTTATTTCTAAATGCGATGAATAACATCAGTGGTATTCTGCCTGACAGCTGATTTTACTCTTTAGGTACATACTCTTGATGTCGCATTGTGTTCTGCATCTTTGCTTAGTTGTGAACTGATTCTTGTATCTGTAACTGCCGCCTGGTTTCTAGTGCTGTCTGGTACTAGCGGTTTGATCGTCGACTCTAACATCTTAGTAATGTTTTATCAAATATGTCCCTGTTGACAATGAATAAATGTATCTTGTCTGTCGTCTCTGTAGTTCGATGTTTCCTTTCATGTCTGTTCTCTAGTGTATGTTTTTGAGGTTCTGTATTACTGGTTCCTCTCCTTCCAGTGTTGCTGGCATCTCCACAACGGTGGTTCTCGTCTGCGAGGGTCCATATGCCTAGTCCCTTTTGATCTGAGTCGTAATGACTGAAAGTTGCTCAAATGTTGTCTTACCCGATTTTTATACTGAAATGCTGGGATCTGTGGTATTTGTTTTCTACGCACTAACTTCTTCTAGAATGTTCTAGTATACTGACACTTGTTTACTACCTATGTTCTCACTGTATTATTTCTTAATTGCGTTTCGATTGCATCAGATAGCTATACGCCAAAATCCACTAATTAAAGTGAGATCTATCTTTCTATGGTCTTCAATAAAGAGAGTGCGACTAGGCTTCCTATTCTCTTTGATATAACTATGTTATTCATTTGCAAACAATCGTTCTTCCAACAAACAGGTGATGGTTCTAGAAAGAGAATGTCAATGTTTTTAAAACTTTTTGTCTTTCAGCCTATTCAACTAAAACGCAGTTGATGACTTCTCCCTGTTACACTAAGAACTCGACAAAAGTGAAAGAGGAAATCACACAAATAAAAGACGCAAACACACTTGAACATTCTAGTCGTTTTTTTTCTTCATAAACGAGCATCACATCGATGCGAGTAAGGATGCTATACGCTATTCCCTGTGACATAGTTAAATGTATTAATTGTTTTCAATGAGCCTGACTGCTGTCAGCCATGTGTTTTCATTACTGTCTGTTGCACAGTCTTGCGACAATTCTCGTAGGTGAAGTATGCATAATATTCTATCTGACATGCACCCAAATTTATCAAAAGTGTTCATAAATTAAAAACGTCAATGCCATTTTTTCTCCTGAATTGTAAAAGTTTTGATTGTCCTAGTTCACTTCAAAATTCATTTGAAATAGTGCTTCTGTTGGCAATGATCTGCTGGTGTATGTGCCTGGTTAAAGTTGTAACAGAGAGCGAAACTTCTCTGTAAATAATTATGTTAAGGATCCTTGTCCACGCCTATCCGGCGTATAACGCATATTGTGCTAGACATATATTTCATTGACCAATCGGTGCTAGTGATTAACATTAAGCCGGTCACTTTTATTTCCCATGACTTTACCTTACTCAAGGCTGGTTGATAATATAAAGAGGCGCCATTCAGATTTGAACTCACACCCTTCAGACCCACAGGCGAGTGTCTATCCAATATATCATGGCGGCTATAAAAAAAAAAACTGCAATTTTGTCGTTAGCTCGTCCATCAAGCATCGAGGGGGAGTTGGAACACTGTCAAAGAAATTTGTACTTGAGCCTTCGCTGAGCGGAATCTGTTCTTTCATGATAGTCTATCTCATGGCTTGAAGTAGACTTATGCTGAAAATGTGTTCGAATCAGACTTGTTCAGAAAGAGGTTAGTTCGAAACCGATGCTTCGTTATAATGATCTTACCCACAAGAATGTATCGTTATCAGAATATAATCGTGATCCTCCGGCTCTTTCTCTTTAAACGTGAGACAGGTGTTTTTTTCCCAGTTTTCCATGGCGAGTTTATACCATGTCCTGTCGTCAGCTGGGATGACACGATATAAAGCAAACATTATAAAACAGTGTAACAACAATCATCATTATTATTATAATCTTGAAATAATCAATGTCCACAGTTCACACTCGACTGCTCTTTGTGTAGCACTGGCTATTGTTATCCTGTTTCGGTGCAGAATGTATTTAATGTTATCAGTCCATATTTTCCTTGGGCACCCTCTTGCATTTCCGTTAGATATTTTAGCTGTTGGAAGTTGTTGTGGTAGGTATTCTAGCAATGTGACTAAATATTTCCTAATGAATTCGATGAAAGCTGTTTTTTTTTTTTTTTCTCAAATACTGCATTATTTCTTTCTCCGTCGTGAAATGTTAAACCGGTGTATTTCCTCAGGCATCTCATCTCACAGATGTTAATTGTACGCAGGTTAGCTTTCGATATTGTCAAAGTTTAGTACTGACAGCAAAATGTTAGCATAAAAAATGTGTTTATAATTTGAGAATAAACTTCCAAGATATTTAAATTCTAAACCTTGCTTCAAAAAATTCTGTTAAATTTTATATGTAGTAGGAATTCATTAGACACAAACAAAATATGCAAACTACCAATGAGGCTAGCATCACGACACTCTGAATAGATCCATAGGCGATCTAATTTCCTCCTCCAGAGGTCGAGAAACAAAATTAACACAACTGGCTACACATTTTCTAAGTTGTTTCATCAAAGGCCTAGTGTCCTTGGTAACATATTTTTATGTCTACTTTATTTCTGTTCGAGCTGAAACGGTTGGTACTGTGTGTTATGCTTTATAACTAGGCTGCGTTTTCTTTGCATTTCGGTCCAACACATTTAATTTTAGAAAATCCACAATTAGTCGCCCTTTACCACAAGTGACAAGCTTGTTATGGGTTGGTTTTTCAGTTCGTTTTCACAAAAAATTGGGCTCCGGATCCCGCTTAAGGATGGCAAAATGTTTCTGTCTGCAGCTCAAATTTACAGAGCTATATTCCCACAGAGAGTAGCCGTGTGTGTCTATTTAATTGTAGTCGTGATACGCGTTTCTTCTGGCTTTGATGTTTAGTGAAGTGGTTAAATATTCCAGGGAATTGAAAAGTAGTCAGGACATAGGGTCTGTGTCTGGTGGCTTTGCACTACATGGGCCAGTCGTCATAATTTGAATTCAATGTTCCCCCTAACAGCCATAGCCAGACACGTCATCGGCCTCTTTCGCCAAATCCCCCCCCCCCCCTTCTACCCACTGAACCACCCGGCACTCAAACCGCAACACTTGCTGAACCATCCCGCGATACTGACATGTTTTTTTTTAACGCACCAACAGTAGGTACATGCAGAGAAGAGGGTAGAGGGAGGAGGTGGCGTAAAACCAGAAACGAATTTTTTTTAAGCAGTGTCTGTTACTCTACTACTCTCAGATAATTACCACATATTCACCTGAAAAATTGCCATCTATCACATAGGGTATAACACCATCGTCCCACAACATTGATCTGTTAGCAATGGCAGCTCTTCTGTGAATTGAGGGGGATTTAATTGACTTGTTTTTCTTTCTTTGGGCCCCTCTGTTGTAGCCGAAATTCATCCTTGCCTGCGACACAAGACATATTTCTGCAGTTTATTTTAAAAAAAAGAAGCCAAGTTTAAAACTTTACAAAAAAGCAGGCGATGACACACACACACACACACACACACACACACACATTCACTCACTCATACACACACGCACTCACACACACACGCACAGGCACACGCACCCGCACCCCGCACGCACGCACACATCCGCATGAACGAAGTTTTTAGCTAGTGAGTATAGTTTATTTAGTACATTTATGTCACACGCACACGTACCCGCACCCCGCACACTCACACGTACGCACGCGCGCACACATACACATATATATATATATATATATATATATATATATATATATATATATATATATATATATACGGTTTAAAAATCAACATATTTATCCGATGGCACGTTCTTGTTAGTTTGTAAGTAAAATATACTGCTAGGGAATGTAAGAAGCTTACTCAGATGTTGTTTACAGTGTCAAATGGACATACTAGCGTCAGTTGCGTAGGTTTTTTAATCGTTAAAACGCTGAAGTTATTTGTGCGTATGGCCAAATTTTTAAGCATAGCCGATAGTGCGTGCATGAGAGAGAAAAATTTATTAAGATAAAAACTATTCATCGGCTGGGCCTTACATGAAACCTGATCAAAGAATAATGAGACACCCAAACATTTCAGTTCATTTTCAATCAGACGTGCATGGCGTCTCTATCAATAGGAACATTTCCAATGGCCGACTGCTGGTAGGCGAAAGTCAAGGGCAGGTTGCCAGTTTTGTCAACGTGCATGAGGCTGCCATTACTCAACGGTAGCACCGGTTCCAAGCCACTGGCTCAGTCCGTCTTTTTCTTTGCGTTCACTGGCTGTACACTCTGGCAGAAAGTTTTAGTTATTTATACACCTCTGGACTTTATACTTGTTCTTGTACCTGAGTGTTGCGTGCACATCAATTTTACATATCTGTTGTATTTGTATGCAGACTGTTGGTTCCTCGCCTTTCACGAAGATGCCCTCCGACATCAAAGAAAATCCCCAATTAGTCGACTTTTACGGCATGATTCTTGGTTAGGCAGTGGGTATGTTATTGTTTTTCTTACAATGGGACCCCGGAACCCACACGGCGAACTGCTCAGTAAACGTGGTGGTCGAGCCAGACTGACAACAACAACGAAGGATCGCTTTTTTTTTTTTTTTTAGTTTAGATACCTCAGACACAGATTTACAACAGCTTCCTCAAACAAACAGTCATTGTCTCCAGAACGTCATGTGACTGATCCTATGGTTCGGGAAAGACAGCATGACGCTGGATTTTATGCACGAGGACCTACCTCACCGGAGATATGTCGTAACGCGCCATTAATGCCAACAT
Organism: Candidula unifasciata; assembly: GCA_905116865.2. NCBI lineage: Eukaryota > Metazoa > Mollusca > Gastropoda > Stylommatophora > Geomitridae > Candidula > Candidula unifasciata. Next base: position 52,607 of record CAJHNH020001983.1, on the reverse strand, counting down.
CAACTTCTTTGGAAGAATAGACTGCGTAGTGTCCACCGTGGCCGAAATGATCGTTCAGCCCAAATTAGTGCTAACGAAGCGCTAGTGTAGGGGCAGTTGTATGGAGAATAATCCAGTGACAACACCCTTCCATGACAAACTCAGGCTGCAGACACGAGCTTCTTTTGAATAATAGACTGCATAGTGTCCACAGTGGCTGAAATGATCGTTTAGCCAAAAGTGGTGCGAACGAAGCGCTAGTGTAGGGGCAGTTGTATGAAGAATGATCCGGTGACAACACCCTTCCATGACAAACTCAGGCTGCAGACACGAGCGCGATTGAGCACGTGTGGGATGATATGTATAGACATGTTTGTCGCCGAGATGTTGCTTCAGCCAATCGTCGGGATCTGTTCTAGGCACTCGGGGAAGAGTTGGTCTTTCATCACGCAGGCCCACATCAGACGCCTGACTGCGTCCATGCTCAGGAGAAGCCAGTCGCTGATCGATACAAGAGGCGATGACACACAATACTGTCAAGAAAGCCTGCAGGCCAAAAACTATCGGCTACCCAGATGCAAACGAATTATATATAAATTGATTGGCTGAACCTTAAGATATTTGTGTGTGCAATTTGAACAGTTTCACTCTCTATTTTAAAAAAGAAGTTAGTTGTAAAAATTATGACTAGGTATGTTCCATTTAGCAGCAATGCGGTTTAAAAAAAAAAAATAGACACCCGAGGGACCTGTTCACGTGACATAAGCTGTGCATTGTTGGAGAAATATACAGTAATGTCTTTTGGCGCTGAGACGGCTTTACAGGATAATAAATACATAAACTGGGAAATATAGAAGGGACCCCTTTCAGGTTTTAATACCTCTTTGACGCGCTTTCACTTCGGCCGCATAGATGCTTGTCGTCTGGGTAAGATGCGTCACACGCGCATGGTCACATCCAACTCTTGACATAGATATGTACAATACACGCTGCAGGTTTATTAACTTTATCAAATATGTCCACTTACTAGCAGTACTTTCTTACATGACTGTTTAACTATCTGTCCAAGTATGTATCTATTTTATGAACTCCTGAACACTTGTTTAACACGTGTATGTGCAGTCGTGATATAGGAATAAACTCACAAGGAGCAAGTACAGCAGGGATCTACCAGTCATCAGTAGAAATTATCCTCGTCGACAAGTGTTTCGGCCCACGATTCCTATACACTTTCGGAGGTGGGACAACCTGAGTTCATGAAGCTCAGGGCTGGTACCCTGCTGCACGAAATTACCGGATGGTGTTTTTCTTTCGGATAGGGACAAGACGACTTGGTGGTTTGCAGAAGGTACTGTGAGATAAGAAGTCGTCGCGGCAGCCTAATTAAAGCAGTCAGCATGCCTGGACGACCGAGCGGCAAGCTTACGATTGGTTTACCGGACACATGTTGGACTTTTATTAGCAGGTGGCAGAGGATCACTGGCAGACAATTCGGACACGATGGACTTTCAAGGGGTGAGAAACCCTTTTCCACTAGACACCTAGACCAGCTCACCGAGACCCGTCCCCTACGTTGTTGCGTTGCGTCCAAAGCCAACTCGAGGCCCTTTCGGCTGCCTCGCCAAGTTTTTTGAGTGTTCGTTTCCGTTCATTACCGCGCAATCCTAGTTCTTTAACCACATTGTAGAGCGAAGTGGAAACGAGGCCTCTCGCTCCCACTTCGACGGCAAAGACCCGTACTGTGTACGCCTCGTTTTTCCTCAGACCGGCTGCTAAATCACTGTATTTCTCGAGCTTATACGTGTGATTCTCTTCCATACGCGACTCATACGGGACGGTCAACTCAATCAGGATGAGCTGCCGTTTTTGCGCAGAGTGGAGAACTATGTCAGGTCGCAGGCCGGTCTTCCGGATCAACTCGGGGTACCTTTCATGGCCCGGCAGATCAACCGTCAGTAACCAGTCCCTCGCAGAGTCTAGCACAGATGGAGCGAATGCGTTTTCGTTGACCTTACCTTTTGGAATCTGCCCAGCCTTGAGGAAACGAATAGGGACGATGCTAGAACTGGCTCTGGTGTTAGCCCTCATTCTAGCCTGGTCAACAACGGCTGCTAACTCTTTTAGCACCTTGTTGTGTCGCCAGATATATCGGCCTTGACCTAGGGCTTTCCTGCACGCGGACGGGACGTGTTCTAGAGTCTGCTTCGCTTTACACAACGGGTAAGTCGGATCGTTAGTAGCAGACCATTTAACCATGTTAACACCGGACGGTAATACATCGTACGCCGAACGAACGATAAAGCTCAGTCGCAGCGAGGTCATCCGCCAGATCTCACCCCATGTGAGTATTCTTGGCAATGCGCTCTTTGATAAAGTAATGTGCGAGAAGATGAGTGGGTCAATGTGACAGAGCAACAGTTAGAGATGTAGACTGTTTTGGTTACTTTGGGACGTGAGCGCAGGGACAGGTTAATGAATGATGGAGAATCGGGCATTCAGCAAATGATTAATGCCAATTTTGATCTAGGTGACAAGAGTCTCTAAACAGATGGCTCTGTGTTGAGAGACAGAAGATGGGCATGAGTTTGATTAAAACAGCGACTGGTTGTCGCTTTGTGCAACAAAGTCTGCTATTTGATACCATAACATCTAGTTTGAGAATGGAAGTGAAGTTAATCACTCAGCCTTCTGCTGGATTACACACCAGCTGTGCACACATTTAGTATGTGTAATTGTTTCATGGAGCACGCTGAGAAATGTGAGATCTGGGATGCCCCCAAGAGAGTGGCAAGCATCGTTTCAGATGCACCTGTACATAGTATCCTTTGGGTATTTCTCTGTATTATTGCTTTGTGCTAGTAAATGAACATGCAGATAGGCCAGCTGTTTTATACATCCTAGTGGCGAAGTGATGCATTCCAAGCACGATGTTGTAAAAGTACTTTAAGAGCAAGTGAACCGTGCGGAGCCACAAATAGTAGATTATCACGAATAATAAGAAACGTTCTGTTAGGAGTGACCAGGGATCTGGACGACGATCAACACTCAGAGACAATGCAAGGCGGAAATAAAGTCAGACTGCTACTAGTTCCATCAGAATCTAAACACTAAGCTTGCTGCTGAAAATGGGGACTGAGTGCTTACAGGAATCTCCCCAGGGTTATGATGTCAGTTCTCAATTCAACAGTCAAAAATCGAATTACCTGTTTTACACGAACTGTCTCCTTTATTGTTTGGCGTTCTGAAGAATGCTTGTCCGCAATTTGTAATATCCCAGTGCTGATCTTCTGCTCAAAATGCTGCTGCTTTAAAAGTTTAATTTTCTTCTTTAACCGATTCCACTTTTCGCATATTGTCACAATTTCTTTTCTTAGCTCTGACTTCATCAGTCGACATCGTGTTTTGTTCCTTTAAAAAGATTATTATTATTTGATGGTTACAAATGAGCTGTTCACTCCAGGAACTTCATTATTGCTGCTAATCGTTTTTAATGTTACATTAACAGATTTATAGAAACTGGAAGCAACCCTTGTCTGCTTGACTAATGTTAAGAAAAAATGAATAGTAATATCACAGTAGTACGGTACTACGGCTGGCTGGGCAATTTGAATCGAAAAGTATTGATGGGTGGCTAGTATATAAATTGATATATCAGGCCAAAAGAGAACATCTTTTCCATTGTTTTAAAGAAAGAAGATTTGTCACAGAAGTAAATAACAGAATGGAATAAACAGATCGTTCCTATATAATAAAGAACTTACTACTTAATGATTTTATAGCATTGACTGTTGCAGAGGGAGCTGCGTGGTCTCGAGGCATGGTGTCCGCACAAGTGCTTCCTTGTTCAATCCCGGTAAGGGCTGGGGTTTTTTCACGTGAACTTAGACTTCTAGTAGTTCCCCCTGGTCTCTGACTAGTGAATTCAGACGCCCGTGCGCATTGTTGCGCACGTAAAAAAAATCTCTTGGCAGTTGGAAATCGAAAAGACTAGCCTAAAGCGCGGCCCGGGCAAAATCTGGAGTTAAAAATGTACCCAAAGTATTTCAGGATCCTCGCTGGTGCTACAGAGCCTCTGCACTGTGCTGAGCTTCTTCGGACTCAGACTTGAGTCATTTTTGGTAACGAGTGTTGTCTTTGCCTCCGCTAGCAACATAAATATGTATTTGCTAGTGCACATATTTCTGGATTGTTTCGGGACTTATTGTTCGTTCACCAGTTTTTTTTCAAATGCAACAGTGAGGGATGTGTCAATCGATTTTCACTGGTACATCAACGGAGCATGAATGGGTGTGAAGCGAAATCAGTCAAGTTGAAACCTCGACTAAGACTGAGACTAATGTCGGAGATTGACCACCTGAGAGTGAAAAGACTATGAATATTATGAAAATAAATGAGATAATGACAGTGCATGACGTATTCACTTTACCGTTTCTAAAAAGTGCACTCTGTTCCCCTCCCCCTCCCCAAGAATTACATCTATAACGTGTTCAGTTTGATGTTTTGCAAAATTCGTGTCGCTCTTATTTACGACAATTCAGGCCCAGATGGTTCTGTGATGAGAGGAAAGAGAAGTACACAGGGTGCCTAGTGAAAGCCAATAGAAAATCTTTAGTGCAAGACAGCCTAGCATACCACATGACAACATCTAGCATGAAAATGGAGGTGGAGGCGGTAACTGCAGCTCTCTGGTGGCTAGAGAACAAGATACATACACATGTCGTCATTGTAACAGACTCTAACGGCATGCTTAGAAAAGTGAGGACAGGGATGTTTCGAGCAGAATGGCAAGCTTCACTGGAAAGGTCACGGATAGTGAGCATACTTTAGATACTTTCTCTGGGCAATTCCGGCGTAGTGGGTAATGAGCAAACAGACTGGTTGGCTGAATTTGATTTAATTTGATTCAAGAACCGACATCACAGCACTCGGGCAAATCCCACCCGTCCCCATCTTCAGCAGCCAGCAAAGAGTTCGAATACTAATGGTGCCAGTAGCATTCTGATAAAACGTCTGACTTGCCTGTCCTCTGAGCCTCTGCCAGAACCTCTCGTCACTCCCCACTGCATCAATCTCACCAGACTGTAGTGATCCATCTGTTTCTCCGAACTGTACACGCTCACCCACAAGGCACTAATCACGTCTGCCTTAACGTGTATCAGTATTCCACTAAATTGTGCAGCGCCAGCCAGTCTGTCCCCCTGATCATTTCTCAACACACAGGCGTTGCCCGGTGAGAAAATCCAGACAATACTCCTCACACGTGTCCTCTGCAGCGAAGCATGCCACTCTGCATGAAGCATGCCTGTCCTGATCCACAGCATGCTTTCTGAGTCAGTTACAATCACGATGTGTGTGTGTGTGTGTGTGTGTGTGTGTGTGTGTGTGTGTGTGTGTGTGTGTGTGTGTGTGTCGTGATAGCTGCAGTAACCGCCTCCACCCCTATTATTAAGCTTGATGTTGTGGAATAATATTCTAGGCTCTCCTGCACCAAACGTCGACCATTACCTTTTGCTAAGAAGGCCTATGCACTTCTTTTGCCTCTTGACACTGAACCGTCTGTGTGAATGATCACATCTTCTGAGCTAGAATTATCTTGAATTAATTGCTGAATTTCTATCTCCGTGGCACCTGGTGGCCAGTCTCTGCTTTCCCGGCTCATTGTGATTATGACCCTACACAAGTTTGACTGTTCAGGTGGCACTTTGACCCACTCCTCTCCTCGCCTAATGTTCTCAAGGATGCAATCCTGTCTGATTGTGTCTTCTGCCTGAGCTGGCTGAATTGATACATGGCAAGGTAGATGTGGTTAAGGACATTTGGGAACAAGCAAAGGAATCAGTACATAATGAAGATTATTATGGCCATGAGAGAATAAGGCACCTGGGTGAAACCAGAAGGTCTGGCTAGCTCACAACACAGAGTAAGGCAAGACAGAAATATAATCAAATTGTGACCGGTACCATCAGTATTGGAACTCTTCGCTGGCTGCTGAAGATGAGGACGGCGCATGAATGAAAATGCCCCGACTGCTGTGATGTCAATTCTTGACTCAACTCAACTCGTCATTCCAAGAACTGAGAAGATGCTTTAAATCGGTGTCCGTTTAAAAAAAAAAAAAACTGTAAAAAAGGCCACATTAAAACTATGTTTGTTTACATTATACTCTGGAGGGAGGGGGTGGGAATGAAGTTTATAATCTGCATAGTTTGTGGCGGCTGCACTAGTCATGCGGCCCAAATGTCATCATTGTGGTCCCGTAACACTGCGTGTCGTTGGGTCACCATTTGCTGCTGACTGTCTGATCAGTTTCCTCCATCTTGACGGTCAGTTGTCCTGGACATTATGATTGCATGCCTAAAACCTGTCCAGTCCATCAGTTTCTGTAACCAAGTCTTTCTTGGTCTGCCTCCTCTGCTTCATCCCTCTACTGTGCCCTGTAGTGTTTTTAAGAGGCCGTTTTATTTTATTACATGTGGTAACATTACATGTTCGGTCTCTCCTCTGTGCTTAGAAAAGTTCCACAATTGTCACTTTGTCAGGTAGTCGTTTGGCGAATCTCGACATTTGTGATGTAATCTCTGTATAATGTGTCAATAATTTTTCGTAAAAATCGAATTTCCAGTACTTGATCATTCTTTCGAAATTGTTAAGTTCAACCTTTCCCAGCCATATGTAAACGTCTAAACAAAAAATGTGTGTGTAAGTGTATATATATGTGTGTTTATGTGCGTGTGATGCATAATAACTAGATGCCCAAACAAAGATAGTGCATGTGTTTGTGTGTGTGATGCACAGAAAATAGATACCTAAACAAAGATAGTACATGCATGTGTGTGTGTGTGTGTGTGTGCGATACACAATAACTAGATGCCCAAACAAAGACAGTGCATGTGTGTGACTAAAAAGCCCTGTAAGTTCTTTGAACACACTTACTCCTGCTGATGCTGCTTACACAGGTCGCTGACTGCTACGTGTCCTTCCACGATCTTCACCAAAAAATGCATGTCCCTCTGCAGCTGTTGTTTGCGCTTTTCTCTTGTTGTGTAGTAGGAACAGATCAAATATAAAAACATCAGTTTAATTAGAAAATTATATATATACATTATAGAGAAAAAGCAAAGTACTTTCTAACTATTCTTTAACTGATGAATCGTTGGATTTATATTACAATACAATATCTGTGTAAACCATGATACTATTTCATCACGGTGGCATTTAAACCTGTTTGAATTCCACTATTGCGATAAACACATGCGAACAAGGACATAATTTTCTTTGACAGGCGTGGTTAGATAATGGATTACGAACTCAGGAGGGCCCACCTCCGAATGCGTCTAGGAATCGTGGGCCGAAACGCGTGTCGACGAGGATAATTTCTATTGATGACTGGTAGATCCCTGCTGTACTTGCTCCCTGTGAGTTTATTGCTATAGGCACGTGTAGCAAGGCTATGTTTTGCTGGGACCTAATATTTTCACCCCCGTGACATAATGTTTGGTTCTCATTACATTAATCTAAATTTCCCAGTAATGCTCTATTTATTTTACTATACAGCACAATCTAAACACCTTAATAATAGAAGTGTCATCTTAAAAGTTAGCTGCGTATCCTTTACATGACGTTGCAGAACCAACCTGTCCATTTTTTTGGCCGTTGTGGTTTTTCGATACCACTGACGAAACCAATGCACGACGCAAAGCTCGCAGCTAGGATCGAACCCGGCACCCCGGTATTACGAATCGCGTTCGTAACCCCTAAGCAACAGACACCGACACCTTACGTTACCACAGTAACTAAAATTACCATTCAAATGAGATGACTCTCTGTGATATTATCACAAATACCATTTAACATCTTTCGCAGAAATAAACATACTTGTGTGTGCCAGGACCGTCTAACACTAGTAGATCAGTCCTGATTTTGCTTTTCTTTATTTCTTCCAAGAGCATCTTCCCAGTGACTCGGAATTCATCATCAGACAAAGTTACATCTCCCCACAAGGTCGCTGTAGGAAGAGAGAGAAAATATGGTGCACATATAAAAAATCTAACAATCTAACTAAACATAGTTACGTGAAATCAAGGTAGCTTGATAAAGAATTACCTAAGCGAAGGTGACTAAAAGATAGGAAAACTCCCCCTGTACTTGAAAGTTACTCTTACCTCGCTTCTTAATACCGGAGTGCTGGGTGTGATCCCAGGTGCAGGCGATTTGCCAGCAGATCTTCTGAAAACAGTTTAGGCACCAGAACAGTATTACAACAATAATGGGAGGAGGAAAGAACAAATATTAAATGATTCGGAATTGTCCCATAAGTGATGGATCGCCATCGTCAGCAGCAAGTACATTGTTCCATTGTCGAGTGTGCCAATGGCAGTCCAATTATAAGTTCCTCTCGCTCTTCCTTAGAGTGTTCAGTGTCAAAACGGGTCAGTCACCGCTGCACTGTTCTCTCCAGACTTGATGTTCTATTTATTCTTCCGCGTTGTTCGCCCGCTCCCATAATTCTTAGCCAAACATATCTTGCCATGCAGGTGTATGGTGGTTTCCACTGTGGTATCGAGAACTGATCGTTTAGGAAGAGTGGCAAACTACTGAAAGTGAAGTCGCTTAGAAACACTAAAACAGCCAAAAAATGCTGAAACTAGTGCTGCAACGTTCTGTAAACGACACGAGATTAATTTTTCTTAAGCCCTCTTACAAAGGTATTTGGGAAATTGACGAGGGACCCAATGCTCAACGTTCCGGCAAATATGTTGGAGCTCATTCTCTATTTAAGTATTTACCATCTACATCAGAGTATTTTTATTCAGACAGTATTCTATTAATACACAGCAGTGTTTCAAATAGGATATGAATGAATTATCAAAATACCCCACATATCAATACCTGCTTTGCATGCTTCCAACGAGGAATCGTCTAGGACCCCATGTGATAGTTTATCCTTTTCAGTAGAAGCAACAAGAACTGGCAAAAGTAACAGCAAAGACGCAGCCTTCTCCGTAAGTTTTCGTGTAAATTTTAAATTATCTTCTGACTTCGCCATCACTTTCACTTGCCGACTGGATTTTCTGTGCCTGTTTCGGACACGATTTAATTAAATAACTAGCAGGAATGATTTTTGACAGGAAGCTTCTTAACATAATTAAGAGACAACACTTTACACCACTTTTAACAGAACATCTTCCTTGAGTTGTGAGTTATGATTGGTTGCTTTGGAAAATATTAATTATTGTAAAACATTACCATTTACTTCTGGGAATCAGCCTTAATCCTAGATTAAAATGCTGTTGCCATTAAACATTCAGCGAAGAGCTGTTTCTTTGTTTCGTCCAGTCTATAAAGTAATAGCATGCTGATTGTTGAGGGCAGGGGTGAAATGTTGCTAACATAGACGGATTATTTTAGATATAAATCACCAATGATCATTCATCAAAGTAATTTGAAGAAGCTACTGCTTATATGTGGGAGATTGGGGGAGGGGCAAGGAATATCCAGGTTAATTTTGAGAGGGATTATATACAGGTTAAATTTGGGGAGGGGGGGAAGGAGGGGGGGAAGGAGGGGGGGGGGGTTGTGGTGTGGTGTGGTGGTGGGGTATCTAGTTTAATTTTTTTCAAAGAGGGGGGGGGGGGTATTTATTTTAACTTGTGGGTGGGAGTATAGAGGATAAGGTGTACGCCCATAGAGAACCCATGACTTATATACAAAGGTACAAGATCGTGTTGACGAACTCAGAGTCATACATTCAGAGTATACTTCTGTTCAAAGTATACTTCTAACACGTGGAATAGAATATCAAGGATCCGCTAAAGTCATGAAATTAACACGGCATACACACCATTACACATGATATGTACATGTATATCAATTAATCAGTCGTAGTGTTTTATTTATAAACAGAAAGAGTCAAATACAGTCATTGTGGAGGGGCTGAAGAAATAGTACTGATTGGTTGAAAAAACAAACATGAAATATGTCTGCCACAATAATAATACTAATAAAATTGCTATCACATAATTACAAATAGTATTTTTCAAGTACATAAACTGATAAAGCTAAGTCAATAACTTTTTTTAAAATAGTAAACCGTGTACATTTAAACCAATTAGACGCTTATCATTTACTGGACGCTGCAGTACAAACACCTTCATTTATGTCTTTTTGTGGTTTTATCGGGCATTATACTTTGATAGTTTGTTACTCCATACTGAACAATGAACCTTCCATGCCACTGTGGAAATCAATTAAAACCGATCTGCTGCCAAACCGATGCAGCTAAATTGAACGGAGTATTTTAAATTACTAAGCGATTTGGCAACACCTAAGCCAAAGACGCGTATTTGAATAAACAAGACAATATTTCCAGAGATGATAAAAAATCTATATTGAAGAGATACAAAATGAACGAACGAACGAACGAACAAACTTTATTTTCAAAGGGTTGAGTATTGGGCACACAGGCCCGTCTTACATTCTGCCCTTCTGGCCTCACGCCATGCATACATTATTCATGCACACATTGTTTTAGCAGATAATAATAATAATAATAATAATAATAATAATAATAATAATATTCATAAGCATCATTAACAACATCTTTGTAACAATGTACTCTAAGTATGCCCACATTTAAAAATAAGTTTAATACTAAAAATAATAAATCTTGGAGGAAATCAACAATATTCTCATGAAACTATTATCTTCTAAGGGAGCGTGTAGTCTGAAGTGAAATAATATTCAAAAAGCTTCCAATTGTATTTATAGGGGTTGTTAATATTTTTGATTGTTTGTGGAAGATGGTTCCACAGATGAGCTGCAGAGTACGCCAAGCTTGTTTTGTACAAGTCTATTCTAGGTCTACGGATGTGTAATATGTTTAGGCGTTTGCTATGTCGCCAATTATACCTAAAGAATGGCAAAAGGTAATCTGGAGCATTTTTAGATAAGATTTTGTAAATGACTTTAGCCTTACTGAAAAGTAATCGTTTATGGAAGGGTAGCAGCTTCAGAGCTTTATGTATACTGGAAAGGTCTCTTCCATGATCATTACTGACTAAGCGTACAGCTCTATTTTGAAGTGCTTTAAGCCGTTTCATGACTGAACTTGGACAGCCATCCCATATTGTAGAACAGTAGTCTAGATGGGTCTGAATATGGGAGGTATAAAATATCCTTCTGGTGTTTTCATCCAGAAAGTGTTCAATTTTTGCAAGCTGTTATACTTTTTTAGCTGTTTGTTTCAATAGAGTTTGCACATGAGAAGTGAAGGTTACATTTCTATCAATAATTACGTCTAAAGCTTTGTGCTCAGTTACACATTATACAGGGTTGTTACTGATGTAGAGTTGAAGCGTATTATGTGCAAAGAATAAAGTTTTTGTCTTGTTGATATTAACATGCATTTTGTTTTACTAATGTTTATTTGCATGCTGTTTGTATTGCTCCAGGAAACCACATTGTTTAATTCCTGTTTAAAGATAACTCTACAATATCACACGTTTGAGCACTTGTATAGACTGTACAGTCGTCTGCAAATAAGTCACACTGCGACGACAGACATAAAGGAAGATCATTTATATAAATAACAAATAACAGAGGGCCAAGAATAGAGCCATGGGGTACTCCAGTATTCACCACAGTAGTCTGCGACAGGGATTTATTATATGAAACTACCTGTTTCCTAATTAACAGAAAGGATTTTAATAACCTGAATAGATTACAATTGAAGTTCATTATTTCTAGTTTTCTAATAAGGATGGTATAGTCTATCATGTCAAAGGCTTTTCTAAAGTCTATAAACACGCACCCAGCTATTTTATCTTCGTTAATATTCTGATGCCAGTTTTCTATCATGTTTGTTAGGTCTGCTGTAAAGAAGCTCGCCAGGCACCCCCTGATAGGAATATTCAACGGAACACTACTTGAAAATAATAGACTTGTCGCTGCAGTAATTGAATATATGATCTAACAGGTTTTCATTAGGTCGTCGGCGTTATCGATGTTGACTTTATTACCTTCAAACAGGTCTCGCTGTTGGTCTGAATGGCGGATAGCCAGCTAACAGTTTACGCTTTGACAGTTATGTGTATCCAGCTAGGTATTTCTGAGCAAATTCCCCATTTCTAGTCAGGAAGTATATTGGCTCTGTAGCCCCGCCACTGGGCTTAGGGCTTGATGTGACCCATCTGAGCTAAGCATGTCATGTAGAATATTTTTGTTAAAATCTTATTCCAGGGGGTGTTGTTGACTGCACTGTAATTATGGGTGTTGATTACGTTTAGAAAGGCGTGTAGTTTTGCACTAGGGTGCAATGGGCGCTTTCGTGACTGACCGTTTGCAACATCAGTCAGCTACAGATCTAGCATTGGACTGTTAGCTAATGTTCGCACATCTGAAAGCTGCCTCAGGCATTTTTACTTTGCGTGCGTAATCTTTAAAATATTTCTGAGACTGACTGACAAGTTTTTCTCCACCCTTTAATGGTAAAGGTAATTATCTGTGATTTCCACTGGCAGAGGAATGGATCAGTTAGGGGGCGACCCGTCTGGGGGATGTTGGAGCCCCGACTAACGGCTCATGACTATACGGGTAAATAAACACAACCTCTGTGTCCACCAGTAACGTCCTGGCTCTTTTTTTGTTACATTCTACTATTTTTCTATTCTTTCAACATCTGATTTAACGCCGATGAGTAAAATGTACACTGCTGCACAAAGGTGCACCTATAACACACACACACACACAAACGCTATGTAGTTGCACACATATAACTGAGTCCATGCCACAAACGTCTTCGTCGAGAAAATCCATACATTGACATACGGTAATGACTTTCCCTCATGAATATTTAAATATGACCCGTTGTAATAAAACTTTAGGGACAAAAACATTATGGGAGAAGGAGTTCTAGAGTATACAGGAAATTATTAAATAGTACATTACTGGAACAAAGGTTAGTATGTAAGGTTTTAATCAAACAGGCCTAGTCGCTAACAGCGTCCTGAAGCAGGAAATGAGGGTAAACAGGCACTGCTACAACTGAGAGTAACAGCAGAAAAAGCTTCTAGCTTGCTCTGGAGTAACCCAAACGACGTGGCGGAATAGGCCTCAGCTGGTTAGTCCAAGTCCTTAGTCAAAAAGAACTTTAAAGTCTCTGAAAGTTAAAAATTTACCAATAAACGTCTGTCTGAGCAGCTGCCGACTGCTATGCTACAGTCTGTCCGATCGATATCTGTCCGATCAACCAACCGTCCATTTGTCACTCTAGCTTGTGTATGCAGGCTGTAAATTCGCTACCACTCACAAGCAACGATACCACAACATCGGTACCTGTGGCTAGTAACATGTCTCGTCTGGTAGGCACAGCAGGAGAAGTCCGATCCCCGGAAGTCATTACCCGAGTCAAGACTTTGACTAAGAGTTAAAGGGCCAATACAATTGTCGAATTTGTGAGGGGGTGGGGGGGGGGGGGAACTGCTACTGAAGATCGGTGGCCTCCTAATGTACAGTATTTTGTTTTCTTCTTCTCTATCTTATGACAAAATAACGGTATTTCAGAAATCCGTAAATATCTCCATTTGATTTTCACAATTGCTGGAAAGGTTAAGTTGGTTGCTTTTCCTTTACAGTGCATTACAGAACCAACCTAGGCATTTGTTAGCTATTTGTATTTTTACTTGGCAATTTACGCTGACTGTTTGCCTTTATTTTCTCAATAGTCGGCTTTCAATACACTGTCAAAATCAACGCAAGGCTGCCTACTGCGCAAAACCTGGCAGCTGGAGTCGGACTGGGTACCTGGGAAATACGAAACACGTTGGTAACATCAAAGTCCCAGATGCCGACCTTTAAAGGTACACTTCAAATACGTTAAACTTGGCATTCTCTATTCCCACAATTGTAACAATTAATATGTAAGCTATGCAAATTTGATTAATCATAAACAACTGATAGGCATCCATATCAAGTACTGAAATAGAAAACACTGTTTTTACCCAAATTATAACTCGTAGAGGTTGAAAAAGATACTCTTGTTCAAAGTACAAGTACCACTGTACGTTAATGTCAAATTAAGTCACTCTCTAATGTTAAAAGTCGCATTTAAAACTTTGAAACGCAATATGTGTCGGTGTGTGGTAACGCCACGTCACAACTATTAGTAGACGATTTATTTATATTCAAAACTCGTTAAGCCATCTGTATAAGATAAAATGTAATTATCGATGATAATGACTACGTATTGGGACATGTATGAGTAAAGGAGTTGTGGCTTTCATGGTTACTACAAAATAAAGAAAGTGACTTACGTGGATATATTGTCTGAACAGGCAGGTGTGAGAGAGAATGAACCAGTAAACTGTTGACTACAAAAACTATACAGTAAAGTAAAGATCCTTTTTCACGCGTTAGGCGCATCTGGCATATTTTCAATTTTTATGTTGTTGTGTGTATCTTCTGTCTTTCTACTTTCTCTGTGAGTGTCAATCAATACATTGTTTGTTTATCATATTTAAAATATTTATAATGCCTAAAGGGTTCCCTTGTTTATTTATGTGAATGATGTATACACACTGAAACTTACCAATTAAATACCTTTCTTGAATATTTGTGTATTCTAGACAAAGCATTATGGTCTACTCTATTCGTAATTGTTGCTGTGTTTGTTAGTCGACCTATGCATTGTTAATTTTGATTTGTGCAACCTATGGTGCCATTTCAATGGTTTGAGATGAATAATGTCCGTACCCCACAGTTGTCGATTTCAAGTTGTATAATATCCATGGCAAGTGAAAACACCTTTACAGGGAGTGCTGTCACGTGACGCGTCGGACACATGTCTTGTGTTCTTCTCAGTCAAGCGATTTCGTGTAAATGAGGTTTAGCTGCATTTGTATCTCGGCAATTGGTGCAAGAAGGAGACCTAGCCTGTATAGAGACACCAAAATGGGTAAGCAAAACCTTTTGTGAATTGACATTGTTGTGTTTTGGTTTTAAACCAATTCAGTATCACGCGTTAATTACTTAACACTTTTTTTTCAAGTCGAGGTTAAAACAAATAAATACTTAGGTCTGAAGGGATTAAATAAAGACACTTAAGTAAGACAGTATCTAAACTAATAATCAGATACAAAGAGTTAATATAATATGCTAACGTGACAGAAGACAGCAAGGACAGCATCGTATTTTTTGGATGAACCTGGAACATACGGTAAGTTGTTTAATACTTAAAGTAAAACTTTTACATCAATATCTTGGAATGGTAAATTACCTTGCAGATTAAATTTATCGTGTTGAGTATTACAATCAAACTGACTGCCGTTGGAAAATACTACTGACATAGGATCACATAACACAGGAAGAGAATCAGTGAGGTAAAAAGTCCTTCTCCTTGCTTTGTGCTTTATATACATACTTACTTACTGGAACAAGCTGGTGTGCAGATGCCAATACTGTGCGACAAGATACGTACAACCAAAACTGGAGTTGGCATTCGAGCATAATCCACTGCAGCCAAATCGAACCTAATAAATATAAACTGGACAAAATACAGAACACTGGTCTTAGAATAATCACTGGAGGTATGAGAAGCACGTTAATCTATGAGGTGGAGGCAACTTCTGACCTCTAGAGCTTGAGCATTCGAAGGGAAGCAAATGTGCTTACCCTAACATAATAATTTAGGCACATGAACCACAATCCCCATGCACAAAATAGAAAATAATAATAATAATAATAATAACAAAAACTAAATAAAACCGACTGAAAAGACATAGCTTTCGTCATCTATCAAAATTGTACTACACAAAAAACAGTGACATCCTTTCTCAAGATTTTCAACACAGGAAACGATGCAGACCTACAGCCAAAATATACAGTCACAACAACAATTCCAGGCATAGACAGAAAGGCTGAAGAATGTGACCTAGTACTGCATGCAAAGACTCTTGAACATGTCTACAACTGTCATCTAAGACCCAAATGGACATATAATAGTAAACATTTTTAAGACCCCATCAGCAGCAGCAGAAATAGCATACAACAATTTTCCGTCTACGAACAGGACACTGCAGGCCCAACTACCGCATACATAAAATAAAGACTGTACAGTGCCCACAGTGTGTTGTTAAACAGGATCACAAACACCTGAACACATTCAGCAGATCTGCCCACTCTACATACATCTTCGAAAAGACACATGGCCTCAAGAGCAAAACGTGCAGAGTAAGCCATGGGGAAGAATGAAAGACCTGCTACTGACATCATAGAGGCAACCCACTTGATGACATGATCTGAGCATACTAAAAAATGAAAAAGAACAACATACATGCTTCGTTTTGCCTACTCAAACCACAGCTCCTGTATACATGAATGCCCAAATTCGAGTACTGTGCTAACAAAGGTGTCGAAACAGGGAGAGGGAGGGGTGGGGTTGTGTGCTTAGGTCCATTGTGCCAGAGGTCCTTGTGTGGGTTCGCTATTTCATTGTGGGAAAAACAAGAATAGACCCACTGTCTCCCCACAAAGCATGTCGTAGGAGTAGATTTATTGGTTCCATATTCTAAGCCGGAGTACATCTTTGAGTGATGCGGAACAACCAACTGCAAAAAAGCCAATTAAAAAAACAAAAAGGATGTAAACACGCAAACTCAGGTCCTGCCATAAAGCTAAACTTCAAATGGACAATAACCAGGACTTTCCGCCAGAGCTTACAGCCGGTGAACAAAGAAGAAGACGAAGAAGAAGGAGTGGAGGAGGAGCCAGGAGAATTAGGAGGGAGGGGCAGTAAGCAAGTTCCTCTAACTCATTCCTATAACACTTGTAGGAGTACAAAGGCACCCCTCTCCCTTGTAAGAGTACAAAGGCACCCCTCTCCCTTGTAAGTGTACAAAGGCACCCCTCTCCCTTGTAAGTGTACAAAGGCACCCCACTCCCTTGTAAGTGTGCAAAGGCACACCTCTCAATTGTAAGTGTACAAAGGCACCCCTCTCTCTTGTAAGTGTACAAAGGCACCCCTCTCCCTTGTAAGTGTACAAAGGCACCCCTCTCCCTTGTAAGTGTACAAAGGCACCCCTCTCCCTTGTAAGTGTACAAAGGCACCCCTCTCCCTTGTAAGTGTACAAAGGCACCCCTCTCCCTTGTAAGAGTACAAAGGCACCCCTCTTCCTTGTAAGAGTACAAAGGCACCCCTCTCCCTTGGAAGAGTACAAAGGCACCCCTCTCCCTTTCGCCTCCATTCCTACTTCTTCTCTCCCCCACTATTTCCCCCAACCGTGTAAAGAAAATATCTTTCTGTAAACTCCAGCGGAAAGTTCTGGTTGTTTTTCCACCTCTTGACTTCAATGTTGCTCCACAACCTGAGTATTGTGTGCACCTAAGTTTTAAAGATCTGACGTATTTGAATGCAGAAAGTTGGTTATTCTCCTCTCCGACTTCGAAAGGAGCCCCCAGTTTGTTGACTCCTACGACATGTTTGTTGGGCAGGCAGTGCGTCTATTCTTGTTTTCCACAATCGGTTTCATCATCATTATTGGAGCCACCTTTGTGTTGTAGCTGAATGTTTGCTTGCGGGTAGAAGATCGCGGGTTCCAATCCAAACGGATTGGACGATTGTTTCTCAAAATTCTAGGTCGACGCAGGCTTACATGAGTATCACCGTTGTGTAGTGGATGAGTGTCGATGATTATTTTGTTCCTTTTTTTTTAGCCTTCTGATGATCATGCATTACCTGTTTCAAACTGCTGCTGCTGCTGCTTATATCGGATCCATTATGTCATACAAGTCTTGGTAACATAGGGCTGGATTTTATCATCTCGCTTGACGGTCAAGGTTTCAAATCCACATAAGAGGGTACTCCCCCTTACACCCCTTCCTCCGTTTTTGTTCAAAACTGACTTTGACTGTCAGATCCGGTCAGCCTAAATCAGTCCCGGGTAATGTCCTTGAAAGTGGCCGACGTGACGTTGACAACATCATAAAGCCAGTGCTAAAAGAAGCAGGCGTAGCATTGACATCATCAAACCAGTGCGGAAAGTAGCCGGCTTGATTTTGACATCATCATCAAGCCATTGCTGAAAGAAGCCGGCTTGACATTGACAACATTATCAAGCCAGTGCTGAACGTAGACGTCTTGACATCGCCAACATCATCAAACCAGTGCTGAAAGTAGACGTCTTGACTTTGACAACATCATCAAGCCAGTGCGGAAAGTAGACGTCTTGACAGCGACATTATCGTCAAGCCAGTGCCGATAGATGTATACAGTTTAAGACTAGTAATATAGGACGATGTGAGACACTGTTGTGTAGCGGCTAGTGGCTCACCTGGGGATTGGAATTGTGTGTATTTCGGGTTCTGACAGAGACTGACTTTTTGTATTTGTTCTTCTGAAAAAATGACAGTGGCTCTCAGGTCGACCCCACCATTAGTGGGTACCTTTCAAAGTCCTGGTAAGTGAAGGCAGTCGGCGTGATGTTAACCACATCAACTATCAATTTCCGATTGGTCTACAAAATATATGTCTAGCCCTATATGTCCAATACTTCTTTACGCCGATACCCAAAAGACATAAAACGGGTCCATTACTATTATTTCTTATAGACAGCTATCATATTGTTCTCATCTCGTGTTCAGCATCAAATTTTGTTTTCAACAACGTCCTTGTCAATTCATAATCATATATTCAGACGTTCCTACGTACCCAACATCTGCATGTCAAGTATCCACCTTCTGTTTCGCCGTCATCAGTGAGTCCGACGAGTGTACAGCTTTTGCTCTGTTTACTGGCGCCACCTGTCTCCCTGAATTACGGAGAATGTATCAAAAATACTACAGCAAAAATGTATGGTTCCAGTACAGTAATACTGTCACTACTGCTTCCACTCCTGCTACTGCTGCTGCTGCTACTATCACCATCATCCACAATACGTTTCGTTTAAACAGGCTGATAGCAAAATTTTGAAGAACAAAACTTCGTTATGTGAAACTTACAAGACCTAACAATCAAAACCGAAAGTTGTTGGCTGCTTGTGATTTACTAAGCAATTCAACTTTTATTAGTTTGCCATTGCTCTCTTCGTTGTTGAGGTAAGACTCTTGTTGAAAGTAAAGCAATTATATCTGCTACGAAATCTTCACTACACGTCGATATCCATCAAACATACACACGCACACATACACACAATACCTAAACACACACACACACACAAAACATGTATTCATCAATATTTTCCCTCTCTTCTCACATACGCTAACACAGGCTCACACACCCATACTACATGAATACAAACAAAACAGATGTATTTTTCAAAAGCAGTTTTTTTGAAAGTCGTGCACTTCACCACCCGTGTCGTTTTATGTACAGCCTTCTCTAGAGCGATGTACCGTCCGCTATTAGAGCCAACCTAGATACAGGTGGAAACTGAACTACAATCATTCCTTTAGATCCAGAAATTCGATTTCACCATCATCATGTGCTTATCCGGTCAAGGAATACAAACCTGCATGTAATAAACACGTAGAATATTTTTTTTTTAAATACAGACAGCACACACACACACGTATATATATATGTATGCATATATATAATATAATGTTGTTACATATTAATATTCCATAATAATTAGCTTTAGCTACGCAATTGTTGTAGTTTATTTTCACACTGACTGAGGTATACACAGGATTTGTCTCAGAAACCATATTTCTCTAGCTTTGCCTGAATGTCTTCGTTCACACTTTAAACTGCATAACACAGCTAATAGGAACTGCACGGTGTACTATTTACGATACCATGGTTCTCCAGATCATGATGATAAATAAACATCTCTCTCTCTCTCTCTCTCTCTCTCTCTCTCTCTCTCTCTCTCTCTCTCTCTCTCTCTCTCTCTCTCTCTCTGCCCCTCTCTTTTTAGGTCCTGCCTCTCCTCCCCTTCAAACTGTTGTCACTGTGTACTCATTTCACCTTACCGATGATGTTACCCAAAAAAAAAAAAATGCAGATTGCTTTCTATTCACATACGTGACTTTTACTGAATCCTACGCCGACTTGCCGGGCCTGTCGCGAATTCATCTTCAGCGGAACACCCACATTGAGCTAAAATATTTATCACACTTTTCCAGGAATAAATACAAATATAGCTATTTAGAACTTGCTTTTTTTTACGTGAAAATGATTGACATACATTCCACAGTATGTTCTTCATCCGGTATAAAAATGTTGCTTTTGTCTGGGCTATTCTAAAAACATTTATTTACACGAGGAACATTCCTGCTGGTGCCTTGTCGTGTTGGATGGCTTAATTACTCTAATGACTCTCAGAGCTAAGCCGGCAGGGGACTTGTTCCCCTGACATTTTTAACCATGCCGAACAACACCCTGGCCCTCCAGGTTGGGAGTTGGGCAAAGGGTTGACAACCCATTACCATTCAAAAAAAAAAAAAAAAAAAATACTTTGTTACGGAAACAGGATCAAGTGAAATCATTAAACCGGTGGAAAGAAGTGAAGCTTGCCAGATATTTGGTGAAATGACGACGGGGGATCAAAGCCAAAAGAAAGTCAACAGCCAGACAGTGAATCTTCTTTCTACCAAAAACACCCCAAGTGTTGAATGTTGGAATGTGAGAACATTGTATCAAACTGGAAAAGTGGAACAAGTTCTTCATGAGATGCACCTACACAATGTACATATTTTAGCAATTACAGAAGCATGTTGGACAGGGACAGGAAAAAGAAACCTCAATACAGCTGACAGCATAATCTAGTCAGGTAGAGAGATGATGAACAATATACGGAAGGAGTCGCATTAACAACTAAAAAGGGAGATCAATAACACTCTTACAGAATGGAAGCCAGTAAGCGAACGACATTTTTATGCAAGGTTTCAAATTGGCAAAATTGTCTGTCTTGGTCTCTTCCGACCAACAGAGGATGCAGACAAAAGACTATTTTACGACAGTCTGCTAACAGTAGTAAAAGACATCCCAAAGCATGATGTATTATTAATCCTGGGAGACTTTAATGCTCAGGTAGGAAAGGAAAACGCAGGGAGGAAGAGAACAATGGGAAAATATGGAACAGCGAAAATGACCAACAACGGAGAAAGATTATGTGACTTCAGCCAATCTAGTGACCTAATAATTGAGTGAACACTCTTCCCTCATAAAGCAGCAAATAGGCAGGACATTAAAACATTGTACAACATAATTAAGAAACTGAAAGGAAGTGTGGTATCGCACCAAAATTTACCTCTAAAAACAAAGAGTAAAAATTTTAACTGTCCAGACCCACCTGTACTTGCTGATATAACTGTGATGGAATCTGCCCAGAAATGCTGAAAGTGGAGGAAATTGAAACGCCAAAACTATTGTGTAAGATTTTCAAGAAATCAGAAACAAAGAAGAAATTCCACAGAAGTGGAAAAAGGGTACTTTTTTAAACTACCAAAGAAAGGAGATTTAGGAAACTGTACAACTGGAGAGGTATCACATTACTATCAGTAACAAGTAAAATCATTCTCGGATAATTCTTGAAAGAATGACTCAAGTACTTGATAGTATAATAAGGCAAAAGCAAGCAGGATTCAGAAAGGGGAAGTCATGTATTGATCACATCTTCACGCTGCGTCAAATAATTAAACAAAGTAACGAATGGAATAGGGCAGTTTTGATGACCTTTGTGGATTTTGAAAACCTGCATAGGGAATCACTATGGAAGATTTTGCGTCACTATAATGTACCCACGAAAATAGTAAATTTTATCAAAGCCATTTACTTAGAGTTTCAATGCAAGTTAGTTTATGATAATCATTCAAAAGAAAGTTTCTTTTTTTTTTTTTTTGTCACAGGAGTTAGACAGGGATGCATACTATCCGACTGTTGGTTCAATTTGGCTGTTGACTGGCTGACGAAGGAAGTTACACGAGATAGGAAAAGATGCATCAGGTGGTCACTCACCTCTGTTTTAGAGGATTTGAACTATGCAGATGACATCAGCCTTATATCAAGCCGTCATGTGGACGCTCAGGAAAAGATTGAAAGACTTTAAACAACAGCCCTTAAGACTCAAAATAAACACCAGTAAAATTAAAGTAATGAGACATAATTACAAAACAGAAATCCAATTGTCTTAAATAATGAAGCAATAAAGGAAGTTGAAAAGTTTATATACCTCGCAAGTAAAGTTAATACAGATGGAGATAATAAAAGGGATGTAACATCAAGAATAAACAACGCAAGTCAAGCATTTGCCATGCTTAACAATGTATGGAAGTTAAAGAAATTTTGTATGAAGACAAAACTCAGAATATTCAAGAGCAACATTTTAGGAATACTATTATACAACTATGAATGTTGGAAAATGACAGCGGGAATTACACATAAACTTAAGACTTTTAAAAATAAATGTTTAAGGAGAATTCTACAAAAAATGTGGCCAAACAAGATCACAAATGAAAAACTGAGGAGGAAAACAGAATGTGGATCACTGGCAAACGTTATCAAAGTAAGACGATGGAGATGGCTTGGACATGTTTGCAGCATGTCTTGTGACACTTTGGCAAAATCAGCTCTCCGGTGGACAGCAGAAGGGAAAAGGAGACGTGGACGACCTAAGGAAACCTGGAAAAGGACAAAAAACGGGAAATGAGGGAATGTAAACTGACATAGGATACCATGGGCAGAAAAGCATTAGACCGGCAGCAATGAGGATAACTTGTGAATGCCCTATGTGTCAACTGTGACAGGAAGAGAATATAGATACACGAGGGCGGCTATTGTAACAGCCAGCTAAAATATACAGTGCTTTAGGTAATATTACATTAAGAAAATAGAATGCTTACTTTTAGCAAAGGAAGCTGAAAATCCATACGTATTCAGAGCAAAATCACTGACAAACTTCACGTATAAGTGATTTGTCGTAGAGTTAATGACGCTAGGTATTCTATCTCCGCAGTATTTGTTTAAGATCGGCGACGTGTCGTCTAGACCGTTGCGAAATTCCAGATAGTCGAACTCGCAGGTGAGCACATCTTCCAACTTATCGAGGCCAACAGCGGTGAAAAAGAGAACAAATATTACAATGTCAAAAGCATCACGTCTTCTTTATAACAACAGGGATTTGTAATATTGTTATATTAGGGGTATATCAGTTATTAGTCTAACAAATATCAAAGAAGTAAGCCGCTTCTAAAAAACAAAAGCATCTGTGCAGTAGTATTTGATAAAATCTTAAATACATGGGAAATCTAAGGCCACATGCAAACATTCTTATTGATCCGTATTGATATTCGAGATATTTGTTAAAGTGTCTGATCACGAGTTTTGAAACATACTATAGATAAAATCAAAATGAAGTAACATCCCGTTAGCACGAATACGAAGGACAGAAAATCAGGTTTGTGTTAACAAAAATTAAAAAAAATCGTGCTAACCGAGGACTAGTAAAGAAAAGTACAGGGAAGGACCCTCTTCCCCGCCTTCAGGCGCATTGGAAATAGAGGTCGAGACCTATATTTTACAGACCAATCTTTACTTGGTAGGTGATGTGGTCTGCACCACGCTTGCCGTCTCTACTTGGTAGGTGATGTGGTCTGCATCACGCATACCGTCTTTACTTGGTAGGTGATGTGGTCTGCATCACGCATACCGTCTTTACTTGGTAGGTGATGTGGTCTGCATCACGCATACCGTCTTTACTTGGTAGGTGATGTGGTCTGCATCACGCTTGCCGTCTTTACTTGGTAGGTGATGTGGTCTGCATCACGCTTACCGTTTTTACTTGGTAGGTGATGTGGTCTGCATCACGCATACCGTCTTTACTTGGTAGGTGATGTGGTCTGCATCACGCATACCGTCTTTACTTGGTAGGTGATGTGGTCTGCATCACGCATACCGTCTTTACTTGGTAGGTGATGTGGTCTGCATCACGCTTGCCGTCTCTACTTGGTAGGTGATGTGGTCTGCATCACGCATACCGTCTCTACTTGGTAGGTGATGTGGTCTGCATCACGCTTGCCGTCTCTACTTGGTAGGTGATGTGGTCTGCATCACGCTTGCCGTCTCTACTTGGTAGGTGATGTGGTCTGCATCACGCTTGCCGTCTCTACTTGGTAGGTGATGTGGTCTGCATCACGCTTGCCGTCTCTACTTGGTAGGTGATGTGGTCTGCATCACGCTTGCCGTCTTTACTTGGTAGGTGATGTGGTCTGCATCACGCATGCCGTCTTTACTTGGTAGGTGATGTGGTCTGCATCACGCTTGCCGTCTCTACTTGGTAGGTGATGTGGTCTGCATCACGCTTGCCGTCTCTACTTGGTAGGTGATGTGGTCTGCATCACGCTTGCCGTCTTTACTTGGTAGGTGATGTGGTCTGCATCACGCTTGCCGTCTCTACTTGGTAGGTGATGTGGTCTGCATCACGCTTGCCGTCTCTACTTGGTAGGTGATGTGGTCTGCATCACGCTTGCCGTCTCTACTTGGTAGGTGATGTGGTCTGCATCACGCTTGCCGTCTTTACTTGGTAGGTGATGTGGTCTGCATCACGCATACCGTCTCTACTTGGTAGGTGATGTGGTCTGCATCACGCTTGCCGTCTCTACTTGGTAGGTGATGTGGTCTGCATCACGCATACCGTCTTTACTTGGTAGGTGATGTGGTCTGCATCACGCTTGCCGTCTCTACTTGGTAGGTGATGTGGTCTGCATCACGCTTGCCGTCTTTACTTGGTAGGTGATGTGGTCTGCATCACGCATACCGTTTTTACTTGGTAGGTGATGTGGTCTGCATCACGCATACCGTCTTTACTTGGTAGGTGATGTGGTCTGCATCACGCATACCGTTTTTACTTGGTAGGTGATGTGGTCTGCATCACGTATACCGTCTTTACTTGGTAGGTGATGTGGTCTGCATCACGCATACCGTTTTTACTTGGTAGGTGATGTGGTCTGCATCACGCATACCGTCTCTACTTGGTAGGTGATGTGGTCTGCATCACGCATACCGTCTCTACTTGGTAGGTGATGTGGTCTGCATCACGCATACCGTTTTTACTTGGTAGGTGATGTGGTCTGCATCACGCATATCGTCTTTACTTGGTAGGTGATGTGGTCTGCATCACGCATACCGTCTTTACTTGGTAGGTGATGTGGTCTGCATCACGCTTGCCTTCTCTACTTGGTAGGTGATGTGGTCTGCATCACGCATACCGTCTCTACTTGGTAGGTGATGCGGTCTGCATCACGCTTGCCGTCTCTACATGGTAGGTGATGTGGTCTGCATCACGCTTGCCGTCTTTAATTGGTAGGTGATGTGGTCTGCATCACGCTTGCCGTCTCTACTTGGTAGGTCATGTGGTCTGCATCACGCTTGCCGTCTTTACTTGGTAGGTGATGTGGTCTGCATCACGCTTGCCGTCTTTACTTGGTAGGTCATGTGGTCTGCATCACGCTTGCCGTCTTTACTTGGTAGGTGATGTGGTCTGCATCACGCTTGCCGTCTTTACTTGGTAGGTGATGTGGTCTGCATCACGCTTGCCGTCTCTACTTGGTAGGTGATGTGGTCTGCATCACGCTTGCCGTCTTTACTTGGTAGGTGATGTGGTCTGCATCACGCTTGCCGTCTTTACTTGGTAGGTCATGTGGTCTGCATCACGCTTGCCGTCTTTACTTGGTAGGTGATGTGGTCTGCATCACGCTTGCCGTCTCTACTTGGTAGGTGATGTGGTCTGCATCACGCTTACCGTCTTTACTTGGTAGGTAATGTGGTCTGCATCACGCTTGCCGTCTTTACTTGGTAGGTGATGTGGTCTGCATCACGCTTGTCGCCTTTACTTGGTAGGTGATGTGGTCTGCATCACGCTTGCCGTCTCTACTTGGTAGGTGATGTGGTCTGCATCACGCTTGCCGTCTTTACTTGGTAGGTGATGTGGTCTGCATCACGCTTGCCGTCTTTACTTGGTAGGTGATGTGGTCTGCATCACGCTTACCGTCTTTACTTGGTAGGTGATGTGGTCTGCATCACGCTTGCCGTCTTTACTTGGTAGGTCATGTGGTCTGCATCACGCTTGCCGTCTTTACTTGCCAGCACTGCATCTGGCGCCAACTCAAAGCTGTGAGTGAAGGTAATAACCAAAAAAAAAAAATGAAAAAGCAGCTTCATCTGGACACGAAGCCATGACCTTTAGACCCTCAGGCGAGCTTTTAGCAGCT
Source organism: Candidula unifasciata (assembly GCA_905116865.2). NCBI lineage: Eukaryota > Metazoa > Mollusca > Gastropoda > Stylommatophora > Geomitridae > Candidula > Candidula unifasciata. The sequence continues at coordinate 26,426 of CAJHNH020001983.1, read as the reverse complement.
ACTCCACAGTGACTTCAACCAGAGGACTGATAGCTGTAACACACATCCCTGCTTGAACTAACATGTGTTTATGTTAAAAGAGCGTCTTCTTCAGCTGTTTAATGTTAACTAAGTTTTGCTCTAAAGCTATACAAACACAATAACACACTAGAAATATAGCTAAAATAACTCAATAATATTTTTTTTTAAACACAGGAAAATAGCCACATACAAGAAAATAGTCAAACCTGACGGATATAATAAATCCGTCCTCCACAGTTATCTTCCAAACGCATGTCTGGTCGTTGGGATATTTGCGAGGATAGTTTGGGCTGACTAGCAGTCCTTCATTTTTGGAGATCTCGCCTCCACATGTTACTGTTGAGATGTAAAACTGATTTCTTAAACAATATATTTAATTATTATTAACGCATTAAAAAATCTATCAATAACTCTTTAACTGTTAAGTTCCTGCGTGAAATTTTTGGTTCATTCATTTCCTATTTCATATCCATTTATAGCTCTTGAGAAACGATTTAGTTATCTTACGTTTATATCGTCATTTTGCATTCTGTGTATGAAAAAAAAAAAAAAAAACAATGCAGGAAATTAGAAAAAATCCTTTTGCAGGTTCACGTAAATTTCACCAAAGTAGGCAACTTTTCATTCACAAGTGAGTGGTGTACATAAATGAGAGCTGTCGTCCACCCGGAAAAGGCGTCTGTTTTGTGGTGTTCTCTGGACAACAGAATCGTTAAAACTAATGTCCCAAGTCTTACGATAGATAGTAGAGACGTCAACAGAGAGAGTATCAACTGAAGTATCCAGGAATTACATTTGACAGGAGCCTGTCATTTAAGGATCATGTGGAGAGTATTGTGACGAGATGCCAAAAAGGACTTAGTGCACTTAAGACTATGGCTGCAATTGACATAGAGCAGAGTATGCTTTTCACACTACATCAGCACCTGATCCTGTCAGTGGTGGATTATGGCCTGGGACTGCTTACCGTCTCAAAGAGTCAGATGGACAAACAGAACGCGGCTATGCAGGTCATACTGGGTTGTACCAGAGACACCCCAGTGGTCTGTATTCGATACATCCTTGGTTTGCCAACGGTTGCAGGTAGGCACAATGTGCTGCAGGTGAAGTCATATCTCGGGGTAACTGCAGACACAGACCACCCTCTGCATAAAGCTCTGGGTGCAGTTAAGGGTCAGAGGCTGATAAGAGGGAGGTCATGGATGGCTGAGGCAGAATACACAATCAAACAGGTTTTCATCCTTGAGAACATTAGGCGAGGAGAAGAGTGGGTCAAAGTGCCACCTGAGCAGTCAGACCTGTGTAAAGTCATAATCACGCTGAGCCGGGAATGCAGAGACTGGTCAGCAGGTGCCACAGAGGTGGAAATGCAGCAATTAATTCAAGATAATGCTCGCTCGGAGGATTTGATCATTTACACAGACGGTTCAGTGTCAAGAGGCATAAAAAGTGCTTGGAGCTTCTTAGCAAAAGTTAATGGTCAACGTTTGGTGCAGGGGAGCCTAGCATATGATACCACAACATCCAGCTTAAGAATGGAGGTGGAGGTGGTCACTGCAGCTATCCACTGGCTAGAGAACACGACACACACACACACATCGTGATTGTAACTGATTCAGAAAGCATGCTGAGGAAGATCAGGACAGGCATGCTTCGTGCAGAGTGGCATGCTTCGCTGCAGAGGACACGAGTGAAGAGTATTGTCTGGATTTTTTCATCGGGTCACGCCGGTGTGTTGGGAAATGAACAGGCGGACAGACTGGCTGGCTCAGCACAACTTGGTGGAATACTGATACAGGATAGGGCAGGTGTGGTTAGTGCCTTGTGGGAGAGCGTGTACAATTCGGAGGAGCAGATTAATCACCACAGTCTGGTGAGATTGATGCAGTTGGGGGCGACGAGAGGTTCTGGCAGAAGCTCGAAGCTCAGAGGAAAGGCAAGACGGACGTTTAATCAGAAAGCTACTGGCATCATTGGTATTGGAACTCTTCGCTAGCTGCTGAAGATGGGGACGGAGCGCTTATGGGAATGCCCCGGATGCTGTGATGTCGGTTCTTGAATCAAATCAAATCATTCACAAGTTTGTTGGGTTGGTCGACTTTCCTGAAGGTTACGGGTGTGTCCCTCTTTTTAGCTTTCTGCATTGTCTTGCATTTACGTTTTCATTCTGAGAAAGAAAATGCCTGTGACGTAGGTTGCAGCACTCTCTAGGTTTTTTTTTTTTTTAAGGGCCAGTTTCTTCATGTTTTCGGAGTGTTAAAAGAGCTGGCGTGCGAAATATACAACCCGCGATATCAACTGCAATGCGGAACACACCCGTAACCTTGTGTCAAGGTGACAGGTTCAAGAACTACCAGTCATAAGTGAGCTAGTGTGTAAATGGGTGGAGCGTGAGGAGACTAACGTTACTTTAACCAAACGTTAATATTTGGAAAAACAAGCAGAAAAAATTTCATTTTATAAATTAGGGTAACAAAACTAATAAGTTTGTGTTAGTACTAGTTCTCAGCACAGAGGTGGCGATTTATTTAGTGTGTGTCTGTTTTGTGTGTGTGTGTGTGTGTGTGTGTGCAATAAAGTGACAAATTATAGTACTAAAAATGTGTAATGTCTGCCTTCAAAGATTATTTTTAGCACAGACTGAACAAAAAGCTACAAGAACAGATAACTTACTGGTTCTTTGTCACTTAATTCTGAAAGTCCTTGTGAGGCATTGTCTTGTCTTCTTCCAATTCCAATTCCAGTTGTCCAACAAAAATTCCAAGTTTGATCCTTTTTTAGCTGCCCGGAGGCCTGCTATAAGAAGGAAGGTTCCTTGGCTATCTTATTTGGTCTCCTTTTATTTGTGGTGTGTAGTCACACCTGATAATCCGGTTCTTTGCTTCCTCTTGTCTGCTCCTTAGCGTTCAAGGAATTTAAACTGTGACAGAAAGTTTTAGTCGTGGGTCTACTTTTAAATTGCAATCTTGTTCCCATCTTGAGTTTTTCTAGCACATCCTTTGTATACAGTTGGACTATTTGTATGCAGAATATTGATTTCTTGCCTCTCAGACAAATGCACTTCTACCTCAAAGGAAGCATCTATAATTCGTCGCCTTGTACGACATGTTTACTAGGAGTTAGTGGGTCTATGGGCACCTCTGCCCACCAACTAATTGTGGTCCCTCATTTTCACAGGGGGAATGCTTTGGAATAATCTAGCTACGTGGCCAGACTGTCTGATTTCTCGTCATTCTTATAATAGCACTACAACGAATGTTGTTCATTTTTGTTGCCTGATATGACCTTTTCTGACTGACCCTGTTCTTGTTAAGTTCGGTATTAAGGAATCCATGCATAAGGAAACATTAACTAGCATATTGTCTACAAAACTTTACAACATATTAATCCTACCATGGTAAGATGCCGCAAAGCTTTTGTGTCCTCCACCAAAGGTCCTGTACTTTATCAACATTCGAGATCCAGTCGAGGTCAAAATAGGAGGTATATTACTACCGCAATAACGACCTGACAAGTCAGATAAAATCGTTATCAGCAATCAAAACCATTGCACAACTGCACACGCATCCCAGCATGGCGGAATCAAACTCAGGCATCTGCCAGTCCTAGCCTCATGAACTGTCATGCCTGTGGTGACTTTTTTTTTTCCTGCTTCTACTTTGTCATCATAATCTTCTTCTTCTTGTTCTTGTTCTTCTTGTTCTTCTTGTTCTTCTCCTTTTTCTTCTTCTTCTTCTTCTTCTTCTTCTTCTTCTTCTTCTTCTTCTTCTTCTTCTTCTTCTTCTTCTTCTTCTTCTTCTTCTTCTTCTTCTTCTTCTTCTTCTTCTTCTTCTTCTTCTTCTTCTTCTTCTTCTTCTTCTTCTTCTTCTTCTTCTTCTTTTTTTTTCTTCTTTCTTTTTTTTTTCTTCTTCTTCTTCTTCTTCTTCTTCTTTTTTTTCTTCTTCTTCTTCTTCTTCTTCTTTATTCTTCTTCTTCTTCTTCTTCTTCTTCTTCTTCTTCTTCTTCTTCTTCTTCTTCTTCTTCTTCTTCTTCTTCTTCTTCTTCTTCTTCTTCTTCTTCTTCTTCTTCTTTTCTTCTTCTTCTTCTTCTTCTTCTTCTTCTTCTTCTTCTTCTTCTTCTTCTTCTTCTTCTTCTTCTTCTTCTTCTTCTTCTTCTTCTTCTTCTTCTTCTTCTTCTTCTTCTTCTTCTTCTTTTTGTTCTTTTGCCCCCTTCCTCCTTTTCTGCTTCTCCACCTCTATTGTTCGCTTCTTCGCGTTCCCTGGCTATTTACGCCTACGTTAAGTTATGGTTGTTCACTATCTTGCGTGTCGATTTGGGGAAAAAAAAAAGGGGGGGGGGGGTATCAACACCGTTTAAGTTAATTTTAGTAGGACATTGTTGACCTGGGGGACCAATGAAGTGTTGACACGGCCTGGGTCAATTTTTTGACCCTGTGTTGACTTAAGACAAGAGTTGACAGTATTTTCACAAGTTGTCAACCGGCCTGGGTAAATATTCATGCCCAATTTGTGTTCAGCAAGACTGGGTATGCAGTGAAAAGGTGTAAAGTGTGCATGAGAGTGGGAGTCTCACTTAACAAAAAGTACTCACAGAGAGCTTACACGTGTAAATACTGAGGAGTGCAGTTAAGGAGGGACTTCAGTTCAGAAGAATAGAACAGAGAGAGAAAGAGAGAATGAACGAACGAACGAACGAACAAACTTTATTTTCAAAGGGTTAAGAATTGGGCACGCAGGCCCGTCTAACATTCTGCCCTTCCACTCCGCTCCTTTCATACAATGTTTCATTTTTACCTCATTTCATAGTTGATAATAATAATAATAATTAATAATAATAATAATAAAAAGAGGAATGCACAATTAAAAATTTTAGAAATATAGAAAAGAAACAAAAGAACAAAAAAGAGAAGAAGGAAAAAAAAAATACAAATTCTAAGTCTTAATTACAAATGCTGAAATGTGCTCTAATTTATACTGACATTACTTGAACGTTTGAAAGAGTATAATAATAAGCCTATTCAAAATATGATGTAAGTCTTACAGGTTGCATAATATAAACATCATCAAAACCAATTAAATATTAGTTACAAACATTGGAATGCATTCGACTGACATCTTCACTTTTAACAATAATAAGCTTCAGTTTTCAACCCCCATCAAGTTCCCCCCTCCCCCCCCCCCCCCCAAAAAAAAAAACCGTTAATAAAAAATACATCAAACCCTTAACATACTATAATCTTTTTAGTGTGGCATATAGTCTGTAGTGAGATAATAATCAAATAGTTTCCGATTGTATCTAAAGGGGTTATTTATATTTTTTATTTCCGGTGGAAGATTATTCCACAGCTGTTGCTGCAGAGTACGCTAAGCTTGTTTTATATATGTCTATTCTAGGTTTAGAGATATGCAATATGTTAAGGCGTTTGCTATGTCTTTCATTGTATTTAAATAATGGCCAAAGGTAACATGGAGCATTTTTAGATATGATTTTCTTAATAAGTTTAGCTTGATTGAATAGTAGGCGTTCCTGGAGCGGTAATAGCATGAGTTCTTTATATAGGTGCGAACAGTCACTTTCATGACTATTAGCTATTAAACGAACAGCCCTTCTGTGCAGTGCTTTCAGCCGTTTGATGACTGAATTTGCACACCCATCCCATATTGTGGAGTCTATATGGGTCTGAATATGAGAAGTATAGAATAATTTCCTAGAGTTTTCATCCAGAAAGTTTTTTAATTTTTGCAAGTTTGTATACCTTTGTAGCAGTTTGCTTAACAAGTGTTTGCACATGGGACTTGAAGGTAAGATTTCCATCGATGATCAGACCTAAAGTTTTGTGCTCAGTTACACTTTCTACTGGTGTGTTACCTAGGTAGAGTTAAAGGGTTCTATGAGAGTTAAAAGTGCACAGTTTTTGTCTTGTTGTTATTAACATAGATTTTGTCTTACTTATGTTGATTTGCATGCGGTTTGCGTAGCTCCAACTAACTACATTGTTTAATTCGTGTTGCAAAGACAACTCTAGTATGTTACAAGTTCGAGCATTTGAATGGATGGTACAGTCATACGCGAATAAATCGCACTACGACGACAGACTTAAGGGCAGATCGTTTATGTAAATTGCAAATAGAAGGGGGCCAAGAGAGAGAGAGAGAGAGAGAGAGAGAGAGAGAGAGAGAGAGAGAGAGAGAGAGAGAGAGAGAGAGAGAGAGAGAGAGAGAGAGATGTTCCTCTGTTAAGAAGCTTGTCTTGGGTGACGACGCGTATGATGGTCATGTTCACTACTGAAACAAGAGATTGATTCTAATTACGAGGAGGTGAAGGCTATCGGCTGTATGCTGATGGGACTCGAGTTGGGAGTCCTACCGTTCATCGTAAAATCCTCAACGTGGCTGATTTGTTGTGTGCATATTAGGAAACAGCAGACAAACACTTAGTGACATCAGAGTTGAGGTTTTTACTAAGACCACAAAGAGTGTTATAGAATGATAGACGGAAACAGAAGATATTATTTGGACATGTTGTGGGAAGGAATGGATTCAAGAACTTGGTAACTACTGGCAAGATTGATGGGAAAATAACAACCGAAAGGCAAAGATATAGAGATGTGTTTGGTTTGGCCACATGGGTAGAACAAGACAAGAGGACTGACTGGATTCCAGGGATCCAGTGGGATGACCTCTTACGCTTATCGGCAAGGCCCATGATATGATGATAATGAACTATCCGACATAGAATACTCAACTGAAGACCTGGTTTAATGTTAGAAAACCAAACACAACTGGTGGCTATTACGCCACGGTGAAAGTGTTGGCGCAGTAGGAAATTTATATTATCGGGTATTTTAATCGCAACCACACAAATTAAACGAAGACTCCCCAGACTGTTGGGATGAGATCGTAGGTTACATTGTAGTAATAAAATGACGCAGTTATGTAAATACCTCTTCGGCGGCATGTATCTTTGAGGTATTTAGAATTGATAATAATTTTGCTCAAGAAAAATTATAAGAGTAAAGTAAAGTTGATCTTCGTCAATCATCGTCAAATACTAGATTCACATTTATGTTTTTCAGCAAACAGCACTGCACGATGATGTGGTTAGCAACATATAAGCCTACTTTATTTTTTTGGTTTTTTTTTTGGTGGTGAGCCATCACTTACTAATTTATTTTTCCATCCTAGAGGTCAATGTCATTTATAAATAATCAGATGCAGATTCAAACTCAAGACTCTAAGGCCGGCAGGCAAATGACTAGCCACAGCGTTACTATTACTGTTGCAAAATGTAATTTACTGTAATTGCACAAATACCGACAGACTGGCCGAAAGAGCTGACAGACTGGCTAAAAAAGCAAACACACTGACCGAATGAGCCGACAGACTGGCCGAAAGAGCCGATAGATTGGCCGAAAGAGCCCACAATGGCTGAAAGAGCCCACAGACTGGTCGGAAGGCCGACAGACTGGCTGAAAGAGCCGACAGACTGGCTGAAAGAGACGACAGACTGGCCGTTTCTGCATTAGATAGTTGAGGAAGAAGTCTCAACAGGGAAACCATACTGAAGTCTTGGTTTTCCAGAGAGGTTGAGCCAAAAGTCAGAGTCGACGAATAGCCATTTTGATGTGCGCATTTAAAGAGGACACGCAATAAGAAACCGCTGGGGTGGGGGTGAGAGGGGGGAGGGACAATGAAAGAGGAAAGACCTCCTCCTAGTTAATGTGGGCATGGGCAAAACTAAGATGGCTGCTGCATCAGCCGATGGCGCATGAATATGTCAGATTGATGTTCTCGAATGCCAATACGGATAACAGTTAATTGTTACTTCATCGAGGTTCATACAATGATGTCAATATACCTGCAGACTAAAAAATTAGAACCATAGCACTTTTATAGTGACGCAAAAGACAAAGAAAAAAAAGGAGGGGGGGGGGGGGAGAGGAAAAAAAGCGGAAAGGGTGTGGGGGCGGAAGGGGGGGGGGGGGGCTTAAGACGCTCGCCAAGCCTATAATCCGTTTCATAATTACTGGCCAACTTTTAAAATCTGAAACTTGGTAACCGTTCGGTGTAATTATTGTTGAAATTTGGCATGCAGCCTGTTTATAATTGTGCCTGTGCAAGAAAACTTACTGTCGTTTGATTCCAAAGATCCGTCATCATATCCGATGTATCGTATATCAGCAGCTAATCTATCGCACACCTGAAAATCCTGGACAGAAAATCAATGATATGCTCCTGATCTAAATCTTATCAAGTGATGCAAGTCGGACAACAGTTTCAGTTGTCCTAATCCTGTTATGTGAATCTGTTACATTTTGAACATGCCAGGCTGTATTGTTCTCAGACAGTTACTGCCTCAGACCCAAATTCTCATACCCTCATTCACCCTTATGACGTTGTACAAGTTTAGAGTTGTAAGTTAGACTATCTTCACAGCAATCCGGATAAATCCATAGGCGCTCAGATTCCCTTCTCAACATATTCATCAGAGTCGCGCGGTTAATAGTGCCAATCCTATGCTGGTTGACAAGGCTTCTCATGCTTGGCCGTGCCGATCTTTACTCCCAATTCTCGTATTCTTACCAGTGATGTTGACACGTTGCTTCCAAAATCCTCAGAACGTCCTACCTCTCTAAAGGCAATGACGTTGTCTCCCTAATCCATGGGCCCGCCATTTTCAATTGATACAGCACCTGCCAGTCTATCAGCTCTTTCAATACCTACAAGGCCTGTATGCCCTAGGACGAATATGAAGGTAACTGCACACACAGGAGAGTTTTGCAAGGACTCAGACCCCTGTCTGCGTAACCAGCCTGCCCCGACCTGCCATATCATGCTCAAAGAGTCGCTAAGCACACACACACACGGGAATAGTCCTGTTATTCTAGCCAAAAAAAAAAAAAAAGCTTGTGTCACCGTCATCATCTCCATCGTCGTGCTGCTGGTAGTCATGGAGATGACACCGCTGGCTTCTTGAACTGTTCTGCCTGAAGAGTGAGTTGTAATTGCCCATGCACTCTTATATCCTCGTATTACTGACAAATGGACACTCTTCAGCGAAATTGTTAGTGGTAAGTGGCACTCACTTCGTGGGATCACGATGAGTGAAGATATCCCTCGTTTTAAGAGGAGATTTGTAACAGATTTTTCAAGAATCTGTAGACGGAGGAAAAGAGGATCCAACCTGACTGCAACTAATCCTTTTAGTAGAACACTTCAGGCTCTCCCTAGGCAGATAGGGCGCGGCGAAGTGAGGACATGCACAGAAGTTGTCAGTCAACGGCGCAGAGGAGTCCCGTTAACAAAGCATGGATCTTTTATTATCCGATGGAAGGAAGAACCTCCGGACAAAGGGACATTACCGAGCGACTGCTTGGAATACCCGCTCAATACCAGGATAAATGACAGTATTGAATTATCCTGGATGAAAGGACACTGGATGTCTGCAGACGGGTGTAGGACTTCCCACTGCCATAAAGAATACTGGAAACAGAAAACTTATGGGCAGTTATGCTAAGGAGGACTTGAAATTCTTGGAAGCCACAGAGCGTGCAGACGTGCGGTCAGGGTGACCGAACTTAAGGGGAAGGCTCTGTGACAATACGCTCGGTGACTTCAGAATGTCTTTCCTCAACCTACTTTTATTTGTATATATTTTGAAGTATACAGACAAATAAATGGTTTTGGATACATCCCTAATCTAAGTAGGCGACATGAACAAGCATTGAATTTTCCTGGACTGTTGGCGATATCAAACACTAAGACTCTTTCCCAGATGTAAAGTGTTAAGGTAGTCTTTGTGACGCCTGTGATTCTGACTAGCCCAGACTTACTGTCTGCAGATTTGCACACCATCTGTTGGTGTCAGATATTTATCTCCTAGCCAGACCATTAGGAGTAGATAACTCCGGCTAATTGTGTTTAATTCCCCCTGAGGTTACCTAAGCTGGAGCGCCGGTCAGATCGTCAATATTGACACAGTGAGCCGAAAGTGTTGGCAGAAGAATTGGCAAAGTCTGATTTTATGGTCGGGTGGAGTTGTTAGCAAACCACTTGACAGGTGAAGTAGACTGGAGGTGTGACTTGGCCTATTAGCTTTGACGAGCTTTATTGAACCTGTAGAATGTGACCGTGGGAATTTAAACAAGTGTTGTACAGCCCTGACTGACAGCGAATAAACTTACCCACAGGGAGGAGCTGTGATATCCTTGAATGAGAATGGTTTTAGGCGTTATGTAGGAGAAGCTTAATAAAAGTTATAAAGGGGTGAACTCTAGGACTTGGAAATGAGACTCTGTCCAGCACATGCCATCTGTTGGGCTTAACCTAAGCTTGAGACAGAACTTTTGGCATTGTGGTTTCATTTTCCAGATAAGATCGAAATTAGGTTCAAATCTATATTTTGTGATAGAAATCTAACTGTTAATTTGCTCAAGTGTGTGTCTTCATCACTTTGTAATACTCCTAGGCGGACATTTCTCCATTATCGTAGGGCACTCTCACAATGCTTTATTTCCTATTTGATAGTGTCATAAATGTGTGTTCGTGCACATGTGTTTCAATGTTGTAAAACCTAAATGTTGTTGTTGCCATTGAAATTTAATGAACTATCATGTTTTTTAAACCACAAGCGTGAAGATAACTTTGGCAATCTTTTCACGTGTGGTTAATGTGAATCTGTATTACATACAGCTAACACACTGAAATGTGTTTAACTCTCGGGAGGCTAATGCGGAGATTGATCCCGGAGAGTAAATCCACGAGATTTGTTATTTGATTCGCCCCAGAACTATTGTTAGCATTCTGGGCGCTTCGATTGTTCCAAGCATAGATTCCAGAACTGGTTCTGTCTGACTGATTGTCATTTTGAGTCTGTACGAGAGATGTCACCTGACGTAGAAGACTTGACTATCATTACAGGACTCGTGTAGAGGAAGGCAGAAGATGTAACACTTGGAAATGAGACTCTGTCCAGCACATGCCATCTGTTGGGCTTAACCTAAGCTTGAGACAGAACTTTTGGCATTGTGGTTTCATTTTCCAGTTCCCACATTGGGCAGGGACTAGTAGGCATCCATTCATTGCTGACCGTCTGAGTGTAACGACCTGTATGAAGCAGTGAGGACGACAAACTGGGAAAAGCTAGGCAGGGTCTCAAGCCGAGAACTGTCCAAAGGTTGTTACTTTCCAATACCTTTATGATTTCATCATTCACATCACCTCAACTCTACTAGCCTAATCAAGTTCATTTTAATTTCGATTTATTCAAATAAATCATGTTTGATGTTGTTACAAAATAGTTCAGTAAATTGTGTACTTAGGTTCAAGTGTCTTTGTGCATGTTAGTTTACTTAAGCTAACAAATATTTAAATCACTTGATGGGGGCTTTTAAGTAATCCCAGGAGAGGAGAGCAGTCGGAGGGGTTAACTGAGTATCTTGATATTATCTCAGTGGGTTCATCTTGATTATCTATCCCTTCTCCTACTCCTGTGGATACAAGTACAGCAACTTTCATTTCATGGAACGAGCCACTCGCTGTTTTCTTGGCTATCCAGGACTGTCTAGGATCAACATAGCTTAGATATTAGTCCAGTTTCTCACGTGGGTGGGCATTGTTAAGGTTCAAACCCACACCCTCACTATATCAGTGTATTTACCCACGTGGGCTCGCGACAGTTGGATTCTGCTCCTGACAACTTCTGTTGTGCGTCACGACACAGGAGAATGTGAGATTGGATGCTTTAGACGCTGGTATCCATTTCTCACCTGGATGGATGTCTGTAAGGCTGCAAACCTACATAATGTCATCCTCTGCCCTACCAAGCTATGATTTATCCCTTTAAGCCTATTACCTCTTTTCTTGGAGAGCATGTGGTGTAAAGGGTGCTTCATATCTGAGCTTATCTTTAAGTATGCACGAGCCTTCCAGGTCGTGATCCTGTAATTCATGGTAGGAAACTCAAGAAGGTACCTCATTGCTACACAGGAGGTGTCTCCAATGCACCCCAGAATAAGGCACATTGCTTCATTGTGCACCTTCTCAAGTATTTCAACCTGTATGACTGACAGTGTGGATGGCAAGAGCATATTCGATGGGAGAAACTACCAGTTCCTAGAACAGAAGCAGAAGCAGTCTCTGCTCAGTATTAGCGGCGGCCAGTATCCTCATTGCTGACATGCCTTGGCGGGCTTTTGTTATAACATGGGCAACATGTTCTTTGAAGGCTAGACTGCGATCAAGCCTCACTCCAAGTTATGTTATCAGATTTGTTCTCGTCAAAATTTCCTCGCTGCATTCCACTGCTGGTAAGTCTGCCTCTACTATATGCGTGTTAAAGGAGAACCACGTCACTGAAGCATTCGAAGGGTTGAGATGAGCATTGGAATCTGTACACCAGGAAGAGAAGCGTCGTTGTACGCAAGGGTCTATGTTTTCAAGCAGTGTTCACTCACTTTTACAATAAAACCCGACCCACTCATCTTATCTCTCACCACAGACCCATCTATACATATTATGATGTTATCCGTAAGTGAATTTTCATTGATCAGCACTCTCAGATAAGATAGGTATGATAAGAACCATACATTGATTACAGGAATAAAAATAGTCGGTCAAGATATTTTGGAAGAACTATGACCTGAAATAGGTTTGAAAATGTGTAACAACATACAAAATTAATGGAATGATTCGAAAAAAGGTGGTGGGGGGGGGGGGGGGGGTGGAAGACTTAACTATATGACGTGTGCAAGATACAAACACAGACCTGCTGATCGTCTGACATTGTGATGGTCTGACATTGCAAATCGTGACTCTCTTTGCTTTTCTGCCATACCTGCCCACATTCTGCTATAAATTCACGAGTTGACACTCTTTCATGCCAGGATGAAAAGCTGCTAAGTATCGTCTCATTTTGTCTTCTTATGTCTTTTTTTCCACAGATGTTTCCAATAGTCACATTAGTTACATTTTATTTTTAGAAATTATATACAGTGGTAGTCGCCGTGGCAGAGCGGCTAGACGGAAGGTCGTGGGTTTGCTTCCTGGCGGAGCCGGACTTTTCTACAAAAATTACCTTTGCTCCCAGGTCGACCCAGCCTCGAGTGGGTACCGGGTGCAGTCCCGGGAAGTAGAGGCGGCTGGCGTGATGCTGACCACATCACCCATCTCTACAGTATTTTACATAATCGTCTCAAACTATATTATACTAATAAAAACAACAATGCATTGTTTCCCCTTATTGTCATCTGTCATCCTTACTTTGTGTGCAACCGTTACAGCCTATAAGATCTCCTCCCTGTCTCAGAATACCGGTATTTATAGGTGATTCAGAATAACTATGCGTTTTGTTGTTGCTTTTCATTTTCCATTCTAATATTTTTATATTTGATATTTCAGAAGATTTGTGGTAAGGCTGTCCTCGAAAATGTGTAATATGCCTTCTCATTTTAGTTTTATTGCAAGCTTCAGATTCGTACACACACACACACACACACACACACACACACACACCCACAAACACACACACCCACAAACACACACACACACACATATATATAGTAATTTCTGTGTTACCAATTGGAATGTGTCATATTAACAGATGTTAAAGGACTAAAGAATACCTTATTGCATTAGTTAATTTAAATTTTCTTTCCTCTCTTAGTGAGATGATGCAATTGAAACCAGTGCCCGAATATTTGCTTTTTATTGTGTGTGTGTTTTTTTAATTTTTTTTGTTTTGTTTGTTCTATATTCATTTACCCGACTTTAAGGTTGTTGTTGTAAATTTGAATAATTAACAAAATGATTATTTTAAAAAGTATGTGTGTCAGACCTATGCTTCAACCCCCAACACTTAGGACTTCTCTCCGTTTCTCTGTCTATCTCTCTCTTTCTCTCTCTCTCTCTCTCTCTCTCTCTCTCTCTCTCTCTCTCTCTCTCTCTCTCTCTCTTTACGCTCTCCACCCTTTTCTTCACAGATGACTCAAAAATTCCTCTGGTGCGGCCTGGGTGGGTATACACAGCACACGTCAATTGGAGGACAGTAAAGACAGTCAGCCAGTTCAACAACTACATCAGTGTGACAATGGAGCTAGCACCTGTGACACGAGCGCATGCATGGCTGGTGGGACAGAAAGCAACTCACGTTTTAATAATGATGTACTCACTCAGCATGCTTAAGAAGTATGGACAGGGCAGAAAATCTGAATACGCTGCATTCCAGGTACTTTTTTTTTCTTTTTTTAGTATGCCAGCAAAAATAGTCAATGTGGATGTGGCAATTTATTGAAAGTACTTTGGGACAAAAGAGTCAGCGACGATAAACCGCCCTTTGGAAGATGGTTTTAAAAGATTAAAAGCATGCAGAAACCGGCTGCAACGAAAGAAGATATACTAAATAACTTCTGCTGGGCACGGTGAGACACCTAGATAGCACTGAGTATAGATGAGTCGGACTGTTGTGCTAGAATGTCGATATGGACAACAGGTTAACCACAAGACATCTCTACCCTTTTACCAGCACGAGACTTGTTGACAGTTGCGTCATGGACAATCTCGCTTTCAGAGTCACGGTGAAACCGTGACTCCATGACATAGAGGAGACACATAAGGTGGGTAATCGAAAACATAGAGGAGTAAAATAATGAAACCAAGTTCTGCGCGCGCTGCGAAAGGTAAGGCGAAATGGGCAAATATGTTAGATGGCCTATACTTCATTACAGGCGAAGAGGGACAGAAAACGCGTGATTACACTATTTTAACACAGAAACGACCTACAGTAATAAAATTTCCCGAAAAAATACATACCCAGAAGTGGTGACCTGAAGTAATGTCCATCTCTGATCTCTAGATAGTTAGCTTCTATACAAGGGGAAGCAATGTTAAAATAGGTAATGTTCAGGACAATATTCATCCCTCGAGGTACAAAAATACGCCACCGACACATGACTGACGAATTCGGCTTTGATGAGTAATTAAATGTGCCAGATGTGCTAAACAATGTATGGAGACAACCTGTAATACAAAAAAACAGTACATATTTGTATATGTGATGGTGATGATTATAGTGGTAGTTGGTGGTGGTGTATTAGTGGTTGTGTTGATAATTTGAACGACGTCTGATGATGATTGTTGTTACAAACCATAAATTATCTTTAGGAATCCGAATAGGTGATAATGATTGCTAAACATAATGTATGTGCAAACAAATTAAATGTCCAATCGAGGTAATTGTGAAGTTTGTGCAGTTTAGCTGAGGCGTGCTAAGAGAAGAAAGCACGTATGCGTGAGAAAAGTTTCGAAGTTCATGAGAAAAAAAAAAAAAAGAGGAAGAAGAAGAAAAAGAAGAAGAAGATGTAGAAGAAGAAAGAAGAAGCAGAAAAATAAGAAGAAGAAGAAGACGAAGAAGAAAAAGAAGAAGAAGAAGAAAAGAAAAAGAAGAAAAGAAGAAGAAGAAGAAGAAGAAGAAGAAGAAGAAGAAGAAGAAGAAGAAGAAGAAGAAGAAGAAGAAGAAGAAGAAGAAGAAGAAGAAGAAGAAGAAGAAGAAGAAGAAGAAGAAGAAGAAGAAGAAGAAGAAGAAGAAGAAGAAGAAAAGAAGAAGAAGAAGAAGAAGAAGAAGAAAGAAGAAGAAGAAGAAGAAGAAGAAGAAGAAGAAGAAGAAGAAGAAGAAGAAGAAGAAGAAGAAGAAGAAGAAGAAGAAGAAGAAGAAGAAGAAGAAGAAGAAGAAGAAGAAGAAGAAGAAGAAGAAGAAGAAGAAGAAGAAGAAGAAGAAGAAGAAGAAGAAGAAGAAAAGAAGAAGAAGAAGAAGAAGAAGAAGAAGAAGAAGAAGAAGAAGAAGAAGAAGAAGAAGAAGAAGAAGAAGAAGAAGAAGAAGAAGAAGAAGAAGAAGAAGAAGAAGAAGAAGAAGAAGAAGAAGAAGAAGAAGAAGAAAACAAAGAAGAGGACGAAGAAGAGGAAGAAGAAGAGGAAGAAGAAGAAGAAGAGAAAAAGAAGAAGAAGAAGAAGAAGAAGAAGAAGAAGTAGAAACGAACAGTTTAATAGAAATGTGTGCATATACATTGGTGATGCACTTACTATGGCATGCATACAGTTTGTTGGTTTGTCTGATGTCACCTGGACTCAACCTACTTTGCCAGTTAATTGCCGGTGTGTGATTGGTTCCAGGTATGCGTTTAGGCACCAATGTTCGCAGGCTAGAATTTACCGCAAACGTGTTGTCTTGATAGTGCATTATGCTGTAAATACATAAAACACCAAATGCTGTAACGTATTCATCATTGTCATTATCATGATCAATTCCCACTTCTGACGTTACGCGTTGTGAGAAGGAACATATTGCAATCCATTTTTTGATGGGCGGCTATGGCTACTCTCATATATCTTCTGACTTTGTCTCGGATGGTTAAGTTAGCCTCTTTTCTCTGGCATCTCATTTTATCGGTGTTAATTTTACGTAGTTTAGCCTTGGATTATGTCCAAGTCTGGCACAGTGTTGATATGAATATGCTGTTTATAATCTGTTTCCTGACGCTTATACTTTTTCTGGGATGTCGTAATAACGGTGTCAGTTGGTATATAAATGTTTTGGCTTGCTGGCATCTTGTTTTTTACTTCCCAATCTCTTCTCCCATCCTCCTAGAATATTCTTTCTAGATATTTAAATTCTTTAACTTGCTTCAGGCAAGTACCATTTAACCTGACAAGTAGCAGGCTATGAGTTCTGCTGCATTACCTGTTTACTTTGGTTTTAGTAATATTTATCTTCATGTTATATTTTCTGTCCTACTTGTAATCCAGCGTACCGTGATCGAAACCCACTGCTGGCTGTGTGGGTTTTAATCATGGTATGGGGCGTCGCAGGTCGACCCAGCCTAAAATCCGTACCAGGATGGACTGTCCTGGAAAAGTAAAGACAGCCGGCGTAATGCTGACCACATTACCCCACAGAGTGCTGATGCTCTGTAAAAATATGGGCGCTCTTCCTATATGCCCGATACGCCTAAAGGCGTGAAAAGGGATCTTTTCTTTATTTACTTATATTTTCTGCATGTTAAACTTAGCCTGTTCAAATGTCCTGTGTCATCTCCATTTATTCTAGAAAAGGCACTGATCGTCTGCAACCAGTAATTCATTACAAAAACTTAAAAAACAAACATAAAAAAAAACTTATTAGTAGCACCTGAGTATTTTGTGAGCCCACTGACTTCTTCTTCTTCTTGACTTCCTCTTTTACCGCTGTGGGTGTCGAGGGAGATATAAGGTTCTGTTTCTAGCTCTTCTGGCTGCCTCGACCATAGGCACATCGTGCTGTTGTAGAGTTTCTCTGATGTTATCCTTCCATCTTGTTCTTGTTCTACCTCGTGCTCTGCGTCCTTCTTTTCTTTCCATGTATGCTTTGTATGGTATGGTGTCACAAGGCATTCTCTCTAAGTGGGCAAACCATTTCATGGTCAGAAACCGTTTGATCAGTCCTTTTATATCTCACTGTGTTTTTTGTAGCGATAATAAATCCATTGCCGGCTTGCTAGGCCTGTCGCAACTTCACCAGAGCCCCGTTGGCAAGGACGTTTCGGGCTGACCCAGGGTGGCCTTCATGGCTACCGTAGCGGTCCCGTGGCACGAGGCTACACCATACTTCGCCCACACCTAGCAATCCCCTACTTTGTTCTGTTACCACCTTTCACGTGGGGTTGGACTTTGAGAGGCGCCCACTGACTGATTAACGTAAATCTCTACTAAGACTTGAGTATTTTTTTAGCCCATTGACTGATTAACGTAAAACTAAGACTGCACAACGAGTTATAAACACCCGATAACAATCTGTCACCATTAGGATAAGAATCACCCGGGCTCAAGTCCCAGAAACCAGATGGAATGGGTCTTTAGTATAAAGACAAATGGAATACTGGAACGGCAACAGATGGAAACAAATAAGGTCCAAGTACTCTTGAATTCGATGCTATTTTGTTTTAATAATAAGTGACTCTGTCTATGAATACATTCCAGTTAAAGAGTACAATTCTCTTGAGAATAACACTATACGTGTATAGCCTCTCTCACCCCCTCCCTGTCTCCCTTCCTCTCTTCAACCATAGGCCTAACAATCCCGCCCCTCTGTGTCAACCCTTGTCCAGTATCTTTATTTGACCACGATACACGGCCTCTGTTGTGGAGATTATGAGAAAGGTTCCACTGACAAAATAAGAGATTTATATGAATCATTTTAGAGATAGAATTAATGAATGACGTTTAACCGCACAAGGACTGCATAACTAGCGGTAAACACCCGATGACACGAAGTGACACTATTCGGATAAGGATCACCCAGGCACAAGTTCCAGAAACCCCGTTTATTAGTTAGATTATATTTAGGGCCCCCGACAGCAGGCGGGGTGGGGCTCTAAAAGAACGGACAATTCCGCCTAGTTTTGGAACAGCAATATATTATAGGCATCAGAGACACAAGCCAAAAACGAGTGTAGCAACGTATGGAAATGATACAACAGCACCTAGTTTGAGGATGAAGGTGAAGCCGATCACTGCAGTCTTCGGTCAGCTTGAAAAACAGCTGCACACGCGTGTCGTGACTTTACCTGCCTCACAGAACATGCTGAGAAAAGTTGTGGTAGGTATGCTCCGTGCAGTGTAGCAAGTATAGAGGTCCCGGGTAATTAATGACCCTTGATATTCTCCATGTCATGCATTTTGTCATGGAATGGCCGTAACCATCCCAAATCTTTTGGACTATTCCTGACGCTGGCGCCCCTAGTGGCGAGGTCACATTAAAAAATCGACCAATCTGGTGGGTATATAGTCATCATGTCTATTCACACCTTTGTGAGAGGAAAGACATATTTTTATTTGGTCTGAATCTCTTGAAATGTCTACGTTTTCAAACTTACAGTTGAAAGTTAGAAATTCTTTGTATATTCGTAAGACGGGAGGACGATTCACTCTTCGGCGTATTGATTGGCGCATTCCTTTTACTAAAGCGACGCCACAATTTTTCCCTCTCATTCTCTGCCGGTCTGCCAAGAAGAACTGATGTTCCTGAATGTGCCTCTAAAAATTGTACTCTTAGAAGGCGGCTTTTGTGTCCAGGACATTTCTTAAAGCTTGGGTAAGTCGATTTAGTTTACGAGTACCATGTATCTATATCTATATATTTAACCCGCTGCTGAGGAGAGGGATGATTAGACTATGATACATTACAGAGTGAGAGTGTTCTTGGTGTCAAAATACTCCCGGCCACCTAAATCAAACCTTTTCCTTTTCAAGCTGAGAGTATGCGCACTACCAAACCCAACATTAGTATAAATGATTTGATCTGGCAGTCTCCAATCGTCCATAACTAACTAGTTGTGAAAATGGATGGCGGCATAGTAGCCGGCAGAATTAATTGGGTCAGCGCACAGCTTCCCCGCGGGGTGAGAGACATACAAAGTGACATCAGGGGTTATTTATAGGAAACTCAGACACAACACAGGGTACCTGGAAGGTTATGGTCAAATTGTAGAAAACATTATATACATATGTGGGTGAGTGGTAGTCTGTGTGACTACAGGTGCAGATATGGATGTGGAGAGATGATGTTCTCTGTCTGATAGAAGTCTGTCTAATCCACTGTGGAACTAGTCTCATGTCTCTTATCTGACTGACTGACACTGTTACATGGAGACTAGTACAGTCTTCTTATCCCGAGAGCTGTCCTCTGAGCTATAAATAGGTGTAGATGGAGTTAAGCAAGTACTAGGCAGATGAGTTAAGATGACTGCTAATTCTGGTGTTCCACTTCCTCACAGGATGATATCTCTTTGGAAGACAGGCAGTTAATCAACAGTCCATAAAGCCACCAACTTGAAAGCCACCAGCTTGGTTGCCACAAACTCTTATGTGACACGGGTAGCCAGAAGACTGCGCCTAGGAAGCCTGTTGGCGACTCTGTTCAGACAGCTCGGTAGCAGCCCTTGCTTCAGTGGGAGAAGTCCATATCCAGGAAGCCACCCGTAGAAGCCGGACAGTGCCTATCAATTGTGGTAACCCATTCTTATTTAGTGACATATCAAATAGAATGACATTTTCTCCAAGTACAGTTCCTGAGATGCTGAGGAGCCAGCCAGTCTAGTGACTTTGTTCCAG
Organism: Candidula unifasciata; assembly: GCA_905116865.2. Lineage (NCBI taxonomy): Eukaryota > Metazoa > Mollusca > Gastropoda > Stylommatophora > Geomitridae > Candidula > Candidula unifasciata. The sequence continues at coordinate 6,267 of CAJHNH020001983.1, read as the reverse complement.
ACGTCCCAGTTGGTGTGATGCAAGTGTTGCTGTGGACCAGACCCAGATCAAGATAAGTCCTTTCGAACTCAGTGCCTGGTTCCTAGATTCACTATTCTCACATGTGCCATGTTGATCCTGGCAGCTCTCTGGAAGAATTGAGTGTCATTATGTCTGTCGATTCTTCATGCCATTGAATTCCTTTTTTCTGATTCATGATGTATGTGTTGAGTTTATTACATGTCTTTGGAAATTTTCACTATTGAAGTTAGTGTCCATCTTTTATTGTTTATAGCTGTCTGGAGTGTGTGTATTATTATACTAGATAATATTCTGTGTTAACATGACTATGATAGTAAACGATCATAGTCTGGGGGCTATTTTCTTGTAGTAGTGGGGATGTCTGGCCAAGTTGCGATTAGGAATATATATATTTTGTAGTGCCCTAACTTGTGTTGCCCCACCCCTAAAATAGGTTGCATGTATATTGGCCGCGAGATACCGCCTAGACCAATACGAGCCGACATTCCAACATTTATACTATTTCAGAGTGCTGTTGGTTCATTAGGAGAAATCTTTAATCAGGCACGTGACACGGGCGGTATGTGACACGGGTGTGTTGGGACATAACTCAGCAGTATACTAGTAGCTTCAGTGATAAAATAATACATGAGAAGCTGGATGCTTAAAATGACCTTCGTGAGCAAAAAAATGTGCGGTGTTCAAATGGATCATTACAACATGATAAGAATGATGCAGCGAGGGGTGACTAAGGGATCAAGTCGAAGTTAAACACGCAGGAGAGATGCGACAAGGACATATAATCAGACTTACTCGTATAATCAGAACTGGAACTCTACGCTTGCTTGCCGAAGATGGGATCGAAGTGTCTATGATGCCAGTTCTTAACTAGTAACTCAAAAATCGTATAGATTTTAGCAGCGTCAAAGTTCATTTAATGCTCACTCCTACAGGTATAGCGAGGCTCTAGCAGACAGCTTGAACTAACCGACGCTACATAAAAGCTGACTGCTACAGTTTCTAGGTCAACAGCGTCCCTCACTTCAGGGCTCGTTGTACAGATGAACAGATATATCTCCTAATTACTTTGACCTCTGGTGCTCTTTGCGGAGCAGACACCGTCAAATCAGCTGACTGGAAACGTTACATTACTCGATCTCTAGCACATGCACACATCACATCAGCCTCGTCGAAGCAACCTGATTACCGGCAGGACTCCTGGCTCTCAGTTCCCTTCAGCACACAGCTATCGCCGACACATCCGCTGTCTTGATTTACTAGTGATCCTACCGCTCAGAGCAAAACAGCGACTCTTGAAGTAGTCCAGCTCTCTTAGCCTGACTCTGCCAGTTGGACTTCTCTTCCTTCGACTGCACTCTCGATTGTCTTCTCGACCAATCTCTCACGAGTGCTTTCTGTTCGAGTACTCATCTGCCCAGTGCTCTCTCAGCTGAACTTAACCCCATTAAAGACCCTTGACTGCCCCCTGTGAGCTGGCCCGTGCACACGAGACGCACTCTGTCATACACCGCATAATTCTTCCGCTCGACAGCTTCTACCCATGCACTACTCATGATAGTTAGCCCAAACTGAACTAATACTCCAGGAATCCACTGGTCCATCCCACCTCAAATCAACTTCAGCTTGCCACAATGTAGACACAGGCAACTGACATATCCTGGCTGAAGTCAACACTGTACCAAAGCTAAGTCACCAGACATTCCCCTGGACGCCCAAAAACACAGTTAACACCACATTGTCCCCTAAAATGTTACAACTCACACAACTCAGCACGCAACACCAACAACCTGCCAACAAATAAGATAGATCTGTAAAGTGGATTTGCACGCACTATAAAATTTATGGAATACAACTTAGGTCTAGAAGTGGGCGAACGTTTCGCCTGTGAACGCGAACAAGAAGAAGAAAAAAAAAAAAAAAAAGAGAAAAAAGCCATGTACGAAAAATGGTTAAAAAAATAGATAACAGTCATCTTAACTTTGTTTTTACAATCTTTCTTGCGAAATCTCACCTTGCAAAATCATATGGTTCTCCCAGAGAATCAACCACTGAAGCGTTTATTTTAAGGAAGTTTTTTTCTGTACCTGTATTTGAAGATACAGAAAACAATCACTGAAGTTATCCCTTTTTTCCGGCAATGGTTGATCAGTCGTCTGGTAATTATAAATCCCTCTTCACGCCTTTAGGCGCATCGGGCATATGAGAAGAGCACCCATATTTACAGACAAATTGCACTAGGTGGGTAATATGGTAAGCATTATGCCAGCCGTCTTTACTTCGCCAGGACATACATTTATGTACCTATTTTAAGCTAGGTCGACCTGCGACGACCCATACCATGATTAAAACCCACGCAGCCAGCGGTGGGTTTCGATCCCCGGTACGTTGCAATTACGAGTCGGACTCGCAACGCCTAAGCCACAGACTAGACGGCGGCTAGACACTCGTCCGCAGATCTGAAGTCGTGGGTTCAGTTTCTGACAGAGCCAGACTTTTTTCAAAAATGAGCATTAAAGGCGGCCGGCGTGATGCTGACCACATTTTTTCATCCTGTGTAAATAGTGCTTCCTAGTGCCAATAGTTCTATAAAATATATGTCCTATACGCCTGATGGATTGGAAAACCATATATCCACCAAAGCGACTCCGTTTCTCTAAGGTTAACAAATGCGTTAAATAATGTCATGATTCACGAGTTCTAGCGTTCGTTTCTCGCCATGGAAGCTTTTGTTGTTCTAAACCGTTCTTGTGGCTTTTTAGGGCAATTGAACATGAATCTCAATATGGAGGAGATTGGGGCCTCACCACACATTTTTCCGAGAGCAGCAGTGGTATTCTGTAGCCAACCTTCATCGTGAAAATGGCACAGAAAATTTGTATACATCCATCATCATACAAATTTACTTGTGACTTTTGTTGTACTACATTTATCTATATTAATAAAAAAAATTTAATTTTCCGAGCTTGCAAAATATAGACTCGGACACTACTGAACCGATTGCTTGCAATCGTTCACAAAACGTTGCCTTTGACTCAAAGCATATTTTTTCCCCATAAAATCGCACAAACCACGAACGACGTAGCTCCAGCAACGGTCAAATCATTATTTGTTTCGTTTTTAGTTGATTAGCCACCTTCAACAGCTGAACAGGGCTGCCAATAGATGTATTTTTCCCCAGGATTAATCTTCATCATTTCTTTACCCATCGCTTTTAAATTTTCACACAACGTTGCCTTAGACTCTGTGCCTGTTTGTCTGTATGAGTTTTGCACAGACCACGAATGACGCAGCTCCAGCAATGGTAATTTCAGTAGTGGTTTCGTTACCGGCCGGGATTTGTTTTTAGTTGTTGGCCACCTTTGACTCTGTAACACCGAACCTCACATTATTTTATAATTTCATTTCTACTAAATGCTTGAATAGTTGTTAGCGTAGTTAGTTGTAGGCATTTCGCCTTTCACACGAAAGTCGTTCGATTCCCCGCTGGGTGATATAATTTTTTTGGGGCCCCTAACTGGGTGGCTGCAACGTTTTGTTGTGGTTTATAGCAAGGCAGCAATATCTAGGCTTTTCTTCTGTTTGATTTTGGGGTTTGCCAAACACTGTTAACTGAGAGAGCTTAAAATATTATTTTAAAGTTCTCATTTCTTAACTATTTTATTTTAACAATGTCGCAACGTGATAATTGTTAAAAAATTCTGAGAGGGAGATATGACTGGGGACGATTGGGGGTAATGGGGGGGGGGGGGGGGGCTATTAAGGACACTGTTAGCTCAGAGAGCTTATAACTTTTTTTCACAGTTCTCATTTCTTACATATTTATATTTTAATACCGCTTCCTCGGCTATTCTCATTTAGAATCGATAACCAAAATTTTCTTTTTTTCTCTCTCTAAAAGTGCACTTTATTCGACCACTAATATCGACATTCATTGATATGTTGCGTGTTCTAGAGTTGGTATATCAGACTATCTCTGTAGCTGTGCAATGACTGATATTAACCATATTAGACAGGTGCGCTTTCTATTTTCTTTCTTTTGCAGTTTTTCATTTCTGGGCCACAGAAACGCGTGGCCGGGTACAGCTAGTTTGCAATATGATCTTTTTAGCCTCTTCATCAAAATTAATTGTCTTTCGTGAACGTTTAAGGTCTCTTGGAATTGTTCCGCCCATATTTTCTTATGCGCAGTATTGAAAAATATGAAATTGGCCCACTTCGCAGTTTGAAAGTACTGTAATAAATAAGAAACAGTTACTACAAATTATTAGTTTACCGTTAAAAACTCAACATATTATTACGGAGAAATTATCTCAGAAAGTCTGTAAAACTGGCAAACTTAAATTGGAAAATATAAAAAAGAACGGAATAAATACATGAACTTATTGGACACATGACAAAATAACAGCAGCAACACATGATCCAAGACACTGATAATCATAATCATCATCAACCTCAGCCTATCATCACAAGCAAAGTGGGAAGGAACATTGTATGGTGCCTATTGCTAATCCTTTTCACGATAAGATATGTTCTGTAAGAATTACCTGGAATTATGTTTGAATATATGATCTCTATATGTTCGTCTCTGTCAGGTCTTGTGTGTTCATGCCGGAAACCAATAGCGTGACCCAGTTCATGGAGAACAGTGCCAAAATTTTTACATGTACTGTTCATTGAGATCATCTGGGGTCCTATGGATTGTTTTCCGATAGAGGAACAACACCTGAAAGCGAATACAGCTTTCTAATAATTGTGCGTTAATCTATTCATAGTGCCCATATGTATGTATGTATGTATGTATGTATGTATGTATGTATGTATGTATGTATGTATGTATGTATGTATGTATGTATGTATATATATATTATGTATGTGTGTGTGTGTGTGTGTGTGTGTGTATGTGTGTATATGTATGTATGTATGTATGTATGTATGTATGTATGTATGTATGTATGTATGTATGTATGTATGTATGTATGTATGTATGTATGTATGTATGTATGTATGTATGTATGTATGTATGTATGTATGTATGTATGTATGTATGTATGTATGTATGTATGTATGTATGTATGTATGTATGTATGTATGTATGTATGTATGTATGTATGTATGTATGTATGTATGTATGTATGTATGTATGTATGTATGTATGTATGTATGTATGTATGTATGTATGTATGTATGTATGTATGTATGTATGTATGTATGTATGTATGTTGTATGTGTATGTATGTATGTATGTATGTATGTAGTGTATGTATGTATGTATGTATGTATGTATGTATGTATGTATGTATGTATGTATGTATGTATGTATGTATGTATGTATGTAAGTATGTATGTATGTATGTATGTATGTATGTATGTATGTATGTATGTATGTATGTATGTATGTATGTATGTATGTATGTATGTATGTATGTTATGTATGTATGTATGTATGTATGTATGTATGTATGTATGTATGTATGTATGTATGTATGTATGTATGTATGTATGTATGTATGTATGTATGTATGTATGTATGTATGTATGTATGTATGTATGTATGTATGTATGTATGTATGTATGTATGTATGTATGTATGTATGTATGTATGTATGTATGTATGTATGTATGTATGTATGTATGTATGTATGTATGTATGTATGATATGTATGTATGTATGTATGTATGTATGTATGTATGTATGTATGTATGTATGTATGTATGTATGTATGTATGTATGTATGTATGTATGTATGTATGTATGTATGTATGTATGTATGTATGTATGTAGTGTGTATGTGTGTATGTATGTATGTATGTATGTATGTATGTATGTATGGATGTGTGTATGTATGTATGTATGTATGTATGTATGTATGTATGTATGTAGTATGTATGTATGTATGATGTATGTATGTATGTATGTATGTATGTATGTATGTATGTTGTATGTATGTATGTATGTATGTCTGTATGTATGTATGTATGTATGTATGATGTATGTAGTATGTATGTATGTATGTATGTATGTATGTATGTATGTATGTATGTGTATGTATGTATGTATGTATGTATGTATGTATGTATGTATGTATGTATGTATGTATGTATGGAGTATGTAATGTATGTATGTATGTATGATGTGTATGTGTTATACGTATGTATGTTATGTGTGTATGTGTGTATGTGTCGTAGTGTGTGATGGGTGAATGTGTGTGTGTGTAGTGTGTTATGTGTGTATGGTGTTAGTATGTA
>CAJHNH020001982.1:63991-132086 GCA_905116865.2 Candidula unifasciata | reverse complement strand
AGGTCCGCATTTTTTTAGACAACTCTCAGGGGACCGCGTTTTTTTTTTTTACAGCTGTCTCAGAAGTCCGCATTTTTGTAGACAGCTCTCTCAGAAGTCTGCATTTTTTTTGACTGCTGTCTCGGAGGTCAGCATTTTTGTACACAGCTCTTTTAGAGATCTACGTTTTTTTAGAACATCTGTCTCAGAGGTCCGGAATGTTGTAAAGAGCTCTCTTGGGGGTCTGCGTTTTTTTTTTTTTTTTTTTTGACAGTTGTTTCAGAGGTCCCCATTTTTTGACAGCTGTCTCGGATGTCGGCATTTTTGTAGAACAGCCTAAAAAGAGGTCCGCATTTTTTTTGAGAACCAGCTTTCTTGGAGATCCGCATTTTTGAGACAGCTTTCTCAGAGGTTCGCGTTTTTTTTTACAGCTGTCTCAGAGGTACTTTTTTTGTAGAAATCTCTCTCAGAGGTAAAAAATTTTTTACACAGCTGTGTCAGAGGTCTGCAATTTGTTTCAAACTCACTCTTTAGTACGTCGGTACCGAGTACTTTTCTTGACAGCTGCACCACTCCGCATTTATGTCTAAGCTCTTGTGAGTAGGTCTGCGCAGGCAGCTCTCTCAGAGGTCATCATTTTTAAAGACAGGTGATCTCAGAGGTCCGCAAATTTGTAGAAGCCCTCAGAGGTCCGCGTAATCTGACAGCTCTCACAGAGGTATAAAATTTTGTAGCAGCCTCTTAAAGTGCACACTTTTCATGAAATATACTCTGAGGTCCGTGATGGTACGAGGCCCTCTAAAACCCACATTTTTTCGACAGCTGTCTCAGACACCGTATTAATTGTAGATCCACATAATTTATATGGTGATGGTAAAGCAAGTCTAGCTTTCAAGTGGTTTTGTAAATATAGATAAACTTACTTTAAACAACCATCAAAAATAGTTCCTATATATTAAATTCACTTGTTCGTAAGTAAAAAAATGTGTGTATCCTAGTTTATATAATATTTTTTCTAAATTGAAAAATTTTTAATTAGTCACAGTATTGTTCATTTGAATTGTCTTGGTTCGAATATTTTAATATATAATTATTTCCCTTACAATTAATAACACCAAACAACAATTTAAATCCCTGAAATTATATTTGCAATGTTTCCCTTTAAATACTGAAATAAATACATTAACAAAAAAAATTATTGTTGATTTTATATAGTAAAGGGAAACATCATTGCAAAATATCATTTCAGGGATTTCCGATTGTGTTTGGTGTGTTTTTGTAAGTCGGAATTATTATATATTATAATGATGGATACCTCTAGATAATTTAAATGATTATAATGTGACTACAGTTTTTTTTTTTTTTTAAAGAAAAAGATCGTAGGTAGGATAACCTTTTTTTAAAGTGAATATGATTAATGAAAGACCGGCAGAAAAAGACCGGCAGAAAAAATTACCGGCAAAGAAAAACCGGACTTGAGCTAGCTGTTTATAGTAGGAACTATTTTTGAGATGGCTATCTACAAAAATTTATCTATCTGAGACAAACCACTTGAAAACTGTTGAAAAAATGTGCATCATCCGAGAGAGCTGTCTATACTGTAAAAATACGGACCTCAGTGACTGTCCATCGTCTGTGGGTTTTAGTGGGCAGTTCCTCATCACAGAGGTATCTACAAAATTGTGCGGACTTTGAGACAGCTGTCAGAAAACGCGGACCTCTGAGGGAGCTCTCTACAAAAATGCGGACCTCTGAGACACCTGTCTTTAAAAATGATAACCTCTGAGACAGCTGTCTAAAAGAACGCAGACCTCCAACAAGAGCTCCCGACATAAATGCGGACCTCCTAGTCAGCTGTCAAGAAAAATTTGCGGACCTCTGAAAGAGCTGTTTACAAAATTGCAGACCTCTGAGACAGCTGTGTAAAAAACGCGGACCTCTGAGAGAGATTTCTACAAAAATGAGTACCTCTGAGACAGCTGTAAAAAAAACGCGAACCTCTGAGAAAGCTGTCTAAAAAATGCGGATCTCCAAGAAAGCTGTCAAAAAAAATGCGGACCTCTGAGAAGGCTGTCTACAAAAATGCCGACATCCGAGACAGCTGTCAAAAAATGGGGACCTCTAAAACAACTGTCAAAAAAAAAAAAAAAAAACGCAGACCCCCAAGAGAGCTCTTTACAACATTCCGGACCTCTGAGACAGATGTTCTAAAAAAACGTAGATCTCTAAAAGAGCTGTGTACAAAAATGCTGACCTCCGAGACAGCAGTCAAAAAAAATGCAGACTTCTGAGAGAGCTGTCTACAAAAATGCGGACTTCTGAGACAGCTGTCTAAAAAAACGCGGTCCCCTGAGAGTTGTCTAAAAAAATGCGGACCTCTGAGATAGCTGTTTATAAAACGCGGACCTCCAAGAGTGCTTTCTACACAAATGCGGATCTTCGAGACAGCAGTAAAAAAAAAAAAAAACGCGGACCTGCTAGGGATCTGTCTCTGAAAATGCCGAAATCTGAGACAGCTGTCTACAAATATGCGGACCTCCGAAACAGCTGTCAAAAAAAAAAAAAAAAAAAAAAAAAAAAAAAACCGCGGACCTGCAAGAGAGCTGTCTACAAAATTGCGGACCTCTGAGACAGTTGTAAAAGAAAACCGCGGACATTCGAGGCAGCTGTCTAAAAAACGCGGACCTCCGAGAGACCCGTCTACAAAAATGCGGACCTCTGAGACAGCTGTCTAAACAAATGCAGACCTCTGAGAGAGGACTGTCTGTTGATATCTGTAACCTTGTATTTACAGTTGTAGATATATACTATGTTATCTATATATAGATTAAGAAAACAATCTGTCCTAGATATGTGTTTTGTCCAATCCTGTATCGAGCAGGTATATAATGCCATATAATAATCAATAGACTGCTGCGTCAAACACGCCAATCCGATATACGTTCTGGCAAATGACATGATCAAAATAAACAGGCAGCCTGACAGTTCTAACCTCTAGGTTGCTAACTAAAGTGTTGACATCCCTGCAACAAAAAATAATCGCTTTATGTATAACAACCCAGCAGTGCACATCCCAGACCCGTGTTTAACATACTCAGAGGCATTCTGTCGTATACGGGAAGGCTGTTTGAGTTAAAGACAGCAGGATCCTTTTTCTGAACTTCAGAATGGACCAGACGGCACTTGTTCGGTGCTGTGTGTGGTAAGCATCTTTAACATTCAGCCACTCAAGTCTGGATGGGTCTAGGAGCCACAGTCTTTAGAAAAAAAAAAAGCCTCCCTCTCTCTCAAAAACCGAACTCACAACTTTCTGAGCCGCAGGCGAGCGTCTAGAGTGATGTACCAAAACATGATAGTTGTTTCCCTTGTGCGCTAGCCAGCTGGTCAAATTTTCTGACTCCTCAATCACTTTCGAAACGTTCTCATTGTTTGTAAATTCATACTGATTTATTACTTCTCATTATCAAGATTATCGTCACTTGTTATAACATCCTCATATAACTACGAAACATTCAGTCCATAAGTGCTAGGATCACTTTCTCAACAAATCCCGAAGCTTGTGGCGATAGGCGATACTCGTCCTATTCTTATTTGGCTTCCTGCATAATGCACTTGTCTGGCCACACCTCTTTTAGCCCGCTGTGTTTGCAGTCTGGTCATAGTTGCAGATTAACAGTAAAAACTTCGTTTTCACAAACATGTACCTTTTCGCAATGCATTTAGTACATCAGTCTTGTCCATGACTTGCCCGCCCTCCACAGCAGCTTTACCTTTAAGCCTATCGGCTTCATCATTTGCTTGCGATACCCGTGTGCCCTTGCACGAATATTTAACTGAGATTTGTCAACCTTGACCGCATCAGAGACTTCAACCATTGATATCGGACCCAGCTCTTTTCTTTTCTTCTGAGCATATTAACTGGATCAAAGAGAAAGTATGTGCAGGTAACGGTTTGTGTCTCCTGTGTTCTTGCTTTGGCCATGACTTCCATAGTCAGATCAAGATAACAGTACCGGAATCCTGCTTTTCAATTCTAACTCCAGTCTGATCTGTAAAGACCAACGAGCTTCGCACATGGCCAACCAGAGATTCATCTTTAGATATGACAACGTCTTCTAGAGAATTATCGAAAATCAAGGCCTCACTTCTACCTTTACAGCGGCCATGCTTTGTTGTCTGCATTTTCTGTCTAGGCGGTTGCAACAGAAATAGTCGTACAACACTGTATTGACACACGTACCCTCTTTAAAAGTCGCATGCAGACATGTGTGTGTGTATATATATATATATATATATATATATATATATATATATATATATATATATATATATATATATATATATAACTAACTGTACGCGGCCACGCGTTCCTGTGGCATAATTTGGCATAATGGAAAATAGAGAACATAGAAATCTGTCTTCGCCTCACGCTAGCGATGTACAGTGCAATAGCTAAACTACAGCTAATAAAACTTTGAGTGGTTAAGGCAGTTACTGTAACTTAAATCTATCTCAGTAACAGTTTATTTTAACCACCAATTCCCCAGTTCACCTACTACTTTCTCCCTCATCGAAGTAGTTGGAAAAAATTACCCTAGTGAAAAGCAATGTAAACAGGAAAAATACACCATAATTACGAAATGAACACATTTGCTAGTTGCTGTAAACTACCCTGCACACGTTGCTACAGTAGAAATTGAAAGGAAAATCGCTTTAACAAAATGTAATTATAATGGATCATTGTGCCGATTTCATTTCTTTAGGAAAAAACAGGCAAATTAAAATGACAATGTGTTTACTGAAGTGCTTTCAGGTAAACAACGTTCTTTGTTCTTCCGTCTGGCGCGTGCACAAATAAATCAAAAGGTTTTCCGACGTGAGAACTGGCCACATATAGATGTCCATGTGAAAAGCATGGATGTTCCAAATGTAGTCCACACACTTGTAGCGATTGTCCCTGTGATTTGTTTATGGCCATTGCACCGGAAACTGCAAGCGTCTGAATTTAAATGGCATGTCTGTTGGAATCATTAGGATGCGTGGCAATAGTATATTCTCCCCCAATTAAAAGTGTACATTCGATGATATTGGGCATCAACTTTTTCACTGAAAGCCTGGTACCATCGCAGAGTCGTGGCGGATTGATGTTTCTGAGAAGAATGATAAGCACGCCAATTTTCAAGGTTAAAACTAGGGTGGCATGCCTGGCAAATCAAGTGAATTCAAGAACAGTTGGATAATTGACAACTTCATCCTTATTCATTATAGTATCGATAGACTTATACGTTGTCACTCCGCCTGGTAATTTGTCTTGGGTGTTCAGAGTCATGGCATACACATCCTTGTTTTTAGCTGCTAAGATAGCACGTTCACTGAGCCACTGATGATTTATGTAATTATGTGTGATATTAGGGAAAACTTTATCCCATATAATGAGTTGACATACTTTGAGTACTTTACCAATTGAAGAATCATTGTTGATATTGCATGTTGGTGTCTCAGTGATATGCATATTGAAAGGCAACTTCAGTGCTGAATGCGCTGTTCGGCCACCATCCAAAAGAGGCTGCGGTAAATCCAGAAGATGCAATTGCCAGAGCAATATTATTTTGTGACCGTATGGATGCCAAAATAAGCGAAATGAGAAAGGTCTTGCCTGTGCCTCCGGGTGCATCTATGAAATACAATCCTCCGTGTTGTCTTGTAACAGCATGAATAATTGTGTCATATGCTATACGTTGTTCTGGAACCAATTTTGGCAGATTTGTTTTAACAAATGTACCTAATTTGGTGACATCAAAGTGTGAAAAGGTTGTTTGCAGATCGTTCTGGTGGAGCCAGTCCCAGCTGAACCAGTGCTTTATTAGTTATTGCCAAACATATGTCCTCAATGCAAACCAATGCCTGACTATATACATTTGGTGTGAATTGAAGGTCCTGATCTTCCTCCATTTCACGCCAGTGATGTAGGATGTCTTCACTAATATAGTCTTTGTATTTTTCCCAAAGCTCTTGTGGACTGGATGGGAAGCAAGGTGTTAATATTGTTGCAAATAATGTGCGTATTTGCTGTAGTCGAGCAGTATTCGAAGCATCAAAGAGTGAAGGGTCCCAATGTGCATCATTTTCAAGAAGATTTAATTCTTGGCAAGCTTCACAGTAATTAGCACCATAAACTGTTCTCAAGTCCTGGAAGGATGTCGGTCCCCGTTTGTTCATTAAAAGTAATCGCAAGTAAAAGCAATCTGCATTTTTGGGATAAACGGCCTAAAACATCAGTAGAATATACAGTAGGATGTCCGCCAACCTTGCTTGCAACGTTGAAACTTTTTAGCTGATCCATTCCACGTGTAGTATGTTGGCAGGTCAGAATAAAGTAGTGTCTTTGCAAACTTATCATCTCTACACAATGAGAAAAATCATTTAACGTGGTTGGCGGTGGTTGGCCTGGTGCATGTGCATTTCTGTAGTGAAGTACACGCGCTGTCCATTGTCAAGGTGCACTGCCAAATAAACAACTGCTGGATGTTGTTCATGAATTGGAAATGACAAAATGCGCCATACCGCTTTATTGCTACTAATGTAGCACCCCAGCTGATATTGCTTGATTTCATCGATAGATGCAGCTGCATGTCCCACTCCAAAGACTGCAATATCGCCTCCTTTGTTGACATATTTGCAAATGTACTTATGTTTGCCAAGAAATGTGTCGACAGGCCTGTGTTACCTGCTACCAATTATGATAATGGTTCGGTTGGTGAGTGTAATACTGGCAATTTAACTTTTCCACCAGCGCAGCACATACCCCGCATGTCAGTCTTAAATTTGAAGGCACTGTAATGTACGCACAATTTATCTATTTTGCCAATAAGCACCTGTGGATGAAGACTGTAATCATAATTGCTGTTGTAATGGAATGCACCAAGATTCAAATCAACATGCAGTGTACGCCTGGATAAAGTAGTGCGCATTCGAATAGTGTTCAGTCTTGCTTTCCGTTGCTCGACTGTGTCTGATAAACGGACTTGAGCAATGAGTACTCTATTGGTTTCCAGTCTTGCTTCTCGATGCACGTCTGATTGAGACGATCTGGCTTCAGCAGTGCGCACTCGCACGTTTTCTAGTTTTGCTTTCCGTTGCTGGTCTGATTGAGATGAACGGGCTTCACCAGTGCGCACTCGAATGGTTTCCAATCTTACCTCACGTTGCTCGTCTGTTTCTGAAGCAGTTAATGTCCTTCTCTTGTGTGTTTTATGTGTAGATGGGCCAATCGCTTGTCGCTGATCAGCAATAGCTTGTTCGTCCTCACGCACTGAATGAAACGTGACTTGAAGTATCGCTGAAATAAATGAAAATATGAGCATGAGATAACAATCTATTTTGACTCAAGACGAAATGCATAGAAACTGGGCAGCTAATAGTAAGAAAAGGCGGTACATAAGACAATATGAGAAAGCCAACAGATAATGTGCATACATTTATCATTGTGTGATTTAAGGAGTGGTCCGTACATGTATTTTAAGTTTTAAAAAATGTACATAATTATTGATGTCACTGAAATAAATGCGCTCACCTGTTGAGATATTTCTAGATTCTAACACTGACATGAGGCGGAGTGTCATGTAAATTTATGTAATTCTTTTGAATAACAGAAGAAAGCCAACCAAAACTGTTGTACTCATGAATGAGTATGAGAAAGAAAGATAACAAATAATGATTAATTATAATCATAATGATTAATGATAATGTGTATATATTTATCATTGTGCGATTTAGAAAGTGGTGCACACTTGTTTGAAGTAAACAAAAAACATGTACATACTGATTAATGTTACTGAAATAAATGCTCTTATCTTTTTAATTATTTCTAGATAACATAACTAAAAACCGATGGCCGTTTTCTTTGTAATTTTTCTCGGGCGGATGTTGACGATAGAGCGTCACTACTGCGCATGCACGGTAAATCAATCGCACGTAACGTGGCTATAATTAGATGTCACTAAAATTTTAAATTTAGTTTCTATTATTTTTGCTTAAATTGTCGCAAACTATCTCTAACAATGACAGGTTGAATTTCAAACCATGATGGGTGAACATCCGGTAACAAAACAAACATATCCTGAAAATTTCAGCTAAATCCGTTCAGTAGTTTCCGAGTCCATAGGCTATAAACAAACACACACACATTGATTTTTGTATATATTAAAAGTAAAGTTCCCTTTTCACGCCTTTCGGCGCATCGTGCATATGAGCAGAGATTCCCATATATTTACAGACCATCAGCACTCTGTCGGTAATGTGGTCAGCATTACGCCGGCTGTCTTTTCTTTCCCAGGACAGCCCATCCTGGTACCCATTTTAGGCTGGGTCGACCTGCGACGTCCCATACCACGATAAAAATCCACAGCCTGCAGTGGGTTTCGATCGCGGTATGCTGGCTTACGAGTCGGACTCGCAACGCCTTAGCCACGGACGCCGATATAGATGGAGTAGTGACATAAAAATTATGCATATAAACTGAGTTTCGGCTTTTTTACACAACATGGATTACGATCACTCTGAGAATGGGAGTAGTGGGGCCGTAGATTACTTGTTATAACTAAATACACAACCACTCTGCCACCCCCTCAAAGAATCCCGGAATGGGAAGCAACTGAAACTTACATCAGCCAGCTCTTTCACACCAGCAAGTGATGCAGTAGCGCATACACAATATCCTTAAAGCATGACATGTGTTTACTTCAACACAATTCTAAAAAATGTGTTAAATCTTTTAAAGATGGAGACACATTTTATCATAACGGAACATCTGTTTAAAATCGTTACAGTTTGTGTGTCTGTGTGTGTGTGTGGTATATCGAAATGTCATTCCGTTGTGAGACTCATAGATTTATCACTGCATAAACTAGCGACATGTCTACATTATATGGCGAATAATCAATTCTAGTCACAACAAATCGGCTTTTAAAATATTTGGCAGGCGCCTATGTTGTACACTTAATTTTGTACACTTTGTTGTACTCTTTGTTGAAGATATTCAAGAACCAAGTATTTAGGCCTAGGGTGCCTATTCTAGTATTCCGCTGGATATCTCCTTGATGGATGTGCTACAGTGAAGTCCTGCATACTATAACTGGCCCATTTGGCCCAGCATCATGTAATACAGTTGCTATCTTTACAAGCCAACAATAACGCTTGTGACAGGCCACATAAACTTTAATAGCATTAACATTACACGTCACAAGATGATGATGATTATTCAATAAAACGTACGATAATAACTCCCTATTATCTACTCTGAGAATATAAAAGAATTACACTTTTTTCTCAATGGACTCCTGCCATTATAATAAATAAAAAGACATTAAACTGTCTCCCGTAAGTACGGTTAATCAAAACCTCTCAAAGAGGAAACGTCTGACTCGAACAAGGGAAATATCTTGACTGCCGAATCCTTTGTGTTCTGCAGGAGCCTTTGTGTTAATCGCCCAGAATTCAATTAGCTCGTATCCTAGGTAACGACCCGACCCGTGGCCGCTGTGTGAACCTTTCACCTGCGCTGTGACCACTAGAAGAAACTAGAAGAAACTTTAACTCTTGGACAATAAGATTACAATAGCCTACAAATACGCCCACAATTTAAACAAAATATAATTTTTTTTTAAACCACCACCACCATTATAAAAACATGCCATTGCTGAATATGAAAACAGTTTCTCTAATGTGATCTTAACTCCACTTGTTTCTATGTCTGCATTTCAGTGTGCACTATAATGTCTCATCACTCCGTCTTTGTAAAAAAAAAACAGGTTTTGCTTTATAGAATCTGTTGTTTGCTGTGTTCATTCAGATATGTGGTCGTCTTGTCACACGCTATTTGGAATCGTGATCTCCTGTCAAGATTTGTGCTTCTTCTCCTTATTATTATTATTATTAATATTATTATTATTTTTATTAATAATTATACTATTATACTTTAATTTTCTTTTAGATCTATATGAATAGCTCACTGTCTCCGTTCTATTACATGGTGTAATTGGCCTCCATGTGTGTGCAGTTCAATGTTGTTTCCTTTCGGTAAACTAACCCGGGCAAAAACAAATAACAAGCCGAATAATTAGAGTTAGGTTTATCACCAGTTACGTACAAACTGCCATTATTTGGTTTGACACCACGTAATAATGCCG
Organism: Candidula unifasciata; assembly: GCA_905116865.2. Classification (NCBI taxonomy): domain Eukaryota; kingdom Metazoa; phylum Mollusca; class Gastropoda; order Stylommatophora; family Geomitridae; genus Candidula; species Candidula unifasciata. The sequence goes on along the minus strand of CAJHNH020001982.1, from coordinate 121,920 downwards.
AGTCAGAAAATATAGATTTTTTCCCCACGAAAAATACAGCATGAACCGTTAGTACCGCAGAATCAGTAGTTCAACAAATGATTTATGACCAATTCCCACCCAAGTGATTGTCTATACAGTTGGCTCCAGATGTAACACAGAGCACACACATGTCGTGGTTGTAACTCACTCACAGAGCACGTTGAGAGGCAGCTGCATACACATGTCGTGGTTGTAACTCACTCACATAGCATGTTGAGAGGCGGCTGCACACACATGCCCTGGTTGTAACTCACTCACAGAGCATATTGAGAGGCAGCTGCATACACATGTCTTGGTTGTAACTCACTCACAGAGCATGTTGAGAGGCAGCTGCACACACATGCCCTGGTTGTAACTCACTCACAGAGCATGTTGAGAGGCAGCTGCACACACATATCGTGGTTACAACTAACTCACAGAGCATGTTGAAAAAAGCTGAGAAGGTATGCAGACTCCGTACTGAGTATTGGTATGGATCGCTTGAGAGATCAACTATAGTTAACATTCTTCGGGTTGTTATCCAGGAAATGAATGTATGTCGGCATACGAACATGTAGATAGAATGGCTGGTTCTATACCACTAGGTAGAACATCGATGCATTACAAACTGGTTTTTGTAAGGGTCCTGAGGGAGGGGGTGGAAGGAATGAACTGTGCAGTGGTGCAATATATCACAACTGTTCGAGGAGTCCTGTGCAGCGAGGAGAGACCAGGGGTCCTAACCGATGCTCAACAATCACTGAAAAGGCATGGCAGACATACGTTCTGACTATTACCGGTACCATCGGAAGTGGAACTCTGCGTTACCGTCTTCTTTATTAAAAGAAAAACAGCGTATTTTACCATTATATTTAAGGATGCACTCTAAAGAAAATGTTTATGATCATACACATTTAATTACAAGGTGCAGCTTTGTGCACCTGATAAAAATAAATAAAAATAAAGAGGAGTCTACAGTTGCAGTGGTAAAATGTTACTAACAGCAACGTTGGCTTTTCCGAGATGTAATAGGATGCAGCTTTGAAATATCGTGTTTAGAATAAATTATTCACAACGATTATTGAAATAACATTACAAAAGTTCATTTTGTTTTTGCATGTCCACGAAGTTTGTTGGACATTTACGAGTATCGCATGCATATAGTGAGCATGTTATGTAATTTTATGTCAACTGCATTGCTGTCGTGAATCAATCCACAGATGAATTGCTTCCCTTGTTTAATTAGGTAGCAGACCCTTCCTAGAACGACACACTTGTAATAGGACCTGGCGTAGCATGACATCTGAATTGACCTCTGGTATCATTGAAAAACTGATCTTTTCTGATTGACGTGTCCCTTCTTCCAGGGATCACATCCTCATGTGTACGCTCTTTGAATGATTATACAATTTATTTTAGTTAACTAGAAAAATACTATCTCTGCCTTATTCCATATTTATATCTTTACATACTTATTGTCCCAACTTCTTCTAACATTTTAGTTCAAAAGCCCGTACCAATCAAGACCTGCCTACCCCATTGTGGGAGGCCATTTTTGGTTATTTTGAAGCCATGCTCTGGGACGTGCCAGAGACCGCAATATAGTCCGGCCATAAAAAAGGTCTAATGGCCGAATGCTGTTTCCGGGACCTCTCCACGGGTGATCTTTATCCACATAGTGGTACTTTGTGTCATCGAGTGTTTATCGCTTGTGTGATGTCCTAGTGGGGTAAAACGTACTACTACTACTAAATCAAACGCCTTATTTGCACAGTATGTCCATCAGTTAAATCTGTATGTTGCCACAGAAAGATGTGTGTTCTCTTAATTAATAAACTAAGACTCGTCCTAATTTCGTGTTGGCAGTCGCTATTGTTTCTAACTACAGAGACTAGGACAAACAGTGGTGTTGTCTCTACAATGGAGATTGCCTGCATTGTATCATTTGCTATTGTCTGTTCCTAATATCGTACCCTCAAACTTAAACAAAAGTCTTAATTATCTCTGTACTAAACAGTATTATTTTTTGCAGGTGGGTCAAGATTGTCCATGCCTGTATGATTTTATAATTGACAGTCGCACAGGTGCTGCTGTTGATTTAAAGAAGCAAATTACTTGGTCTTTGCTGGACTAATAGTTTCTGTACCCCTAAGGAAAAAAAAAAAAAAAACGCAGTAATTGACACAAATCGCCTACCTGAAACCATAAGCATGGAGATTGGTTTAGGCGGCAATTCACATGTGCAGTGATACGTGGTTATTGTTTTGATAACATATCCTGCATACAAAGACATATTATGTTTACATAACTCACGGAAGGCTAAGACAGGAGACAAATCACATGAGATTAAAACACTTATGAACTGGGTTACACTAACATAAGTGTGATTACAGTACATGATGTAACCAATTCACTTTTTTTGCGTGTGTTTGCCTTGGGTTTTCAAACCGATTACTTCCAAAACATGTGCAGTTTGATGTTTTAAAAAGTTCACGTCACGATATTGACTTAAACAAGCTAATCGTACGCGTTATATCTGTTTTTTTTTTTTATTTTTTATTTTACTGCAAATAGGGCAAATTAGCAATTTGATGTCTGTTTACATTATCATTTTTTTTCCCTACAGGCACATGCTTATACACATGTTGCGAGCCAAATTGCAACAGTTTAGACAGAATAATTGCTGATTTGCAGGTTTATCAAGTCGGGCACCATTTTTGGAACAGACTATGAGTATGAGAATGTTACGTGTTGAGCCTCCATTGCCTACATGGCGAGATTCACATACTACTCTCTGATATACACAACAACGATGTTTGTTTTTACAGAGATAGTAATTTTGCTCTGATGGTGTCGGACATCGATAGGTAAGCAAACAGAATCATCGGTACAAGAACTAATTCATGAAAGGTGATAGACTTATTGTCATATATGGATCTCTAGTAAGAAGCTGAATGTATGAAAGTGTTTTCATTGCAAAAAAGAATGGACGTTATAAACAAAAAAAAAAAAAAGCCGTGCGTGTAATGTGACAAAATCTATCATGTAAAAGACACAATATCAAATGATTTCTATTGTGGTGACCCACCTGTTATGGCCTCGAATCCAAGCCATCAAATCGTGTCACAAGTACCGGCAGCAGCTAACAGCTGGTCGGATTATCGGGCCAGTTCATTACCTGCCACTTGAAAGTTTCAGCCATGTTAACATTGTCGGCTCTGGCAGGAGTGGCTACAATCACAAGAAACGCTTCTACTTCTAACGACCCGTGCAACCTGTGTCAACATTGTCAACGTTGACAGGAATAACTACAATAACAAAAAAAAAAAAAAACAGTTATACTCCTAACGACCCATACACAGTTTGTCAACATTGTCGGCTCTGGCGGGGGTGGCTACAATAACAAGAAACACTTATACTTATAACGACCCATACAACCTGTGTCCAATTATTAGCCATTGAATATTATCAAAAAAATCCCAGGCTGTGGTTACCAAAGTCTACATATAATCCAGAATCCGGTGTCCTATTTGACCATACCGTTTTCTAGCGTGCTGGTTGCAAGATCGTGCGGATATTCTCACTTGTGGATTTTCTTATTTGGATATTATATTTCACTGGAATCTGCTGTGTGTGTGTTCAGAAATGGCATTACCTGCAGTGAAACCTTGGCTGGTAAATCTCCCAGGAGATTTCTTTACCACATAGAAATGCATACTTACAGGCTGTCAATGATGTCCCTGTGAACATCATGCTCGTGAAGTTCGGCCAGTATCGATACCGCTGAATATCTTAATGATGGGTCATATTCCATCGTGGTATACAGACACCAGCCTTGAGTATCAGGGGCAACCTCGAAATAATTGGGGTCATCAAGAAGCTCGTACATGTTGCCTAAGATTGGTTCTGCCGAGAACATCATGCACCAGAGAGTCACACCAAGCGAGTACATGTCCAGCTTGTAACGATCCACAAACTCATAACAGTCTATTTCTGGAGCAGAGAAACACCCGGTGCCACGAATGTCTTTTGTACAGACCACAGTGTCGCCTGGTGGAATGAATGTCTTTCGTACAGACCACAGTGTCGCCTGGTGGAATGAATGTCTTTCGTACAGACTACAGTGTCGCCTGGTGGAATGAATGTCTTTCGTAGAGACCACAGTGTCGCCTGGTGGAATGAAAAAGGATAATCCAAAATCTCCAAGAACTGGGTCATTATTGGTGTTGATAAAAATATTATCAGGTTTGATGTCGCTATGTACTATTCTCAGTTTATCATTGAGATAACGCACAGCACACGCTATCTGGACGAAGTACTTGACACACAACTCTGGGTTCATGGTGTCTAGCTGAAAGGCCAGTGTTCCGTTAGGACAGTAGTGAGTACAGATGGCCAAGTAGTCAGGACAGCGGGCAGATATAGTATGTTTGATGATATGTGGATGAGACAGTCCTTGTAAAATGTTGACTTCTCTATCAAACAAAATCGTATTCGCAAGCCCTCCATCAGCAGTCAGCAATGACAAAATCTTCACGGCTCTCTTATGGTTAGGAGACACAAGCGAGGTTGCTAACACAACGTCTCCACTCATTCCACTGCCTAAAACTGGACCACGAGCGAACCGATATGTTCAATACATTTTTAATTGAACTCAAAGAAATCAAAGAGTAAAATACTTCATCAAACAAGGAATTCAAACATTCCAATTGACATTATCAGACAGTTGAGTTATCTACTTATTAAACAAATTTATTGACACAATTCAAAGAAAAACGTCATTTAACATCGAAGCAATCCAAATCAATCTCGAACGTCACTCAGCTTTAAGTTCGTTCTGGTGGAATACGGCATTCCTTGGCGAATGGAACAATATAACTTGCAACATTAGTAGCTCTTGGCTGTCCTTAATATGTAGTCTGTTTAGTTAAATTCAGATCTCAGTTCTTTCCATTCTACAGTATTGGCAATCTAGAGACAGTCATAAATAAAAGAGTAACATTCCACTTTCAAAAAAAAAAAAAAAAAAAAAACCGGTTCAGCAAAACCCAGGCAGAATTCAGAACTGATAGACGCACTTTAAACCAAATAGTTAAACTAAATGATCATCAAAAATGTATGTAATGACACATTCACTAACATTGATGTATGTCAGCAAATGCGCACTAAAGAAATGTGTGAATGGAGGATATAAGATGGTAACACCAGCTGTCTTGTTCCTGTCTTAAACTGCAATAAATGTCTATTATCGTATATCAGCGCATTCGTCATACTGGTAAAATAGTGACACAAATTGTGGAAGATATCGTTTGCGATTCACTAAACAAAAATATGCGCTGACACTGACTATGAGCTACTCAGCAGTAAATGATTCATTCTTTGAGATTGCATCATAATGCCTACACACACACACAAACACACACGCACACACACAACACACACAGTGACGAACAAGTAAATGGCACAATTGTGTTATAGTAATTAACAACAAGAGACACTCGCACAAAACACAGTACAAGAAAATACTCAACAAGGGAAACATTAAAATGAATTTTTTTTATATACTGATGAATTGTGAAGTCAAGTCAGGAGGGCAAATAAAACGGGCATTTGGCATGCTTAGATTACTCAACATCAAACAGTCGATATGGTTGTGTAAATCTGTATGGCATGCCGCCAACAGTTTTCGAACTGTCACTGGCACAATCTGAGGCTTACATGTGATTTACTAATGATGAAAGATATCCTCTGCATTGCAACTTGAAAGATTCTAGACTAAAGTTCAACAAGCTAAGGATACCATCAGGCTAGTTCATCGAGCAAATACACAGGGGGGCAGGAATGGGTCGACTGGAATACAGACAGCTGATGTTTCCATCAGGTTATTATAATTTTTTAATTTTTTTTTTTCGTTTTTGAAATGCTTTTATTTATCTGTTTAAAATTGTGTGCCTGTTTATACATGTGCTACTTTTTGTTCAGTGTTATTGCAGAGCCGTGCATATGTTCGAGTAATTTTGTATTGCGTTTTAAAAACATGACAATTTATAACATTTATAAAAAATTTAAAAAATAAATCATCTTGTACATTCTATACAGAGCATTTTGATTGAGATATCTTTTGTAAAGGGCGGGGCCGGGATTGTTTATTTACAGTGAAGCATTCACGAGTGCAGCGAAGTTAAAAAACCCGTGTGTGGTTTTTGCATGCGAATAGTTTCCAAGTCAATTTGCTGTGTGTTGATTTGTCTTTTATGTACAGTTGTCCCTGAGTTGCTAGAGGTCATGTTTTTTTTCCCCAAATGTTAATTAACTGTGCTAATTTGGACAGAATATTGATCAATTAAACTTATTTATACAAATAATTAATTAATTGCCAGTATTGAGACACTGTATTGATTAATTAACCTTTATAAACACAACATTACTTAGTTGCACTTAATTAGAAACATCAGTCATTAACTGAACTTATTTAAACTCAGATTTTTTAGCAGCAGGTCACAAAACCTTGAGTTAATTAGGCATTTCAAATATTAAATGTCATTTGATTTAATTTCTGCAATTCACTTTTGAAGTGGAAACAAGAGTTTGAAATTGAAATAAAAAATGGGAAAAAAAAAATGAAAAAAAAAATGTATATATATATATATATATATATATATATATATATATATATATATCTTTATATATATATATATATATATATATATATATATATGCTATTGTCCGTATGCCAGCACAATTTTATAAAGATTCTCGCGAGTTAAAAATTAGTCGCAATCAGGAAAATAGCTTTCTGAGTGCTAAAACTATTCCCAGCTTGTCCCCGACACAAGAGATTATAGTGACCCATACACGGGGTTTGTATGGAGAGGATAACCAGAAAGATTCGTTGATTTTTTTCCAGCTATCCATGATCTACCATTCAATAAAAGTAAACAAATATGAGAAGTTTCGTTTGTCAGGTCAAAGGCATCAAGTAAACATAATTAACTTTCACAAACCTCGATAAATACTAATTGAAGTGCACGTTAGAAATGGATGATAGAGGATAAGATAGCAACAAAAGTATATTTAATGTGGGAAAAATTGTTCTTCGACGCACGTCTTATAGACATCAGCTGCCTTTTCGATGTCCTAAATTGCAATGTCTATTGTTGTATATCAGCTTACTATTTATGCCAGTAGAATAGTCATACAAATTGTTGCAGATATTTTTTGTGCCTAATTATTTAAGTGTCAGTTAAAATATGTACTGACAAAGATTGTGAGGTACATTGCAGTAAGTGTTAAAGTCTTTGAAATGGCAGCTCAATGCCTTTACACAAAACAATAACGAAAAAAATAAGTGACACAACTGTATTATAAAAATGAAAATCAAGGGATACAAACACAAAACTTAGATAGAGGAAAATACCAACAGGGGAAACTATACAACATATTCCTTGATATTGATCAAATGTGAAGGCAGGGAAATAGGGCAAATCAAACGAGCATTCGGCATGCATGGATTACTCCTCGTCATAAGTCTATATTAATGTGCAATTTTGCATTCAATGCCTGCAACAGTTTTTGTATGGCCAGTGCATATTGTCACGTGATATCTTACACTTCAGAACAAATCTATTGCAACTTTCGAGTACACCTGGCAGACTGTTACATTTGACTAGAATTTATTGCCTTTAAAAGTTCTGATATTTAAAATCTTTGACAGGTACACACACATGTACCTCATGAAAGTAATTTTAGAAACGACAAAAGTTTCAGAAGTCTTTGACTTGCAAAAATATTGTGGATGGCAGCGCTTCAGTCTCTACATGATTTGTTATCATCTAATAAACGTGGCAAGAATACATCCTTAGACATTTCGTATTTGTTTAATTTGTATGTGCCCATGAAGGCGTCATGGCCGCAACGTTCATGTGTTATTTGTATTTGTTATGTTGTGACACTTGCTAATACACTTTTCGTTCGGTGTTACATATTTTCTTGATATTTTTATAGCTTTACAGCAGTTCATTAATCTCACTCACCTCGTGTGTCCCATCCGCCCAGAACTGCTACTATCTGTTTGTACCGGTCTCACTCCTCCATATTGTCCATTATTACGGTAACTTTTATTTTTATTTTGGGAAACATACTTTTAACAAACTTGTTTATATTTCAATGTTTTATTTTTTTTTTCATTCACTTTTGTGTGTATTTCTGTAGTATTGTTTAATTTGTATTTGCTGATGAAGACCACATAGCCGCAATGTTCACGTTTTGTTTGTATTTGTTATATTGTGAAGCTTGCTAATATACTTTTCGTTAGGTTTTATATATTTTCTTCCTATAGTCATTTCATATGTTTATTGTTCTAATGTTATTAAGGTCAATCTAATAATGAGGCTGCCTGGCATAATGAACATGGTAAGACATTGTACACAGAAACTATATACTAACTTCATTGAATACAGACAGTGGTAAATACATTTGAATGAGGCGAATAAAGATTAAAAGCAATTAATAACAGAACAAACACTAGAAGCGTGCAGATTGTCGGAACCCTTCGCTGGCTGCTGAAGATGGACACGGAGCGCTATTGGGAATGCCCCGGGTGCTGTGATGTCGGTTCTTGAATCAAATCAAATCAAATCATTTCGTAATTTTGTGGCAGGTACACAGTAATGTGCCTACTAATTGTAATTATTGACGTGGGAAATAGGCGATAATATATTCATCGTTTTGCAGGACAATGAAAATGGTTAACCACTCTTTGATTCTCAGATGACATGAAGGTTGTCTGTAGACTTCACAAAAATGTCAAGTGATATGTTTAAATTACTGGATATTTCGTACAAGTATTGTGCAAGCACTTACATTCTTCTTCACATATCAGTGTTCTGGTGGCTACGTGTGTATAAAGTATACAATTAATACAGGGACCCGGACAAAGAGAGGACATTGAAGGTTGGGGTCTGTTGTTGTCTTGCAAGGATTTATTGAGTGGAGGGCTCAAATGCGTTAATTGTATCTGTGAGGGGAAGCTCATGGCACCTACGCCTTTTTTAAGTAGATAATAATACAAATATTATTTTTTGCTATCTTCCGAAAAACGGTTTCAAATTATCGAGGCAGAAAATATACCCTAACAGGGCCTCAGTCACGTGTCAATTGCGCACTTTCGGGGACTACACCGCCACCGCCGAATTACGAACTTCCGGGGACTATACTGCCACCGCCGAGAGTATTCCAGACGCCGCTTATGCGACGTGGATTGGGGTTAAACTAGATGGCTGGGACACACGAGCAAATAAAATAAAGGCAGCTACAGGAAATGCAGTAGCTGCTGCTCGTGAGTCCAAGCCATCTAGTTTAGCCCCAATCCATGCCGCGTAAGCGGTGGCAGAAGTGCGCAATTTAAGTCGCCGGACGTGTGAGACACGTGACTGGGGCCCGGTTATGGTATATTTTCTGCCTCGATTATTTGGGACCGTTATTCGGAAGATAGCCCAATTATTAACAAATGTCCTGAAAATACATATAATTATGCATTGTATATAATATGAAAATGATGAGACTTTGTCTAAAAGAGAGACCTTCCATGTCTGGTTATGGAGCCGCGAATGTTTTGTTTGCCAATGTGTGTACCTGTGAACCATTGTTGTCTGATTGCCTTATTGATAATTTCTTCTTTCAGTAACAGTTTACGTTTATAAGGTGCACTGTATGTACCTGTCAAAAATCTAAAAGATGGCGTTGAAATCTATCCATAACGGAAAAAATGACAGCAGTTTCTCCGCTTCGCAGCGACAGTAGCACACATTGTTTGTGAGAAATTTGTAGTCAGGACACAAAAAAATATCCATTGTTCAAACAAAGGGCAAAGCTCGAATTAATAATAAACTGTTTAAACTGTAAATGTACATCTCTCTTTCATGATTAAATGCTTAGTGAATACCTAGTTATTAAAACGGTCAAATTATCTTTCTAACGGCCATATATTATTGCACAGCTTATATTGTTTCCCTTGACGCCGCTCTCCTCATTATATTTACAGCCCTTGATTTTTCAAAAGTAGTCTGACAAGAAAACAAATTGTTCATATTTTTCACAGCCTACAAAAAGTACATAGTTTACATTAGAATAAGTAAAAGTCGTCCTGTATTCCAATAGAAACCACACAGTATATATCCTTGGCAAACAGTGATCGTTCATACAGTGACATATGTTGGATGAGACGAGTCACTGTAAGAATTGTAAGACGAATCGTCACTATATGTACACTTGCATGACCAAGCGAATAGCAGTATAAGACATGCTTAAACAACTCATGACAGTATTACCATCAAGATTCCGATGCTTTCCTACCAGTGTGTTAAACAACGCAATGCCGTGTGCACTCGTTAGGCGTGTTGCAATTACATGGAATCTGCGACTTCAAAGGACACGATACTGCATATGCAGTTCTTCTAAACACCTACCTATCATTCGAACCCCCTCATTCACCAAAGGTAGCCAAGAATGCCACCCTTATGTCAAGACGTAGCAATAAATGTCACCCAGACTACGTGCATCATCAAATGTCACTTTAACAATCAGTGTTGCGATCTGTTTCACCAAGAGCCATTCGTGTACGGGTCAGTCATTTAGGTGGCAGCACAATTCATCAATATTAACACATAAGTTGTTTCCCTTGTTGTTGATTTCCTTGTATTTGTGTCTTGTGCTTGTATCCCTTGATGTTAATTATTATAATACAACTGTAACATTTACTCATTCGTAACTCGGCGTAATGCTGACCACATTACCCACCTAGTATTGCACTGTAAGGCTGGTAGGTAGGCTGGGTAGCTAATGTCCTTTTGCAACACTCCGATAACTGCAAACTTAACATGGACCAGAATTAGATGGTCACGGGAAACCACCCATGAGGCTTCTCCGTAGCAATGGGAAATAACAAGATAGGTTTATCTGGATTAAAAACTTACAAGCCAAAAAACGAAATTAATAAAATTATGATTGCATTAATGCTCAGATGTGAGAGATTTCTCAAGCCATATGAAAAAATCAGGATTATATACAATAAACCCTATTTTGTGATATTTATTTCAACATTTTTTTTTTTAATGTGTGGATAATGTATGAGTTTTTTTTTTTTTTTTTAAATAGAAAGCATAGTATATCCCAGCAGTACCCAGATATAAAATATTACTTTAATGCAAAACGTTGGTTTCAATTTTTGTCGGGTACACAAACAGATGTACCCTTTAAATGTAAACTACACGGCGAGTGGCTGCATTCATTTTTGATTGTTTACCGTCCGTCCGCTATAACATTGTCCCACTCAACATCAACTTCACACACTGCCGAACCTGCTCTTATGTCCCCTGTTGTCCTTGATCAGAGGTGACTATGTGGGCTTACTGATAATTGTAAAGATAGTTTTCCCTAATCACACACATCGCAGTCAACAAAAGCACCATGTTCTAGTGTCCCACTGATATCACGTGATTTCTGGTGACGTTCCATGCTAATATTACCCACCCGTCCTCGTGATTTTCCCAATTAAGCAGGGGTGGGTGGGGGTGCAGGGGGTGTCTCCGTGGTGAAGTGGTCAAACCGGTTGCCTGGCTACTGAAAGTTGTGGATGCATTTAACGGACTACGAGGTTCAGTTTACTAGTTCCGTTATAGATGTGGGCTGGAGATGGTCCCTGAAGTTCGAGGCGACAGCACTGGCCAGACCTCAGCCTGTTTGCAGCCTATATTTTTGGTTGTAGGCAGTCATAGGCCGTAGGCTGCACTCTCTCGCGGGAGTAGGCTTGTTTGTGGGGTGGGGCGGGGGTGTGATAAGGGGCAGTTCTACACGTTTTAGGACCGTTAAAAGCGCTTACCTCGTGAAATATAGAAAACGCTATATCGCATTCCGGTGGCAATAACAGTAAACTATTACGTGTTGCTGGTGGGTCATTAAGCGTGACACCCCGGCGACATAGGACAAGCCCTGCGACACGACGAGGCAAGAATGGGAAAGAAAGACACTTTCAGGGCCAGAAAACCATACAAGCACACCACTGTTATGTATATAAACATGTAAATAATACTCCTCTCTCCCTTGATGTCTTTTAAAATGAGTATCACTTATAGCTTGATTATTTAAATCCTTGCGATACAATTATTGCTACTGTTATTGTTATTGTTACTCTTTTTTTAAAGCTTTTCATTGCAACGATCGATGCCAGTTAGTATGGCTAGAAAGCAGCGAAGACAACGACATTTTAATGGTCAATATGAATAATACTCATGAAGAGTCGACGTCATTAACAGACGATGAGAGTAATACGTATAAAAAGTCGATATCATTATTAGATAGCATGAGTAACACAAATGTCGAGTCGACGTCATTATTGAACAATACGATTTATACATTTAAAGTGTCGACGCCATTAATAGACAATGGGAGTAATACGTGTAAAGGGTAGACGTCTTTTTTTTTCGGAGTATGCCTATAATCGCGCAGTACACACATTTATTGATAGATAAGTTGTAGAAAGTGAAAGATTGAGGTTCAAATTAAAAATAGATAACCAGAAGCTAACTCTTATTGTTATTTTCTTATAAAAAATTTGCAGTCTTCACGAAAGTTTTCATTCATAATTTTACTTTTGAGAACAACGTGAAAAGCGAAATATATATATTCCTTCATATTGTGTGCAGTTGTCCCCTCGTGCGGATGCAATTGCTTGTTATTTTGAAGCCCTACCCTGGCTTTTGTCGGGGGTCATAAATATGACCTAGCCATAGATATGGCCTAAACGACTTAAAGGGATTTCTGGGACCTCTCCTTGGGTCATCCTCATCCGCATTGTGAAACTTTGTCACCGGGTGTTTATCGCCTATGTGGTGTCCTGGTGGGGTAGAATTAACTACCTATCCTTCATACTGATATTTTTCCACTCATTACGTACTTCTTGGTTTCATGTTGAACATGTTTTTTTTGTTTTGTTATTAGCTTCTTTGTCTTGTCTGTTGAGTTTTTCCAGTCACAGTTTGTGCAGTATTTAGTATTCTGCAATTAAAGACTTTGGTCGAAACGTTCGGTTGTTTTCTACGGCGTCTTTTTCATTCCATCCGTTGAGCTTTCTAGGCAATGTCTGTGTTATATTTAGCATTTCTTTAAAAGGCAAGCTGTCGCGACATCTCGGAGGCTTCATAACTCAAAACTTGGATTGGATGGGGGGGGAGGGGGGGGGGGCAACAAGGGGGTTAGGGGAATATACGGGTAAGCTACACTGAAGCTGTTGATTGGCAAAATGGTCTTCCTTTACTTGGGTGTTAATTTACGGTGCATGATCAAATGTAATTCTGGATGAATGTTGATAAAGTGGAAGCCATCTCGGTTATTTCTGGCACATCTTTTCCCTTTCCTCTTAATCACTTGCATAATGTATCAATACATTTTTTTTTTTTTTTTAGAAAAAACAATTGGATGAAATAATTATGAACCCCTTCAGAACCCACATGCGCACATATGTTCCGCAATGGACGACTGATATTGATGTGAACATAATGCATTTCGGTTTCCTGATCAATAGTTTCCTGATCAAATGCATCCATACTTCAAGAGCTGAATATTGAAGAGGGTTGGCTAGTAAAGACAATAAAACAAAGAAAATTGAAATATTTTGGTCACTTGAAACGTCATGGAGGTCTAGAGAGAACAATAATGGAGGGGTATATGCCTGGAAAGAGAGGAAGAGGAAGGCCAAGGAGAAGATGGGTGCAGGATGTGGCAGATGATCTCCAGATGGGTGTATCAGACGCAGGACATCTTGCTCATGATAGGAAGGTTTTCAAGAGGGTTGTTATGGCAGCGAGGTTCCGCGAGGGACATGCTACTGAATGAATGAATGAATGATCAATAGTATGTGGACGCAATAGTTTAAAAACAAAACTTAAAATTTTAAGAATAATTTTGCCAACATAATACATTCTAACGGCATATTCACACAATAGTTTACTATTCCTCAATAAACCATGGCAGCCACTGCAGTACACCGGTATCCGAAATCTGAAGGAGGTGAAGATCACCAGTTTGAGGACGGTGAATTTAGACACTTCTATGTGCCGTACATTTGGTAAAATTTCGTCAAAAAAGGTACCATGTATCATGTTCAGTTGAAAAATAAAAGAGACATGCATATAACTATATTGGGTACAGCCATGCATAATTCCTTCAATATCACTGAATTAGTACAGACAGTCTTCTAAAACTTTTCCCGGTGTGTGCCCGACATAAGAAATTTAAGTGACCCATACATGAGGTTCGTATAGAGATGATAACTAGACAGTGTAGTCGACTTTCCCTCCAGCGGTCCATGATCTACCATTCAGTAGAATGTTTTACTTACTGAATCAAATATGAGGAGTTTTATGTGTAAGATCGAAGGCAAACAAAAACATTATTGAATTTCACAAACCTCGATATATACTTATAGAAGTGTACGTTAGAAATGCATGATATAGGATAAGGTAGCACACCAGTATACTGATGTGGGAAAACAGCACAAATTGACAATATCCCAGCTGGGATCCTTAAGGCGGGGCGAGAGGACGTTATTGACATCCATACTGGCATTCAAGAGCACGTCTGTCACTAATGACAGCCAGCACAACTTACAGAAGGATGTGGACGGCGGGACTACAAACGCCAAATGGTTTGGACATTTAGAGGGAGCAATACTAGGCGTATATTTGAAAAAAAAAAAAAACAAAGTTAAATGCCCCATCCGTGGCCATTGCAGTAGCCACGCGGCCTTAGACACTCAGACCTGAAGTCTCTTGTCCAAAAAAGTTAAACATACTTCCCTTCCTGTTTAGGATGACATTTTTCGTTATTTGAAGCCCTCCTCTGTCTCTTGCCATGGGCCTCAATATAGCCTGGCCATAAATATGGTCTAATGGCTGAACATGGTTTCTGGGACCTCTCCACGGTGATCTTCATCACCATGATGGCACATTGTGTCATCGGGTGTTTATAGCGTGCGTGATGTCCTGGTGGGGTCGAAAGTCAGTCAGTCAGTCCAAACAGTGGCGATATAAAGGAAGTAGGGAGATATGTACACAGCAGTACAACGGGTAATATTCTTTCAATTATAAGGTACACATGAATCTACCTGCCAAACATTAATTCAAAGAGATTTGAGAAACCAGGCTATACAAACGACAAGGCCGTACAGCCTCTAGTTTGTTTCTGGAGTAACACAGGATGAGATACATTATCAATGTATTCCAATTACTTGTTGAACCTTCCTATAATACACAATTATTGCAGGAAATTCCAGTGCTATATCAAAACTGTACTTTAAAAATAATGAAAATTGGAAGGCAATACGACCTCCACGTTATTTGAAAATTACTGTGCAATGAATTTATATAACATTTGGTTATTAGGATTGTAGTTATTTTCCTTGGTTACATTTGATTGTTAGGTCGATGGCTGTTGCCAAGGGGGTTATGTAAAAAGTGTCATAGTTTTAACATCCTGTTTAACAGTAAAGGTTCATTTGCCACGCTTTTAGGCGAATAGAGCATACAGTCTAGACTAATATTGTTTTGTACCAAATCAAGAATCACTAAAGAATATACAACTCATATGAAGCAATTTTTTCGTCTGCTCCTATGTTTCAATGGAACCGCGATGACGTAGTGACTAGACGATACACTGTCCGCCCTAGTGTCTTGGGTTAGATTCGTTATCGAGGTTTCTTTTCAAAATTAAACTTTTGTCTTACTTATGTCCTGCCTAATGTGACTACCAGACAATATATTGGGAGGTAAAGGGGACCGGCGTGATGTTGATCACATCCCTCACCAAGTCTCCACCAATCTATAAAATTATGAATCTAGCATCATAAGCCTGAGCTTGCCCTGTTGGCGTAACAAGAGCCTGTTTTGTTACAACACTGACTAGAATAAAACACATATTTGTGTGCACTTTACAAATTTATTACGCTCGTCAGAACATACATGACCTTTACGTGAAATAGGTATTAGTAAGTAAAGGACCCTTTCCAACGCCTTAATGCTATAGGGCATATAGGGTTAGACCAATATTTTTATAGACCAATCGGCACAAGATGGGTGATGTGGTCAGTATCACACCGGCCGCCTTTACTTTCCCGGGACTGCACCCAGTACCCCCTCAAGGCTGGGTCGACCTGGGAGCCAAGGTCATTTTTGAAAAAAGTCCGGCTCCGCCAGGGAGCGAACCCACGACCTTACGATTCGCGGCGATCGTCTAGCCGCTCGGCCACGGCGACTCCCTGGTATTAGTAATAATAGAAAACATTGAAAGCGACATCCGGTCAAAATGGACGCTAGGCAGGGGAACTTTTCGAAGCCGAGTCAAATTGTTTGCTTCAGCCGGACGGTGGTATCACTCCATGGAGTTTTATTTTTATTTTTTATGTCGGGGACAAAATTCAATTAAACAGTCCGTGGCGACAGCATGCGGCGCTAATTCCTCTGGCTACACCAACCTACACAGACAGTTGTGACAGATGTTGTTGTTGTTGTTGTTGCTGTGAAGCTGGGGGTGGTAGTGGTAGCAGTAGTACTGGTACTAGATGGGTGATGTGGTAGCTGTTGCACTGGCCACATTTACTTCTCAGTACAAATTAAATGTACCCATTTTAGTCTGGGTGGACACGGATGCCAAGCTCAATTCAGTTACAATATTTCGTCAGATGATTACTTTCCCATCCTTCGGAGAGGATGATAAGATTAGTGGGAAAGGGGTGGGGGGAAGGGGTGTTTAATCATTGATGTTGTTTCAATCTTTTTGGAGAGGAAGATATGACTGGGTCGAGGGGAGAGGAATATGAGGAGGGAGGGGGGGGGGGGAGGCGGAGATGGGGGTATGACAAACACTGTTAGCTTTTTTTTCCCAATTGCACCATTATGGGCCACAGCAACTTGTGACCGGGTAAGCTAGTCTATAAATAATGATGTCGACTCTTCATATGCACTACTCCCATTGTCTAATAAAGGAAAAGACTCTTCATAAATATTACTACTATTGTATAATAATGATGTCGACTCTTTATGTGTACTACTCATATTATCTATTAATAACGTCGTCTTTTTATAAGTATTACTGCCTTAGTCTGTTTATGAAGTCGACTCTTCATGAGTATGACTCCTGTTGACTATAAATATGTATACATAAACTTGTATCGCAAGGATTTCACTGGTCAAGGGATCAGTGATACTCATTTAAAAAGCTATTAAGTGAAAGAAGAGTTTGCCTTTACATGTTTAAATACATAACAGTTAGGCGCTAGTTACGTTTTCCGGCCCAAAAAGTGAGTTACTTCCCTTCATGCCTCGTCGTGTCGCAGGTCCTGTCCTATGTCGTCGGGGTGTCACGCTTAGTAACCGACCAGCAACACGTTTAATTTTACTCGTTGTTGCTACCGGCAGGCGATATCGTGTTTTCTATATTTCACAATGTGAGCGCTTTTAACTGTCCCAAAACATGCACAACTATCCCGTATCCCCCCCCCCCCACCCCATCCCCCCCCCAACATCCCACAACATTAGCCTACGTCCCACGAGAGAGTGCAGCATACGGCCCAACATGCATGCAGCCTAAAATATAAGCTGCATACTGGTTGAGGCCTGGCTAGTGCTGTTGCCACGCACTGTGCAGTTTGAATGTTTAATGTTTCCCCACCCTCCCATGACAGAAAAAAACTATTTCACCTCATAATATCACTTAACGGTTGGACTTGATTTCTGCGACTGAGCATAGGGAAATTCTCATCCGATTGTTGGCACTTTGTGTCATAAAATGTTATGTGCGTGTGTGGTTAAACGTCACTCGAATGTCATATTGCAGGCATTTATGGATTTTTAAATATTACTTTTTTTGTCAGGCTACAAAATGAAACCTAGCAGGTGTCTTAAAATATCATAGACACGACCTCCTGGAGCCCAGGCATGATTATAGACACGACCTCCTGGAGCCCGGCTGTGATTATAGACACTGCCTCCTGGAACCCGGCAGTGATCATAGACACGACCTCCTGAAGCCTAGCCGTGAATATAGACACTACCTCCTGAAGCCTGGAAGTGATCATAGACACGACCTCCTGGAGCCAGGAAGTGATCATAGTCACAACCTCCTGGAGCCCAGCAGTGATCATAGACACTACATTCTGGAACCCGGCCGTACCTCCTGGAACCCTAAAGTGATCATAGACACGACCTCCTGCAGCCCGGCAGTGATCATAGACACGACCTCTTGGAGCCCGGTCGTGATTATAGACACTACATCCTGGAACCCGGCAGTGATCCTAGACACTACATCCTGGAGCCCAGCCGTGATCACAGACACGACCTCCTGGACCTGGCCGTTATCATAGACACGTGTTATTGAGTATACATCTCAACTGCAAAGTATCAGCAAACAACCCCCCCCCCCCCCAGATCTTTTAAGATGTCAATATTTCTCCTCTTTTTTTGTCCAAGATATTATGAGAATCTTTCTATAGCATTTCAGCTCAAAAGACATTATTCTCATTTGCAGCAGAACTAGTTACTCATAATATTAAACCTAAAGGTGCATTCATGAAGTGTATTGATCTACAAAAACACCATAATTACAGTAATTAAAAAAAAAAATTAAACGTATATGACACCGACGAGATTCACTGTTGTATATAATCAGAAAATTAAGCTTAAGAGAATATACTACATGTCATACATTAGCATTTTAAACTATTGACCACACATATACAGATATAGATAATATGTGGTTGCTGTTGTTAGGTCAAGTATATAAATAACAGTCTGCAGACAAAAAACGCCTGATCTGTAAAACGGATGTGCCTCTTAAACTTAAGTTCTGAAACTGACCAAGAGTAGATGAAAAACCAGAACTTTGTGCGAGACAATACAGTCGGCAGAACACAAAGAAAAAAAAATTAATTTCAGAAGCAAAGTGTTCGTAGTGTAGCGGCTAGGCACTAGCTTGCAGATACAAATGGAAACAGTTTGTGTGTGTGTGGGCAAAATATGACCTTTGGTCGACCCAGCGTGCATGGATACCAGGTAAAGTCTTGGGAAGTTAAGACTAATGGTAGGATTTTGACCAATATATGAGTCTAGCGTCACATGCCCGATGCACAACTGGCATATCAAAGGGCCTATATCCCCCCCCCCCCCCCCCCAAAAAAAAAAAATGTGTTGTTCTCTTTCTTCATTACAAGATGACTATGCCAACAAAATCGCTTGTCGTGGAAGACTTCAGCACTAAAAGCATCTATGCGATCACAATTATTGACCCTGGACATTAAGAATCCATTAAAAACAATAGCCTAACCTAATCGCATATATGTCAAGTGTCAGTTTTATGTATATATACATAAAGGCATATATGCATGTGTGTGTGTGTGTATGTGTGTGTGTGTGTGTGTGTGTGTTTAAAATGTTATAACTGTATATGAAATTAAAGAGAAAAATAAAGTAACTTTTAGTGTGTTTTTGCAGCTTTGAAAAATGGTACGCATCCTAACAATATTCGGCAGCCTTGATTTACATTTACAGAGCTTGGCGCAACTGTAACTACAGTATGTGTTATAAACTACTGGATATAATCGAACAGTCAAGGTAAACAAATACATGCAGTGTTTGTACCAAGGGAAACACCAACACTGTTGAGTTCTCATAAGAAATCTGCAAAATGTTTAGTTTAATTCTTTATTGTAAATGCACAATTCAGTCATGCTTTAGACGACAGTCAAGTCTTATCACATTTTAATTACCCTTAAGCCTAATCAGAGTGTGTAACATTTAATGATGTGCCATTTCAGTGTTAGATAATAGACTATAGGGTGATTATTTAATGTTACGCGAATGTATACTTAACATTGTATTGATGTTTGTGCATACAAGAGCGTCTATTAACTTTTAATAATATTTTACAGGTACAGTTTCACGTGCCTTATTTTCCAACATAATCTGTTGATGAAACGTTTGTCGGTGGTGGATTTGTTGTCTCTAAGAACACAGGAAATTTCTGGAAGGCAAAGTGACAAGATGTCACCATTGAAAGAGCCAACGATGATTACACATGATGCTGATGGTGACGTAGTAGCTTTTAATCAGAAACATTAAAGTCATGACCATTTTACATCTTCATGCGGCCATTCAAGAAACAGGTTTTAACACTAAACCTGGCCAACGTTGATATGACAAACATTCCCTTCAAAGTCGGCGTGCATTTGCATGAGAAGCAATGGTTCAACAGTATGCACACAACGAATAAAAATCGGCAAAACCCAAGTCTTTGAACACGACTTAAGTCATGGAGTGTAATAAAAACTTACGGCCAGAGCTTTCAGCTGGTAAACACGATAAAAAAGACGGTCGTGCGCGCTCGTGTATGTGTGTATGTGTATGCGTCTGTGTATCGAATCATTATTCATCGTTGTATATTCTAATGTCAATGAAAATATGTGTGTGGAAAACAGACTATATTTATTCGTTTTTTTAGAATGGTTGTATCAACATGTAACTCTCTGCAAGCTTTATTCTCACCCAGGTTTGCTAGACAGTTGCAAAAAATATGTGTAGTAATGTTATCTACCAAACTCAAGTATCCATAAATAAAAAAAAGTGTCCAAATGAAACTGCAGCTAGATATTACATTTTAAAACCATCCGTTTGACTTCGAGTAATCAATGCGCATCGAATATCTAATTAATCTCTCATATATAATATCTTCATAGTTGAATCTATCAAGACATAGGTCATGTAGTTTCCATTGTCACTGTCCATCTATGTGTTTGTATCTCCCGATTACCGACAACAAAATGGTAGCATATGTCTATCATTACAGTTCAGATATTGCACATTTATTGATTTTGAATTTGAAATTAATCGTAGTCTAGAATATGTGTCGTAAGTGAATAAATAATCTAACTGTCTGATCATAGCGTATTGTCAGTATCAGCTGTTAAGACACTAAATCACACACAGCGAACAAAGACATCCAGAATGTAGGAGAATATATCGCTCAAGTTAACCTAGAGATCGTTACAATTGACATGGGTCAACACGTCATTTACAGTTCAAATCGAGCTGCAGATAACATCTTCCATCACAGCAGCTACCAGAACATTAATGTATTGTGACACCTTTCCAGATTCACCACAACAATTGTGCACTTGTATCTACACAACCAGCAGTACAGGTTGGATATATTGTTTTTCTAGCTAGACTGAAATTTTCGACACCAGTAGTGCCAAGAAACTGTTTATGAAAGGCATTTAAAATCTGCTGGAGACGAAACTGAAAAGTGAAGACTATTAACTATGAAGTAGCTACAGCAAAGACAACCAGAGGAAAATAAACATAAATCACTGAACATTAAAAAAAAAAAAAAAAAAAAATTGACAACCTATGTCCATTATGTCAATATAGGCACAACTTAACAAACATCGCGTGATGCTGACCACATCACCCATCTTGTGCCGTTGGTCTATACACTAAAGGTCTAGCCCTATATTCCCTTTACGGATAAAGGCGTAGTAAATGGACCTTTACATTTTTTTAAACAAACATCTGTGATAATAATCCAGAATGTATAAATTATCTTACAGACTTGTTAAACAATAAATGCTGGAAGAAACAACTGAACATGCCAAAAAATGGCATTGTTGTTCTGCCATAATCCATCTAGTTAGGTTCTGTGTTGGTAAACAAATGTAAAAGGATAAGAAAAAAATATATTTAAACAGACCGTAAATCAAAAAGTATCGACTCAAAATTGAACAAACTTCCAGAGCTCGACTGTGCTTTATGTGACTGGAGAAGACAAATGGGACTTGAAACATTGCCACAAACAATATCAATTGTTTACAGTCACAATGAATTTCCCAGGAACAAAAACAGCAATATAATAAAATTATCATTGATAACACTGAATCTTTCTTGAGTTTTATTACAAACAAAAAAGTACAAGAGGAAAAAAAAAAGAGTACACCAACTGAAACGGTTTCTAATTCAGGGCTAGAAAATAAAAACTATAAGTGAGCAAACGAATACAACTATTCCATAATGGAAATCTGCTAATATTGATGCAGTCCAGAAACAGAGTCAATGAAAAATAATTTGGAAGCTCAATGTATGAAAACGAAAAACTCAAATTCTACTGGATAGACAATTTGCGGATAAAGAATTTTCTAATTTAAATAATTATCAAGGCATACTTTCTATTTTCTGATCAGAAAGGCGTAGCAGTAAGTCGGAAACATCGGGAAAAGGCAACTAAATGTTTTATAAACAACAAACAAGGTCAACTGCAACTAAATAAACATGCATAATTCACTATAGTACTAGATGCATTTTTAGAAACATCAGATTATACAAGAGCATATGTATGATATTACTATATGCATTTTGGTAAGATGAAGTTACAGACAGACTATGAAGTTACAGACAACCTATATCTATTTTAAACGCCCGGCTATCTAGCGTAGTTGGCTAAACCGGATTGCGCGGTGACCTGGTGACGAACACCTTGTGGTCCGGGTTCACTCCCGGGGGTAGGCAGAAACGCACATTTCTCCCAGATTTACAGTATTTAAAATGGAATCAAGGCCGAAAGGTTGCGATATCCATAATACCGAGCCTATGGGTTAACAACTCATGGCTTCTTGCTTCTGAATACTGAAACAAAACAAACAAATCTAGTTCAAATCGCCATATACATCAAGACTAGTGAAAGTAGACAGAAACATTAAAGACTGTTCTGAAAAAGACACAAGTCTGGGAACAAACTAATTTCTAGCTACATTCATTTTATTAAAATAATACAGTATTATCCAGATATTTTGTAATTCCAGCAACAAAACCCAGGAACAGCTGAATTTGACACAACTAAAATCTCTACAGCAGCCACTGAATTATTTCAACTGTAAAAATTATCATTTGTGTTTAGAAACTGAAACATCATTTTCTATAAACATGAATCCATACTATCCATGAAAATAAAACCACATTATATATAAAGTTGACAAATTACCATCCATGAAGTTGAAAGTTTCCATTCAAGAAACGGAAATGTACCAGAAACGTCAAAGCTGTTATCCAGGAACCCGAAAATGACACCCAGCGGGTGCTACGTAGGTGGAAGTCAAACAGTTGATTCAGGACAATTCACACCTAGGTGTTAGGAGGAAAGAGAAGTGGGTAGGGGTTCGTAGCGAAAGCCAACAGAAAATCATTCGTGCACGACAGCCTAGCATACGACATCACAACATTTAGCATGAGAATTGAGGTGGATGCGGTATCTGCAGCTCTCCAGTGGCTAGAGAACAAGATGCATACACATGTCGTTATTGAAACAGACTCTGAAGACATGCTGACAAAGGTGAAGACAGGGATGCTTAGAGCAGAGTGGAAAGCTTTAAGGGAAACGTCACGGTAGTGAGCATACTTTGGATTTTTTCCCCAGGCAATGCGGGCGTAGTTTGTAATAAACAAGCGTAAATATTAGCTGGATCTGACCCCTTGGGTGGTGAATTGATACATGACAAGGTAGATGTAGTCAACGTCCTTTGGAAACAAGTAACGGAATCAGTAGAGAAACAATATTATTATGGCTTAGAGAGAATGAGAAACCTGGGTGTAACCAAGGGGTCTCGCCGGCTCACTACACTCAGAGGAAAGGCAAGACGGACAAATAACCAGAATGTGACCAGCACCATCAGTACTGAAACTCTGAGCCTGCTGCTGAGGATGAGGACGGAGCACGCATGGAAAAGGCCCTGAGTGCTGTGATGTCAGTTCTTGACTCAACTCAACTCAACACACACTACAACTATACTTAGTGGATGGTGTTAGAACATCTATTTGATTGTAGATTTAGAATTACGGTTGTAATTTAATGTCAAGTATTCTTCTAAGACATCGCATGTGAAAGGCATTAATCTGTTTCACCTGGTGCTATTATTTGGACAAAGTTTCACTGCCTTATGGAAGAGAACAGAGGACACAAGCTATGTTTGGTAATCTACTCACTGGTATTGTTGTATTACCTATCCTGATGTTAGTTTCTGATCCACTCAAAGTTCACAGGTGTACACTGCACATCATCATTACCACAATACACAATGTGTGTCTCCTTTTTGCTGTATTTGACCACATCTCACACAACGTATGAGTAAGTGCAGTAAACATTGATAATCGTCTATCATTTTCCTGGACAGAGATGCAGACAGCGTTTCCTAAGTGAGATAATTTCTTAACTACCAATTACCATTATAAGGTACGTGAGTGTACCTGACAAAAATGAACGCAATCGATTCCAAAATTAAAAGACATGCATTTATACGATAGCTGTCATACAGGTTTGCTCGACAGTTGCAGTAAATACGTTTTATTATAAGAGCTATCAATCATCAGTATGTGTTCATTAAACACATTGTCTTGCTCCATTTATAAGTAGGTGTTACAACAGACTAATGGCGGTTTGACTTCAAGGAATGGATTGTCAGAATTATGTGTCACAAATATTCTAGTTTATAATTGGTCTGTATCAATAAGTAGATTGTATCACTTCCCATGTTGAAGTATATCGGTTCTGTTTGTGTCCCCTGATGCTAGCAAACACAAGTTAGCAATATATTTCGTCATTCTTATGCATGTGTGTGTGTGTGTGTGTGTGTGTGTGTGTGTGTGTGTGTTTGTGTTTTACTGCATATTTCAACGATTGAACACTTACATCATAGTCACTAGCACATTCTTCTTCTTCTTTATTACCATTTACCTCATCAAGGTGTGTAGAAAAGGCTGTGGGGGTGGGGAGAGTTGTGTTTGGAGGGCGAATGGTTGTGTGTGGAAAGGGGGGTGTGTGTTGGAGGGGGAGCTGTTGGGAAATCGTTTGTGCGCCTTTTACTGTGCATTGTACAAGTTGGCGTTAATTTATGTTCGTTTTCTTACCTGCATTCCCTAGCTTTCCCAACCGCCCCAGCACTCATTGATCTGGGTCAAACACACACATACTTTGATTAACACAGCCCTGACCCAATTCTGTCCCTATCTCGTATGTACAGATTCTGTAAGTAGTTTAAAACGTACACAATTGTAACGGCATTAAGTTTCAATCAGTATGGTTGGTTTATTGAGGGCATAAGCTATTTAGTCTGTACAGTGGAAGATCTACGTTCGAATCCGCTTCTCTAGCGATCAAGAATGGTAGAACTAAGTGAGATCACACAGCCGATATGGATTTCTCTACAGCAGTGACTACTTTACAGACATCATTCTAGGTACTCGTAAAGTATAATTAACTTACCCAAGCATATGTAAAAACTGAGACATTTCCAGATTGCCTTGAAAATTGAAAGTTATACAGGCACAGATTAACACATCTGGAGGCTTGAGAAGCTGGCAAGGAGAATGGCGTCAGTTAGACATTTCAGGCGTTGGTACAAAAGAAGTCCCTTGTATACTGGGGCAAGGAGTAAATCGGTTTCCAAGAAACCTCAATTAACTCCCTAAATATATCCCCAAGAGATATACATTTAAAAGTGGAGTTTAGTTAAAGTAACCAGAAAAGGCAGACATAATAATGTTGTCCAATACCGGCCTATATATATATAGATATAAGGGACTATATATTTCTGGGCGAGTCCAAGTTTGAATTTTGTGCAGATTACAGGTAAGACAGGTTATCAGCCTTACAAACCGATGTGTAATGACTATCATTTCATGTTAGACGGGGCGGCCGGCTACGGACAGGGCCTTCAAATTGGGGACCACTGGATGCCGCCACTACGCGCATTTATGGATGACACGACTATTATAACGGGCAGCGAGGAATCTGCCCGCACGATCCTGAAAAGTTTGGACGTGGTGATCCAATGGAGCGGAATGCAGGTCAAACCGCAGAAGTTGAGGAGTCTGTCAATTCATAAGGGCAAGGTGTCGTCAACCAGTTTTACGGTGGCAAGGAACAAGATCCCCACGGTTCTGGAGGAACCGGTGAAGAGCCTTGGTCGCGTTTGCGATTCGAAGTTATCTGATAGAGCAGAAGTCCGGCGAATACACGAGTCACTGGCTACAGGCCTGCTCGCGATCGAGCGTTGCAGGCTGGTCAGGAAATTCAAGGTATGGTGTCTCCAATTCATGTTGATTCCGAAGCTCCTATGGCCACTGTTAGTCTACGAGGTGACGATGACTGCAGTGGAAACCATGGAGAGGAAAATCAACACAGCCTTAAGAAAGTGGATTGGTGCACCGCCTTGTCTGACCGACGTGGCTCTGTATTGTAAGCAGGCTAAGCTGGTACTCCCGTTCAAATCGATAACCGAAGAGTTTAAAGTCGGCAAGGTAAGACTCGCCATGCTGTTGCGCGAGTCTTCAGACCCAAATGTCATCGCTCTCCAGCCCGCTCTTAAGACTGGCTAGAAGTGGAGGGTCCTCGATGCGATTGAATCTTCCCAGAATGCACTAAAATTGAAGGAGATAATGGGATACACTCAAACCGACCGTCGAGGCCTAGGGCACGGGAAGGTCAATTGGTGGTCAAAGGCCTCAGCCAAAGAGCGCCGAGACATGGTAATACAAACGGTGAGGGACAACGAAAACGAGGTTCGGGTTCAGAAAGCAGCCCAGCAGTCGCAGCAGGGCCATTGGGTCAGCCTGGAGAGCGCATTGCCAAGAATACTCACATGGGGTGAGATCTGGCGGATGACCCCGCTGCGACTGAGCTTTATCGTTCGTGCGGCGTACGATGTATTACCGTCCGGTGTTAACATGGTTAAATGGTCTGCGACTAACGATCCGACTTGCCCGTTGTGTAAATCGAAGCAGACTCTAGAACACGTCCTGTCCGCGTGCAGGAGAGCCCTATGTCAAGGCCGTTACACATGGCGACACAACAAGGTGCTAAAAGAGTTAGCAGCCGTTGTTGACCAGGCTAGAATGAGGGCCAACGCAAGGGCCAGTTCTAGCATCGTCCCCATTCGTTTCCTCAAGGCTGGACAGGTTCCAAAAGGTAAGATCAACCAAAACGCATTCGCTCCATCTGTGCTAGACTCTGCGAGGGACTGGTTACTGGTGGTTGATCTGCCGGGCCATGAAAGGTACCCCGAGTTGATCTGGAAGACCGGCCTGCGACCTGATATAGTTCTCCACTCTGCGCAAAAACGGCAGCTCATCCTGATTGAGTTGACCGTCCCGTTTGAGTAGCGTATGGAAGAGAATCACATGAATAAGCTCGAGAAATACAGTGATTTAGCAGCCGGTCTGAGGAGAAACGAGGCGTACACAGTACGGGTCTTTACCGTCGAAGTGGGAGCGAGAGGCCTCGTTTCAACTTCGCTCTACATTGTGGTTAAAGAACTAGAAATGCGCGGTAATGAACGGAAACGAACACTTAAAAAACTAGGCGAGGTAGCCGAAAGGGCCTCGAGCTGGCTTTGGACGCAACGCAACAACGTAGGGGACGGGCCTCGGTGAGCTGGTCCGGGTGTCTAGCGGAAAATGGTTTCTCACCCCTTGTAAGTCCATCGTGTCCGAATTGTCTGCCAGTGTTCCTCTGCCACCTGCTAACAAAAGTCCAACATGTGTCCGGTAAACCAATCGTAAGCTTACCGCTCGGTCGTTCAGGCACGCTGACTGCTTTAATTAGGCTGCCGCGGCGACTTCTTATCTCACTGTACCTTCTGCAAACCACCAAGTCGTCTTGTCTCTATCCGAATGAAAAACACCATCCGGTAATTTCGTGCAGCAGGAAACCAGCCCTGAGCTTCATGAACTCAGTTGGGCCCACCTCCGAAAGCGTCTAGGAATCGTGGGCAGAAACGCTCGTTGACGAGGATAATTTCTACTGACGACTGGTAGATCCCTGCTGTACTTGCTCCCTGTGAGTTTATTCCTATTGTCAAAAATCAAAGTGTCCCCAACTATTTTTTTTTCTTCTAGAGAAAGACTTAAAACTGTTCTCTGTTTTAAACGCTGCTTTCATGAGGTACAGCTGTATGTGTACCTGTCAAAGATTGTTAACAAAAAGTTATGTTAATTAAATTTTAGTAAAGTCTAACAGTCAGCTAGATGTGCTCTAAAGTTGCAATGGTTTTATTATGAGGTGTAATTGTTCATGTGCAAATAGGTATTGGACATACACAACCTGTCACAGGCATGTCATGCAAACATACACATTACTTTAGATTGTCTGACGTCGACTAATCCCTGCATGCCAAAAGCCCGTTTCATTTGCTCTCTTTCTTTGTCTTCACACTTCATCAAAATCGAAACAAACGTTATATAGTTTCCCCTTGTTTGGTGTATGTGTTGGTGTTTGTACCTCTTTATTTTCATTAATATGATGCAATCGTGCCACTTACGTATTTTGTCTTTTTTCTTAAGGCGTTTTAAAATTTTTAGTGTTATTTTGCCAACAAGTACTGAAACCAGTTTTTGATTTTGTATTGTCCCTCTTATGTCCGGCATACACCGATGTTAGTCGTTTTCAGATGAGAAACAACCAGTTGTAAGTCTCCGAAAGCCCGTTCAACAATTAGTTACCTAAAGTCCAAGCCTAGTGGGGCTGAGATATGAAAACATGTTCCATTTTAGGATGGAGTTATTAATAATACAATGGTACAATGTTAAATTAGTCTTTTTTTTTTTTTTGGGTCTGACATCGTGTGTTCTTTTGTTGTGAATGAAACTGTGTTGAACAATATGTGTTAGGGCTGCGATATGTGCGTTCTTTGGCCGACACATCTGATTTCGTCGACAAAGGTGCTATCGACTATGAGCTGCTGTTTATTAAGTGTCCATTCGTTGAAATGCGCAGGAAAATACCCACACACATAACAGTGATGGAAAATGTTGCTAAATTTTGTTA
Source organism: Candidula unifasciata (assembly GCA_905116865.2). Classification (NCBI taxonomy): domain Eukaryota; kingdom Metazoa; phylum Mollusca; class Gastropoda; order Stylommatophora; family Geomitridae; genus Candidula; species Candidula unifasciata. Next base: position 93,009 of record CAJHNH020001982.1, on the reverse strand, counting down.
GTGCTGATCAGGGGATACAATTACATTATATGGACACAATAACAAGGGGAGCGATACAATCTGTGTCATGACATCTAGCAATTAGAAAGATAGTGTATGTGAGAATGGAATCACCATTTCTACCCGCATCGATTCCTTGAAGTCAACAGCCAGTATTTGATTGTAAAATCTGCTTGGAATTCCAGTAAAACACTTTGTTTGATCTATGCATATTGCAGCTTGATAGACATCGTTGAAAAACATATATATTAACAGCAACAGTCGGACAAACCAGTCTGGCATGTATATTTTCTAGGAATTTTAGTGATGAGCAATTCTCTAGTGAATTTTTGGCAGGTGCACATAAATGTGCCTACTATTTGTAATTGGCAACATATAATGTATCTTACATAGGAAACGATGAGTTCAGGAGAGCGCTAACAAAAGTTGACCACTCTTTGATTCTGAGATGATCTATATAGTGGCACTTTGTGCGGTCCTAGCGTGTTTAAGATAACTCACTCACGTGAACATATCCATGACATTACATTTATTTTGCTTACAGCGATTTGTTGTGTAGGGTTACACCAATGTTTTACAGGAAAATTAATGTATTCATTGTTGTCCAGATCATGGTAATGGTTTACCACTCTATGATGACACGGATTTTGTCTGTAGTGTTCAAAAAATGTTTATTGAAATGTTTGAATGTTTACCGGTTTTTGTGTGTGTGCGTATAATTACTGTACAAGTGTTTATCTTTCTTCTACATACAACAGTGTATCGGTGACTATGTGTACGGAAAGTATACAGTCAATGCAGGGACCCGGTCACAGAGAGAACGTTGGGGATTGGGAGACTTTTGTTGGCTGTAAGGAGGCAGTGGGTGGAGGGTTCAGATCCTTTACTAATTTCTGGAAGAGAACCACAAGGCGTGTAGGCTTTTTGAATACGGATATAATAATTAAAATCAATAATAATGACAAACGTGTCCTAAAATGCAGATACACTTAATTATGTTTTCTAAATAATATGAAGATGATTAAAATACATTATTAAAAAGAGAGCTTATATGTATGGTTATGGATCCGCTGTCCCCTGCACGTATGTTCGATCATAGGTGGAAAGGTGGGGGGCAGAAGGTCCTCACAACCACCCCCATGTTGAATTGTTCCAAATTCTCACAAAAAGTAGTTCCCTTAGTGATTCTGAGTCAAGGATGCCCAGGAAAACATAATTACTTGTTATTGAAATAATTCGGTACTCCAGGAATCGTGCATTGTGTTTTAGCGGGGTCTTGAATAATTACTGTGACATGTTTATACAGGAACAACTGTTTTCCCTTACACGTTATACATCTCTTTCTTTCTCTCTCTCTCTCTCTCTCTCTCTCTCTCTCTCTCTCTCTGTCTATACATCCCTCTTTATCTTCGCCCACCCCCTCTCATTTCCTCCACCCTCCCTTCTTTTCACCCACACTTATCCATAGGAGAGAATACACGACAACTATCAAATGAGCTAAATCATCAAGTCACTGATAAATGTTACTAGCACAGATAATAGGCATTAAGTGTGTTCCCTCAAACAAAGACAGACAAGTAATAACTGTAATGCATTGCTAACAACCAATAAAGACATTATATATCGACTGATCAGATAACAATGGTTTCGATTTTAGATTACAATCGCAACGTTATCTATGAGATAACAATGGCGTGGGCGGAGCTTACATCATGTTATATTAGCCAAATAAAAAAATTTTCCATGAATGCTGCTGCAACAAATCTTCAGTGAATGTGTGTCACTTTGTCCCAGTTATCTCCAGGCTGCCCCTTGCCCATCTTCAAATGTGATTCCAACAGAAACATAAATCTGCTTTCCGTTTTGTCGTTTGCAACATTTATTTTGAGGCTTGGAATGTCAGCTCTAGCAGCCATATTGTCTAGAGCGCTCTATAAAGTCATATGTTGATGAGACTGATTGCTTATTTTCCCTTAATGAACGTCAAAACAGTGAATTGTCCCTCATACCGTTGCGGGTAATATCTCTGACACTTAAAATGAATCACTCTTAGTATATGTCTTTCTTTCAAGTGCCATGTTGAAAAAAAGATGTTACAGATCAGAACATGAGAAGCGAAACAGGAAAATAGGGGATATAAATTTATGTAACACGAGACCAGCAGCTAATTATTTCAGCGATGGGGTATGGTCTGAGACTGGTCACGTGATCCCACAGTCATCTGTAGAACCAGGAGCACATACAGAATGAATCTATCTGAGTCATTATGAGCTGTACAAGAATACATCACCGGTGTACATGCAGCACAGCCTTGCCGTCTATTTGAAATACCTAAATCTGCTTTGAAATAGCAGAAGGCAGAGAACTTGACATGTAGTCATTGCAAGGGGCACGCCGAACATGCTTAGAAGATTAAAACAGATGTCATTCGCTCAGCGAGGCTTGTATCGCTTGATAGACTAGAACGAAAGCATTTCCTAGATTCGTCTACATGCCAGTCTGTTGTGCGTGGTAATGAGAAGGTTTATAGATAGGTTTTTGCATATGTAACTGTTGTGATCGTATGTTGTGGATTGTTCCTCTGATCGTACGTTAAGTAGCTCGTTGAAATGTTGACGCTATCTCTCCGAACCCCTCCGCCACACCCCCTTTTTTTCCACCAAATTACTACAACTCGTCTTTTATCATTTCTGTTGGATCGTACTGCTCGTTTGTAACTCTCTTTGGCTATTCTGACATCTCAAGCTGCTATACGTGCTGCTCTATATTCTTCTGGACGATATGTGGTGAGTGTCAGATCTGTAAATAATTACATGTCTCATAGTTCTTCTTTCTTTTGTCAAAATCTGCTTGTGCCGCTAGGCGTCGCAGTCTATCAGATGATCGGCAACCGAGCCAGGGCGCGCTCAGTCGCTTCATATGCCGTGATGTTATGAAGTCTCAAGTTGTCAGTGACTCCTTCAATCCATCTTCTTCTTGGTCTTCCCCTGCCTCTTGGTGTTTCGATTTTCATGTTGTATGCTCTTGATGCTGGCATCGTTGGTTCCATTCTCATTAGGTGACCAAACCATTTCCTTCTTTGCTTCTCAATAAATTTAACGATGGGTATGGTTCTAATAGTTCTTGTAATCACATCGTTTCTCACTCGATCTCTTCTGGTTTTATTTGCAGCCATTCTCAAACATCTCATTTCACAGGTGGTTAGTCTTCTCTCGTGTTCTTTTGTTAATGTCGAAGTCTGACATTGATAACCTAATGTCGGTATAAAGATTGTATTTATAATTTGTCTTTTTATCTCAGCTGGGACAGCAGGGTGTTTCAAAATTGGGACAAGCTGGTATGCGACATTGTTGGCTTGTTGGATTCTTGCTTCCATCTCTCTGTCTATTTTACCATTGGATGTAAAGATACTTCCCAAGTATTTAAATTCTTGCACTTGTTTTAGGCTGTGATCTAGAATCTTTATGTCGATGGTCTGTTGCTCTCTACTTATACACATGACTTCTGTCTTTTCAGTATTGATCTTCATATGATGCTTGAGGCAACTGTCGTGTAGTAGGTTTATGTGGTCTTGCAGCTGTTTACTATCATTGTGAAATATGCATTGATCGTCGGCAAAGAGCAGCTCTTTGAAGTCCTCCTGTTTATCGACATATGTTGGTGTTATGTCTATTTTATTAATATTGTCCATAAATATTATGAAAAGTAAAGGTGATAATACACAACCTTGTCTTACTCCTGATGTTACTGGGAACCAGTCTGTGATGCCAGCTCTTCTCATAGTTATCAAGTACAATATAACATGTTGGGTGAGTTGTCGATCAGGCCTCTCTATATTTTCTCTTCGCTGGCAGGATATGTAATTACAGCAGTGGTGCTTTTCTGTTACACAGTCACAATGTCGTACATAATACTTTCAATGAACCTCCAGTGTCATTCTTTACATCGCATTTTATTGAGTTTCAATGGCTTGTTCCATAGTCTATGTTCTGAATATGTGATTACAATACAATTGTCTATTTCTTTAAAATTACTGAAATAATGTGTCTGCAATTTCGCCTGTTATTGGCAGGTCTCGTCTAGCGATTCTGCTGATATATTCATGTGGGTTGTTGAGGGTTAAAATTGTGTAGAAGAAAAAACCTTTTACAACTTGCAACATTACCATGCATTGTTTTGTCCATGCCTCAAGGGTCACATGCATGTTATAACAAGTGGAGAAATCGTGGTAATGAAAAGTAATAAATCAGTCACGAATGATGTGCACGTGTCAAATGTGACAAAGGGTTTAAAAGATATCAACTGGAAAGCGCATAGGTTAACCTCATACTAATATGGGACGCCACTTGTGTGTGTGTGTGTGTGTGTGTGTGTGTGTGTGTGTTATTTTAAAGTCCCACCCCTTATGCAGTCGGGGGTAAAATATACACGAATGGTTAAACGGGTTTCACTGACTTGTAGCCGGGTAATTTTCATCCGAATAGTGGATTCTTCAATTCTCATAATCGACATAAATGTTTGAAGACGGGTCTTTGATTTACATCCTCTGTACAGGTCCGAAATAATTCAAACACGGCTCTCTAGCAAAAAATAATATTCCACAGCAAAGTTAGTTGCGTTGAGCTGTGCGCTGGAACATGTTATTTATTCAGAAATAAGAATTATGTACTCACGGCTTCATAAACCATTTTTGTCAGGTGCATGCCCTGTACCTTGTAATGTTACAGAAGAAATAAATGGGAGTTAAAATCAGTAGACAAATCTTGATTAATTATTTTTCCGTCTCAGTGATCTGACTTTCTATGTATCATGTTTACCACATATTGGACCACATCGTACCTGATAGGTATGTTACTTATGGTCCCGCAGTTCTCACAGGCAGACCGCTGCTTCTTGTCGTGTCCCCATATGTTCCCTTTGTCCTTATCTTCCTGATTTTTTTTTCCTCCTGGGTCTTCCTCTGTGCGTTCAAGAACCTTTATTTTCTTGCCTTTGTGTCCACTATTGTGGACAAAAGATTGACTTCAAGAAATCGATGTAGATAGAAAGACACATTCCTTTGTCGCATGCAATATCTTCACCGCTGATAGTTTCCAAGAGATTGTATCGTTCCCATTATTACTGTGTCCACAGAATGTGTTTGCATCCCATGATCACCCCCAGCAAGAAATTATTTCGTCACTTTTATCTATGAAAGTATGTTGCCATGTATTTAGATGAATGAGCCATCTCAACAGGCGATGTAGAGAAGAGAATAATGTTGCTGTTAATGCAGAGGTCAACGCTCTCATCAGTGAAAATTCAGAAGAAGCAGATGCACTAATCTACACAGACGGATCCGTTACACGCTAACAAAAGAAGCGCATGGGCATTCACGGCACGCTCAGAGGGCAGAACAGTCAAAAAAGCCAACGGCGCCTTCTCCATGACAACCAGCAGCATGACCATGGAGGTGATGGCAGTGACGCAAGGGTTCGTCTGGCTTGAAACACAAAAATACACCCGCTTATGTATACTCAGCGATTCAATGAGTATGATCCAGAGGGTTCAGGCAGGTTCGGTGCGAAGACAATGGCTTGAATCATTACAGAAGTCTACTTTGCGTGGAGTAACTTTTAATTTTGTTCCTGGATACGCAGGCGTCGATGGAGATTAAAGAGCTGACAGGTTGGCTGGATCTGCTATCATTACCGATGGTCAGCCTATGAATCATGCTGATATTATCAATGCCCTCAGAGAAATGGGAAGGATAGAGGACTTTAGTTGCAGTGAATCCACATCACTCGCCAGAATGGCAGCCTTGGGAATTAAGATCGGCATAGCAAAAAACGAGACGCACACCAGACACGCCAGAAGACTTGTTAATCAACATTGAACTGGTACTATTAGCCATCAGACGTTGGAGTTCATACAGAAGGGAGGATCTGAGCAACTATAGAAATGTCCGGAGTGCAATGATGATAGCCCAACTAACTAACTAACTTACTAACTAACTAACTAACTAACTAACTAACTAACTAACTAACTAACTAACTAACTAACTAACTAACTAACTAACTAACTAACTAACTAACTAATAACTAACTAACTAGCTAGCTAACTAGCTAACTAACTAACTAACTAACTAACTTACTTACTAGATGAATGAACACTTAGCCTACAGTATATATCTCATATTCAGTATGACGGTTATCGATGTAATTGTGAGTATCGCAAGCAACTAAAATTACACCCACTCACACACACACACGCACACACACGCACACACATACATACATACACACATACACACAAACGAGACTCACACAATGTACATCAGAGTACTTGTTAATCAACATACAACTGGTACTATTTATTAGCCATATGACGCTTGCAGACTGAGCTTTGTCTAACCATCTCAGTGCACTGATATTTCCAACGTCCGGGATTCTGAAGAGGTCTGGCATCTGTGGGATTGTGACTTGTATAGATAGTGTATTCCAAACAGGCATTGAAGCTCAACTCCAGAGAGAGTTTTGCTAAGCACTTCTTGCTTTTATAAAAGCAAAGATCAGTTGGATGTTTACGACGTGTTGTAAGACTTCACTTTTGAGCAGACATATTAGGATACAACCCGGTCAGGATTAGACAACTCGCATACATACATGTTTGGATTAAGCTTACATGGTTAGCGTTTTATCTATGAAATGTTACTATTTCACTGACAGGAAACTACACCGTTGTGTCCATATGGTAAAGGCAATATGGCCTTTAAATATTAACAAATGTTTGTGAAAGTTTAACGACAAAGAAAACATTTTACTGCCGTGTATATCGAACATAAAGGAAACTGAATGGATGGATCAGGTCATAATTTTAACATTTGAAACCTTTATTAAAATGTGTTTAACGATACATATGCTTCCAATGTATAACACATGGAGATAACGTGTATATGTTTTAGTAACTACTTACAGGGCTTTAGCTATTTTCTCGACAACTGCCTGTTAGTTCGTAACGATTTTTTTGTTGTTGCTTGCAGCCTTAGAATATTTATTACTCAACACTAATGGTAATTGCAGGAAAACAACTATAAGACCACTATGGTCACACGTGGAGTATGTTCAAATTACGGGTCTATCCTAACCCAAAAACGGTTTTCAGTACTTTTCGGCAAAGTAAAACTATAAATGGTGGAGGTCTGACGTAGGGGAAAGAAGCATTAAGTCCAGTGACAGGGCAAATACCAGAACTTCAGCTGTGAAAGTGGCGCAGATAAACAAGACCACAAATATAGTCAGAGACTGCTTGCAGCTTCGGCTAGCTAACAGCAAGTTGAAGATGGTTGAGTTTCTTAAATTTTTTTTTTTAAGAATTGGAATTGGAAAATATGCATTTTGAGAGCTCAGAAAAATTTTAAGTCTAGACGGCTGTGCTACTCTCTCCTCGGATGATAGCAGCTTAGTTCAGGAGATCCGCTGCTACCTAACCATAAACGAAAGGTCTCTTTTAAAAAAAAAAATTGTCATCCTGTTTCACATTATTTAAAATGAATACTTATTTGTAATTGCATTTCAGGACACTGTTGCTATTATTATAGATGTTATTATTATTATTAATTATATTATATACCTCAATAATTTTTAGGCCCCTTACGACTCCTTCACAGAACATTCTGAGGGATCTGAGGCCTTCCTCCAACCCCCCTCCCTCCTACAAAACAAGAAAAGACCATCAACACATTCTCTCTGCGTCCATTCCTTCAATTGACTGTATACTTTCCGTACACGTATTCACTTGCACCTATTGTGTAGTAGAAGGATATACAATGGCGTAATACTTGTACGAGACGACCAGTAATTCTCCACGTCACTGAATATTTTTGTAAAGATGACAGGTTATGTCCATTTCACCTGAGAAACAAAGAGGGGCTAACAATTAGCATTGTCCTGGACTATAATGAATGAATCGTTAAATGAGCGTGTTACTTCCTGCGTTATCAATGACAATTTGTAGGCACATATGCATATGCCTGTCACAAGTTCTTTGAACAAAATGTTATTTTTATCCTGCCTCGATTGCATGTTTAATTATCAGACAGGTTCGCTCGACTGTTGCATTTAAAATGTTTTGCAACGATGTCTATCAAACTACAGTGTGCATAGCTCAAACAACGTGTTTTACTTGAATATCAAGTAGATTGTACAAGCTAATTCTGTCGGTTGCTTTCTATGAATATATGCGTTTAGAAAGGGAGATCCCATTGTCACAAACAATGTCTCCACAATTGCTAGTTTTTGTGACATAAACTACATCGTCCCCCTTGTTACTGTGTCCTTAGAATATGTTTGTATCCCTTGATCACCACCAACGAAAAATAGCAACATTTGTCATCTCTGATATGTGGGTGTGGGTATTTTCCTGTGCATTTCAACGAATGGACCCTTATTCAGCAGCAGCTCATAATCGGTAGCATAGTTTTGTAGGTACAGTCATTGTGCGTCTAGATTTACATTTTATTTAAACGCATTCATTGTACAAAATAAAATTGTCCGACTGGCAGATAATTGCGGCAGCGTCTGGTTCTTAAGGTCTTATTTAGGTCGTGCCTGACATAAGCACCGTTGTGTCCTATTCAAAACACAGCCGTTTTCTGCATGCATTTTTACAATCTTCGGTCACAAACTGGAGGACAATATGCCAGCAGAAAGAGTTAATATTGACAGGAAATGTCTGCAGAAGTCATGAGAATATAAGTCTTGAATGTGTCGGGGGCTGAACAATTATTTGGACAGTTTAAGCTCAAGTCAGGAGGATCATCTTAAATGCCTCAGGTTTTGTACCATATCTCTCTCACTCTCTCTCTCTCTCTCTCTCTCTCTCTCTCTCTCTCTCTTTCTCCCTCTCTCTCTCTTTCTCTCTCTCTTTCTCTCTCTCTCCGCAGAACTGATAGCCACCTGCCAGAGGTATCACACAAAGCCCGGTCTCCATAACGCCAGGGACCATCTCCTGTCCACAGCAATATGCATCTACGACTTTCAGTATGCCAGGCAACCGGTTTGACCTCTTCGTCACGGAGACACCACTTGCCCCCTTCCCCCTTCCAACCCTTGCTTAATTAAACAATGAGATAAATCACCAGATATCAGTGGGGCACTAGAACACCGTGCTGTTGTTGGCTGCGATGTGTGTGGTTAAGAAAACTATCTTTACAATTATCAGTAAGCACACATAGTCACCTATGATAAAAGAAACAGGGGACATAAGAGGAGGTTCCGCATTGTGTGCTGTTGATGTTGAGTAGGACAATGTTATAGCAGACTGACAGTAACAATCAAATAATGAATGCAGCTATCCGTCGTGTAGTTTACATTTACAGGAAACAGCTCTGTGTGTACCCGCTAACAGTTTTGAACAACGTTATAGAGAATTATGGGTACAGTTGGGATATAATATCCTTTCTATAAAAAAGTCCCTCATATATTATCCACTCATTCAAAAAAAATTTAAATAAATGTCACAACTGCAGTTTATGCATATAATATTTAGATATTGATATGATTTGAGGAAACTCTCACATCTGAGCTGTCACATATCGCTCCTGTCGCGTGCCTGATTTAAGGATTTCTCCTTGAGAACCAACAGCACTCTGAAATAATTATGTTGAGTCGTTGGCTCGTATTGGTCTAAGGGATGCCCCGTGGCCAATATACGCTCAACTTATTTCAGGAGTAGGGCAACTCAAGTTTTGGCACTTCAAAATTTATAATATTCCTAGGCACACTTGCCTGGACACCCCCACTACTATAAAAAGATAGCTCCCAGGTTATGATAGTCTTCTATCATAACCATGTTAACACATATAATACTTATTGCTCACACAATCATCAAAACTAGACAGTTAGAATGGTGAAATAGGGACACCCAAGTTAGCCATGAAAATGTTTGCATGTAATAAGTACAATATAAATAGATGTAATAATGAATAGATTCTCATGAATGTTCATTGACTTAAGCTCAGAGATCAGTGATACAATCCAGATATTGAAGCAGCCAGATCTTGGGTCAGGCGAGTACCGAGGTCATCCTAGGAATCTCAAGGAGCTGTGGGAAGAGAGCATGATAATGAATAAGTGATCACTTAGCCTAGTTCGTAGGTCAATGCTCCCCTCAGTTCATGGTGATTCGACTGTAGTTGACTCAGGTATATACGCCTCTAGTTGATCTGGTACCAGTTGACTACCTCACCATCGAGGACACAGGAACTGCATAGGGACTCAACAAGTCTCTCTCACAGGTAAGGTCACAAAACTGCATCAGAGCCCAACCAAGCTCCTGAAGACTGGTTCTCTAGATTGATGACACAAATGTCGGCAAATGTCCACTCGTCCCCGAGCTCACAAACACGCTTTTGTCATGTTGAGGTAGTGGCAAATAGGGCAGGACTTCTGGTTATGCTTGGTGCATAGAATGGTATAGGTTGGTGGTTGTTGGCTGGACTGTGATTCGTCTGCCTGATCTCTTTGATTTTTTTTACTTGTAGGTTTATAATCCAGATAAACTTTTATTGTTATTGCCGTTTGCTAGGGAGAAGCCACATTCGGTGGTTAACCGTGACTATCTAATTATGTTCCACGTTAATGTTTTAGTCATAGGAGTGTTGCAGGAGGACATTAGCTAGACAGTCTACCTTTCGGCCTTATAGTACACTACTAGGTGGGTAGTATGGACGGCATTACGCCGGCCGTCTTTACTTCCAAAGGTCATTCATCCTGGTACCCATGTCAGGCTGGGTCGACCTGTGACGCAGCATACTGTGTTAACTATTTATGCAAACAGCAGTGGGTTTCGATCAGGGTACGTTGGAATTACAAGTCTGACTCGCAACGCCTATGCAAATGATAAAGATCATGCAGCTGTTTAGGGACATCACTTCTGTGAGGTCTGTTTCAATGATAGATTAGACCAACGAGAACGGAGGAGGGGAGAAAACTTAATGCACAATTAAAGTAAACTAAACACCCAATTAGGAAAGAATAACCGGTTCAGCAAAATCCAGGCAGGATTCAGAAATAATAGACGCACTTTAATCCAAATAATTAAACTAAAAGATCTTCAAAAATGTATGTAATGACATATTTTCACTAATATTGATGTATACCCAAGAATGTGCACTAAAGAAATGTGTGATAGAGGATATAATTGTCACCTCGCCGTTTTGTTCCTGTCCTAAACTTCAATAAATGTGTATTGACGTATATCAGCGCATTCGTCAAACTGGTGAAAAAGTGAAACACATTGTGAAAAATATAGTTTGTGATTAATTAAACAAAATATGTGCTGACACTGACTGTGAGCTACTCAGCAGTATATGATTTATTCTTTGAGATTGCAACATAATGCCTAAACACACACACACGCACACACACACACAGAGACACACAAACACACAATTACTAACAAGTAAATGGCACAATTTTATTTTAATAGTTACCAACAAGAGATACAAGCACAAGGCACAAGTACAAGAACATCATCACCAAGGGAAACAGTATAACGAATGTGTTAATATTGATTAATTGTGAAGTCAAGTTAAGAGGGCAAATGAAACTGGCTTTCAGTTTCCATGGATTACTCGACATCAGACAGTCAATATTAATGTGTAAATCTGTATGACATTAATGTAACATATTGTATATGACTCATACATACTTTGTGGTGATAAATTACACCTCATAACAAAACCGTTGCAACTTTCGAGCACACCTGGCAGATTGTCATATTTCAGTAACTGTATGGCTTTTATTTCCTTGTTGAAAATCTTTGGCAGTTACACACAGATGTAACTCATGAAAGCAATTTTAAGAATAGTATGTCCTACTGTCTCATTTTAAAATGTCTAATCAAGTTGACGTTTTCAAGTTTTCCCAAAAGCACGTTTTATTTTTCCTATGATTCCATAATGACCTTGACATTCTTTTTTAAAAAAAAAAAAAAAAAACTTTTCGGCAAATAGGATTTGTTTTTTTCCGAGCTACAAATAAATTATCAGGCACATGGAATTTTTTTTAACATTATTGCTAAATTTCTCAATAAATACCCATTAGAACTGTCACTGGCACAAGCTAAGGCCTATATGCGAATTACTAATGATGATAGACATCCTTTATAACGCAGCCTGAAAGATTGTAGACTAAGATTGAACAAGCTAAGGATACCATTAGGCTAATTCATCGAGCAAATACACGGGGGCAGTAATGGTTCGACTGGAATACAAACATCTGAAGTTTCCATCAGGCCACTATCATATTAGAAAGAGAATGCAGAGAGTGGTGTAACCGTACAGCAGAATTAAAGGAACAACAACTAATAAATAAAAACGCTAGGCTAGATGATACACAAATGTTTACCGATCGTTCTGTTCATTGGATGAAAGTTCTGGCTGCCGATTTTTCAGCCGGCGGAAAGGGAAAGATCATGGCTGAACAAAATGCTGCTATTTTAGTGTCAAGTTCACACATGGGGATCGAGGTGGGGGCAATTACTGCAGCTCTGAAGTGGATGGCAGGAAACTGAGTTACCAGAGGAATTATAGTGACTGATTCTCAGTCGGTATTGAGCCACGTTCAGAATGGACAAATATGGCATCAGTGGATGCACGTCAACATTACAGGAACTCGCGTGGATGTACTGTCTGAGAAATGCATGAGTGCGAGAAAATGACAGAGCAGATTTTCCGGCTACAAAAACGACACCTACATGAACCCTCAGAGGGACGTATGGGAAATATAGAATGACGAATTTATAATCAGTGTGCTACGGGGACATTTTGCATCTACCATTTAATACACCAAAATATATAGTTTGTGTATTTGCTGGTGCTGCTTTAATGCCAGCTGAGTCGAGAACCCAGGCTACATAACACAGGACAGGGCCTGAAACCCTTCATTGCCCACGTCAGCTGCCAGTGCAGAGTTACATTTACCAAGCTGCCAGTGCAGAGTTACATTTACCAAGCTGCCAGTGCAGAGTTACATTTACCAAGCTGCCAGTGCAGAGTTACATTTACCAAGCTGCCAGTGCAGAGTTACATTTACCAAGCTGCCAGTGCAGAGTTACATTTACCAAGCTGCCAGTGCAGAGTTACATTTACCAAGCTGCCAGTGCAGAGTTACATTTACCAAGCTGCCAGTGCAGAGTTACATTTACCAAGCTGCCAGTGCAGAGTTACATTTACCAAGCTGCCAGTGCAGAGTTACATTTACCAAGCTGCCAGTGCAGAGTTACATTTACCAAGCTGCCAGTAGAAGTGAGATTGTATGTCTGGTTTATCTAACCTCTGAGTGTTGACTGTCGAAAAGATACTCCAGACATTCTTGTCGTTGATAATGTCCACATGTAGCAGGTACAGTTTGTTGAAATATGACACTAGGAAGGATTTCTATGGTAGGCAGAGGAGCTATCGATGTTTTATCGAAGACAGTCGCACGTACATACAACGTGCGCCAGTATATATAGACATTCTTATTTAAGCGATTCATCATACGCATGTCATCTGAGAATCAAAGTAAGGTACTTTTAGTGTTACAAATTAGTTTAGGTACATCTACGTATACCTGCCAAAAAGTTTATGGATAACAGAACAGGACACAGACTATATATGAACGTTAATTCTCACACGCATGTGATCGATAGTTCATATGGATATGTTTTATGATGGTGTGCATTAAATTGCAGTAAGCGTTTAAAAAACACAGTGTGTTTTTTTAGATTCCAAGTAGATGTGAAAACCTACTACTGGCAGTCTGACTTCAAGGAATTGGTGCATATAGAATGGCTGATTCCTTAATCACATACATTATCTACGCAGGTGATCTATATCAAGACATAGATTTGTATCGTTTCCCTTGCTGGAGTCTGTACTGTCCCGATTGAGTGTGCTTACATCCCCTGATGACCACCAACAAAAACTAGCAACATCTTTTGTATACGCCATGCATGTACGTATTTTATTGCACATTTCAACCAATGAACACTTATTGATTGGCGCCTCACAGTCCCTAGCACAGTTGACGGGTGTATAGGCTTAAAAAGCACATATCGCAACTCGGATGCAGACAGTAAAACAAAACAACAACAAAAAAATGTCGGACCTAAGATAAAAAAGAATTTAAAATGATACTACTGTGTAATATTGTGGGCCACATCGTTTACATATGTGACCAATAAAATTACTTGTCTGGCGTCACCCTTTTTAACCGCTAATACTTACAGTACTTTAATATTTATTAATAGCAATAACACATGAAAAATCCAAGAAATATTTGTATTATCAACCTCTACTGGAACTGTTAACTATCTCTTTGTTCACTCTTGCCTTGTTTATCATTTTTTCGATTTTATTTTCTAGAGTTGATATCAGCATATGATACCACAACATCCATCTTAAGAATGGATGTGGAGGCGGTCACTGCAGCTTTCCGCTGGCTAGAGAACACGACACACACACACACACACATCGTGATTGTAACTGATTCAGAAAGCAGGCTGAGGAAGATCAGAACAGGCATGCTTCGTGCAGAGTGGCATGCTTCGCTGCGGAGGACACACGTGACGAGTATTGTCTTGATTTTTCACCAGGTCATGTGTGTTGGGAAATGAACAAGCAGACATACTGGCTGGCTCTGCGCAACGTGGTGGAATACTGATACATAATAAGGCAGACGTGGTTAGTGCCTTGTGGGAGAGCGTGTACAATTCGAAGGAGCAGATTGATCACCACAGCCTGGTGAGATTGATGCAGTTGGGTGTGACGAGAGGTGCTGGCAGATGCTCAAGGCTATGAGGAAAGGCAAGACGGATGTTTAATCAGAATGCTACTGGCACCATTAGTATCGGAACTCTTCCCTTGCTGCGGAAGATGGGGACCGAGCGCTTATGGGAATGCCCCGAGTGTTATGATGTCGGTTCTTGTATCAAATCAAATCAATCTTTAAGGATGAAGGCAGTGTGAGGAAGCAAAGGCTTCACAACTAATTATACAGCAAGTTTAGTTACTGTTTATACATTACAATAGAAGACCGCCGTCTGTTGTCTTTGTATCTGCAATATATTATTATTCTTTAGGTTGTTTCAGTTTGCATGACGAGGAATACTTTTCACATACCCTCGCATTTTAAATGTAATTTAATGACATCTTGGTACAAGTGAATTTGTACAGTAATGTTCTATACACACTGTAACATTCTACCAGTCAATATTTAACTGGCATTACCACAAGCACCACCATCATCTTCATCGTCACCACCTCCGTCTTATTGAAATTATAACACACTATATAGCCACACTTTCGCCAGGTTTAGATGTATCACACGGACTTACCGTCTGTCGGCTTACATTTTGGTAACAACGGATCAAACATTGTTGAGCTACAAACGGAAGAATTTCCAGCTAAATGCAGCTATGATTCTGTGAGGAAAGGATGCTTCCCACAGTTGTATGATTGGCTTCAACAGTACACACGATGCAAGGAATCACTGTAGATTAGGTTGTAATATGTCTTGGATAGATAGTGGGTTTTTGGTTGTTGATCTGGTCAACATACCCTCTATACTGGAGGTGTCTTGAGATTATTTCCCTAGCTAGCGAGCACACTCAATAATTGTGTTGTTTTGCTGTTGTTTAAATATTATTTTTGTTGTTGCCATTTTGCAGTTTATAATCTAATAAACACTAGAATATATAAATAACCACGGTGTGTAATAAAATATATTATACGTATTATATACCTATTGATTATTATTACTCATAGAACAAACATGCACTAAACGAAATAAAATCTCTTAATCACACACAAAAACGTCTTATGACCATTGACATGTTTAGTATAAAGAAAGCAACTGCAAGTTTTCACATCTGGACTGCTAACTAAAGTGCTGACACCCTGCAACTAAAATAATCGTTTTATGTATACAAATCCAACAGTGCATATTCCAGATCCCCCCTTTAACATCCACAGAATTTATAAATGAGGGACAAGTGACAGCCGCACCGGACACTACTTTACAGAAGCATGTTGTCCTGTTTGGGATGGAAAGTCTGAGGTTAAGCAAGCAGTCTAGAAACACTACAGTTATTAATGCTGGGTCCATGAACACACAGACATAACATGCACGATATGATGTAATTTGTGGTGAAGAGAATACCTAGTCTGTTGAGATCACTTAGACAGAGATTTCAGTAAATAAAGACTTGCCCACAGATTCCAACTCACACATATTTGATCTGTACAAGGTACAACTGTTTGCACCTGCAAAAAAAAAAAAAAAAAAAAAGGTAAAGTAATGAAAGATATGAATATTATAAGCACATTAAGAATGAGTCAAACATTTTCACTGCACTGGTCAGCGGAACTAATCTTGCTTTGGCATATTATTTGTTGCTAGAGATCACTGTTTGTTTTGTTGGTAAACACTGTACCCTCTACAAAAATAAAGATCTATTTTCAAACATGCTATGGCGATTATAAGATTTAAAGAGTAAATAATGTCTGTGAGACAATTACATCTGCTAGCTTTAATAAAGCGGGGAGGGGGATCCATCACCGTGGCGGGGAAGCTGATTTTTGACATAACGTATGTGTTCACCACCGTGGCCCTTCCAAATATTGTTGTGGTTTTGTATCTGTAGCGTTGGAGCATATCGGTTACCTTTCGGGTCAAGTCTTCCGATGTTGATGTGTATTGTGTTGGGGTGGTTGTTGAATGTGAGGCCGTATATTTTAGGAGCCTGGGCGTTCGGGAGCCCGGCTAAGTCAGCCTGATACATCCACCGTCCGAGGCTCATTATTTGCGACTTGGCAACGTTTATTTTGCTTCCACTACCTTTACCGAAACGGTTAAAGCTGTGGAAGATTCTCTGAATGGAAGCCTCCGTTGAGGGTAGGAAAACAGTGTCGTCTGCGTAAGCTAGGACTTTCTGTTATCCTATGCCTTGAATCGTGGTGCCGCGAATATCCGCGTCTTGCCTGACCGCTTCCAGGAGCGGCTCCAGCATGAGCACGTATAGGAGGGGTGACAGCGAACACCCTTGTCGCACCGATCTGATGATTGCGAAGGTGTCCGTCAGCGTGTGGTTGAC
Source organism: Candidula unifasciata (assembly GCA_905116865.2). Taxonomy (NCBI): domain Eukaryota; kingdom Metazoa; phylum Mollusca; class Gastropoda; order Stylommatophora; family Geomitridae; genus Candidula; species Candidula unifasciata. The sequence goes on along the minus strand of CAJHNH020001982.1, from coordinate 75,891 downwards.
TATCACCTGGCTCCTCGGGTTCTTGTAGAGTAACCGTACCCAGGCTCGGAATGCGGGCCCGAAGTTGTTGGCGATGAGGTGTCGTGAATGTATTTGTGTGAGATTCTGTCAAAAGCTTTCTCCTGGTCAAGGAACAGGAAAGAAGCAGGACAATTTTTCTCGTGCGTGTAGGTGATTATGTCTCTGATGTAATGCGCGTGTGAGAAGACTGACCGTCCCGGTACCCCGCACTGCTGATCTGGGTGTATGAGTGTCTAAGTGAGGTTTCAAACGGCGTGTGAGTGTTTTAGTGAGAATCTTGTAGTCGATATTAAGAAGAGAAATAAGACGATAGTTTTTGAGAAGAGCTTCGTCTACGCCGTCTTTAAGGATTAGAGAGATATAAGAGGTATTGAATTCGTCAAGAAACTGACCTTTAGCGAAAGCTTCGTCGTAGACTTTTAGAAAGAGTGGGCCTAACAGGGAAAAGAAAAATTTATAGAATTAGGCAGAAAGGCCGTCACTTCCAGGAGATTTGTCGGGCTTCATGTCAGATAAGGAATTCGTAATTTCTGATAGCGTTAGAGGGCTGTCGAGGGCGTCACGATGTGCGTCGTTCAGTCGTTTGGCGTGTCGTAGAAACCGGTTCTGTTCGTGTTCGTCGGTCGCTTCTGCTGTAAATAAGTCGGCACAGTATTTGTGAAATGCTTGATTGATTTGTGTCGGAACTGTGTGGGTGTTTCCTTCCGTGTCTGTGATCTGTTGTATCTGTCTATTGTGTTGGATGTTCTGTTCGAATGCTAAATATTGTTTCCCAGGTGTCTCTTGTGTGATCGTGTTGAGGCGTGTCCTAAGCAATGCACCCAGGAATCTATGCTGCTGGTGTTGTCCTAGTTCCGTCTCTAAAGTCTATATGTGAGGGTTGTTTCTGTCTGTCATTTTCGTCATTCGAATGACAGTCTGTAGAATTTCTTCCGTTTCCTGTCTCTGTCGGTGTATGAGAGATGCTAAAAGATGTGTTCTGGATCTAATTGTGTTCTTCAGCATCTCCCAGTGTTCTAGGTAGTTGTCGACCAGTGCGTCGCCTGTATAGAGGTGGATGCTAGCAAAGATTTGAGTCGTGAAGTCCGCATTCTGGAGAAGAGAGTTGTTGAATTTCCAGTGCGGAGACCGTCTGAAAGGTTGCGTGTTTGTGTTGGGTGGTTCGATGTGTGTGAGTATATCTTTGTGGTCTGTGAATTGTAGAGTTTCTGGGAGGTGTTTGCACTGTACGATGTGGTGTGTTTTGGGTGTGTATATTCTGTTAGTCTGGATGATCTGTTGTGTGTTTTGTTTTTGTGGGTCGTATCAATCGTGTTTGAGTGTCTTTCTCTGAATGATTCTGTTAGATTAAAGGTGTTGATTATATTACGAAGGGTCTCCAGCTGGTTCATACCGTCCCCGCCAGTTCGTCTCACTTGCGTCCTTACCTCCTCTCCAACAACATCATCTTGAGTCATGACGCAGTTAAAGTCACCGGCAAGGACGATGTGGTGTCCTCTGTGTGCCTGCATGAGCGTGTTTTCTAAATTTTCAAAGAATGTGGGTTGAAAGACATAATTGGGTGGTGCGTGGATGTTAACTATTGTGAATGACTGGGTGCAGTTTGCGATCTGTGAGATGCATGTGCTCCCTCTGTCGTCTGTATGTGTGTTCGTTATGTCCCAATTGTCTGATGTGAGAAGTGTTGCTGTACCTGACCCCGTGTTGTGTATCGATAGGCTGTGACACCAGTGCATCAAGCCCATCTGTGCGACTATCTGTTGAAAGAGATAGGGTGTCTGGATGTTTGTTTCTTGTAGAAGAAGAAGATTAGGTTTATGTTTCTGTTTAAGAGATACTACGTGGTGTTGTTTGCGCCAGAGACCCGACACATTAACAATAACAATCCTCAGACCTAGCATTTCCTAAACTGGAAAAAGGAATTACTTTAAATATTAAAAAAAATAGATAAATAGATAAATAACATATTGACGAGTGTGAATTCTGGTTGTGTTCTTGTGTTGATTGCTTGGTGGTAATTTCTGTGGTTTGAATATTGTATGGTTCTGGTATGGTGTTTATATTTACAGGAAGCTCCTAAAATTTTCGTCTTCTTGTCCTCCTTCTCCCGGGCTGGTAAAGGGGGAGTCAGAGTCGTTTATTATGATGTGTGGTGGTGACTTGTCTGGAAAGGGCTCTCCGGCTTGCTTGTGGGGAGTGTCTTTGCTTCGGCTCCTCCTTGTGTTTTTTTTCACCACACACAAACACACATACACACACACCCAGACACACGCACGCACGCACACACACACACACGCACACAAACTAGTAAAGTCATAAACTAATGCATTTTTCTGGGGGGGGGGGGGGGGGGGAAGGCGGGTAACAGTGTCATCGGGAAAGCGGAAAATAGTATTATCTAACAACTTAGCCTTTCATGACATGCTTACTAGAAAGCAGTATTACTTCTTGCTTCTGGCAAAGAATCCTTTGATATAATTAGCGAATATTGAAACATAATGGGACACAATAACATGGACGTAGTTCCATATCATGTACATGACGTAGCGAATTGATCGACCCTAAATTTGTTCTCTTTTGGATGTGGGTTACTTGACATGATTACGTTTAGCAGTTGTGCTATTGCTTTTTCTAACGCTCATACCATTATTAAAATCGAGGCAAATCATGTTGCTACCAATTGGTCATTAAATAAGTAAAGTCCGTGTATGTAGGAACTATACATCTGTTTTCACAACCACTAAACAGAAACCGTCGACCAAAACAATAATAGAATCCAAGAAAAGTAACTACAGATTTAGATAGTCCTATGTTATAGATATACCTGACAGTGTAATTATAAAAGAACACGTACGTATATTTGTTAGCCAATTTTCATAAACTAAGCATGTTTCTAATGTGACATTGGGATTTCGTGAAATAATGTTGTGTGCCAAAAATGCTCTACAAGGAATTTTATTACATTCATACTGTAACACAACTTTCCTTGCTCCGAAAAGAAGACATAGAATTTATGCTGGCTACAAATATGAGCTTTAGTTTGAAATAGTTTACATTTTTGGTAAGCGCATCATTAAATGCGCCTCTTAAAAGAAAAAAAAAAAACAGGTTTTATTATGGATTAGACTTTCTACCTCGATGCTGATCCAATGTTGCAACTGTCTTTGGTCTGAGGATTGTGGTTCCTCCTGGTTAGTTCAGCGCCACAAACTGTGCAAGTTATATATTTTTTTTCACTACAAAAGCTGCTCGCTCTTAAAGCCCATGCAATGTGGCGTTTGTAGTCGTGTCTGTCCACATCCTTCTGTCTTGTGTGCATTAAAAATGAAAGGTGAATGTTCAATTTCGAATTAATTATCGACATCAGAGCACTCGGGACACCCCCAAAAGTGCTCCGTCCCTATCTTCAGCAGCAAACGAATAGACCCAGTTTCGATGGCACCAGTAACTGTCTGTTTCTATATCCGTCTTGCCGTTCCATTGAGTGTTGAGAGTCAGCCAGACCCCCCGGTAACTCCTCACAGCGCCAGAGGGACAGATGGATCGGTACACATGACCAACTGGTAGCGCACTAGGGAAACAACTATCATGTTTTATACGTCTGTTAAGATCATTAAAGCTAGCAGATGTAATTGTCTCACAGACATTATTTACTCTTTAAATCTTATAATCGCCATAGCATGTTTGAAAATAGATCTTTATTTTTGTAGAGGGTACAGTGTTCACCAACAAAACAAACAGTGATCTCTAGCAACAAAAAATATGCCAAAGCAAGATTAGTTCCGCTGACCAGTGCAGTGAAAATGTTTGACTCATTCTTAAATGTGCCTATAACATTCATATTTTTGATTACTTTACCATTTTTTTTTTTTTTTTTTTTTTTGCAGGTGCAAACAGTTGTACCTTGTAATATTACAGATCAAATATGTGTGAGTTAGAATCAGTGGGCAAGTCTTGATTTACTGAAATCTCTGTCTCAGTGATCTCAACAGACAAGGTATTCTGTTCACAACACATTGCATCATATCGTGCATATCATGTCTGTGTATTCATGGACCCAGCATTAATAACTGTAGTGTTTCTAGACTGCTTTCTTAACCTCAGACTTTCCATCACAAACAGGACAATATGCTTCTGTAAAGTTGTATCCTTTGCGGCTGTCACTTGTCCCTCATTTATAAATTCTGTGGATGTTAAATGGGGATCTGGAATATTCACTGTTGGATTTGTATACACAAAACGATCATTTTAGTTGCAGGGTGTCAGCACTTTAGTTAGCAGATCAGAGGTGAAAACTGGGAGTTGCTTCCTTTATACTAAACATGTCAAAGGTCAAAAGTCGTTTTTGTGTGTGATTAAGAGATTTTATTACGTTTAGTGCATGGTTGTTCTTTGAGTAATAAAAATCAATAGGTATATAATACGTATAATATATTTTATTACACACCGTGGTTATTTATATATTCTAGTGTTTATTAGATTATTAACTGCAAAATGGCAACAACAAAAATAATATTAAAACAACAGCAAAACAACACAATTATTGAGTGTGATCGCTAGCAAGGGAAATAATCTCAAGACACCTCCAGTATAGCGGGTATGTTGACCAGACCAACAACCAAAAACGCACTATCTATCCAAGACATATTACAACCTAATCTACAGTGATTCCTTGCATCGCGTGTACTGTTGAAGCCAATCATACAACTGTGGGAAGCATCCTTTCCTCACAGGATCATAGCTGCATTTAGCTGGAAATTTTTCTGATTTTGGCTCAACAATGTTTGATCCGTTGTTACCAAAATGTATGCCGACAGATGGTAGGTCTATGTGATACATCTAAACCTGGCGAAAGTGTGGCTATATAGTGTGTTATAATTTCAAGAAGACGGAGGTGGTGACGGTGAAGATGATGGTGGTGCTTGTGATAATGTCAGTTAAATATTGACTGGTAGAATGTTACAGTGTGTGTAGAGCTTTACTGTACAAATTCACATGTACTAAGATGCCATTAAATTACATTTCAAATGCGAGGGTATGTGAAAAGTATTCCTCGTCATGCAAACTGAAGCTACCTAAAGAATAATAATATATTGCTGATACAAAGACAACAGAAGGCGGTCTTCTATTGTAATGTATGAACAGTAACTAGACTGGCTGTATAATTCGTTGTGATGATTTTTCTTCCTCACGCTGCCTTCATCATTGAAGATTGATGTGATTTGATTCAAGAACCGACATCACAGCACTCGGTGCATTCCCATAAGCGCTCCGTCCCCATCTTCCGCAGCAAGCGAGGAGTTCTGGTACTAATGGTGCCAATAGCATTCTGATTGCCTTTCCTCTGAGCCTCGAACATCTGCCAGCACCTCTCGTCACCCCCAACTGCATCAATCTCACCAGACTGTGGTGATCTATCTGCTCCTCCGAATTGTACACGCTCTCCCTCAAGGCACTAACCACGTCTGCCTTATCATGTATCAGTATTCCACCAAGTTGCGCAGAGCCAGCCAGTTCATTTCCCAACACACGTGACCCGGTGAAAAAATCAGGACAATACTCGTCACTTGTGTCCTCCGCGGCGAAGGATGCCACTCTGCACGAAGCATGCCACTCTGCACGAAGCATGCCTGTTCTGATCTTCCTCAGCCTGCTTTCTGAATCAGTTACAATCACGATGTGTGTGTGTGTGTGTCGTGTTCTCTAGCCAGCGGAAAGCTGCAGTGACCGCCTCCACCTCCATTCTTAAGCTGGATGTTGTGGTATCATATGCTAAGCTCTCCTGCACCAAACGTCGACCATTACCTTTGGCTAAGAAGCCCCAAGCACTTCTTTTGCCTCTTGACACTGAACTGTCTGTGTAAATGATCAAATCCTCCGAGCTAGCATTATCTTGAAATAATTGCTGAATTTTTACCTCTGTGGCACCTTATGGCCAGTCTCTGCATTCCCGGCTCAGCGTGATTATGACTACACAAGTCTGACTGTTCAGGTGGCACTATGACCCACTCCTCTCCTCGACTAATGTTCTCATGGATGCAAACCTGTCTGAGTGTGTCTTCTGCCTTAGCCATCCATAACCTCCCTATTATCAGCCGCTGACCCCTAACTGCACCCACAGCTTCATGCAGAGGGTGGTCTGTGTCTGCAGCTACCCTGAGATATGACTTTGCCTGCAGCACCTTGTGCCTACCTGCAACCGTTGGCAAACCAAGGATGTATCGCGTGCACACCACTGGGGTGTCTCTGGTGCAACCCAGAATGACCCGCATAGCCGCGTTTTGCATGCGCTCTAGTTTTTCCATCTGACTCTTTGAGACGGTAAGCAGTCCTAGGCCATAATCCACCACTGACAGGATCAGGTGTGAAAAGTGTGAAAAGCTTCATCCTTAAAAACAATAGAACGTTGACCTTTTAGTTTTTTTTTTTTTTTTTTTCCCGTTTAAATGCAGATATTAAATTGTATTGACCTGCAAACTGTATAGATTAAAAAAAAAAGGAGGTTAATGTGTATAAGCCACATACATAAAGAATCCATTTGTTACTTTATAACATAATATTGTTTTTTCATATAACATATCAGAATATCGAAAGGGTAGACGGGTAAAAAAAAAGGGGGGTGTGTCAGAAACCTTACTGTCTAGGGCTCGATTCCATTGGCTCTGCTATAGGCTAATGACAGGAAAACACCGTACAAACACACTCAAGCCAAACACTTGTTGCAACACACACACAATCTTTATTACCAAAGATGCAAACGAAGTGGTGGTACACCTCAGGAGGAGTAGCGCTCCTTATTCAAAACCCAGGCCGCGTCTAACTTTAAAATCGCTTAGAGGCGCCTTTACACGTTCATGAATTAAGCTCTGAGCCGCTACCACTCTCCCGTACAGTGCCAGCTCAACCCGCTATATCTCGATGCCAAAGACGTTATGGCATGCGCCAATGTGTAGGCCTAAGTGCGTCGACAGTGTTAACGCCACCAGCAAAGCATGGTCTGGCTTCTAGTTACAACTATTACTTTACATGAAACTATGAACAGAACACGTTACATCTAATCACTACGCTGGTACCTATCTTCAAGTCAAAAACAAACGGTCAGTCAAAAATCCACTCTCGTCCCACGTCCAGTTTCCTAGCAGTCCCCCCAAGCAAGCGTTCAGCGTCCGGTCCAAAATGTGCACACCCGTGCGAAGTCCGCTCATGCTCGTTTCTACGTGTGTATGCACGTATTGAGTGTCACTAAGGGTCGCAGGGTACGTGATGAGATTCATCATCATCATCCTGAACTGTCCCATAGCAGGGCGAACCCTGACAGGGGGGGGGGGTGTAAAGGGAGTAAGATACAGAGATGGGGACATGAGTCTTGATTTAAAGAACAAACGACCCCCAATGTTCTGTTTGTGGCCGCTTCTAGACTGACTTTCGAGAAACAAATTTTCTATGCAGAAGAAAGAAATATCATTCGATTGTTCGAGAACAAACTACAAATAATTCGAATATTTCGCTTTACATGTTTTAGAACACAACATACCATTTTCATGTCATTTGAGAATCGAAGAGTGGGCCAGCCTATTATTATTTCCATGGGCAACGATGAAACCCACAAGTCCTAAGGGAGGTGCTGTCCATATTACCAGTAGCGATTATTAGGTACAAACGTGGATACCTGACAAAAAGTTACATTACAAACCGCTGAATTTTTATTGTCGTTTCTAGAATGACTATAGTCAGACTGCTTTTGCTCGACAGTTGCAACGAATGTAAGTTGTAATGTTATCTACCAACTGCATTATGCAAACATCAAACATCGTGTCCTAATTCAACTACGACTAGATGTTACATCCAAAAACCGGCTGTTTGACTTCAGGTAATCAATGCATATTAAATATCAGACGCGTCTATCACGAACAGTATCTTCACAGTTGCATGTATCAATACATGGGTTATATTGTTTCCCTTGTTGACCCCAAAACTCTGACCATTGAATGCATTTATTTCCCCTAATGACAGCAACCAAAATATCAGCATCGCTCGGCAAAGTTGTGTGTCTACATGTTTAGTTGACTTTAGTCAAGAATTGACATCACATCACATTGGGGCATTCATATTTGTGCTCCGTCATCAACTTCAGCAGCTATCGCAGAGTTCCAATACTGATTGTACCTGTCAAAAGCTGGTTATATGCTCGTCTTGCCTTTCCTCTGAGCGTAGTGAACCGACTAGACCAGGCACCCAGGTGCCTCATTCTCTCCAGGTAATTATAATCGTGTTTCTCTACTGATTCCGTTGCTTGTTCATAAAGGGCCTTGACAGCATCTGCTTTGTCATGTATCAATTTACCACCCAGTAGAGCAGATCCAGCAAATCTGTATGGTTGTTCATTACCCACTACGCCGGCATTGCCTGGACAATAGTTTGCTAATTAACCGTGACCTTCCCAGTGAATTTTGCCACTCTCCTCGAAACATCTCTGTCTTCAACTTTCTCAGCCGGCCTTCAGAGTCTGTTACGATTACATGTGTGTGCATCTGGTTCTTTGAAGTTACCGCCTCCATCTCTATTCTCATGCTAGATATTGTGATGTCGTATGCTAGGATGTCTTGCACTAAAGATTTGCGATTGGCTTTCGCTACGAACCTTCAGGCACTTCTCTTATCTCTCACCATCGAATAATTTGTATAGATAATCAAATCTGTAAGCGGCCTAAGGGTAATATTGCCAGTTCTATGTTGATTAACAAGTCGTTCTCTAATGTGCATGTTGTGCACCTTTTTTTTTTTTTTTTTTTTGACTGCTTTGCTCCCTCAGCGTTGCTGTGAACGCCCATGCTCTATTACATAAATGGCTCTTCTTTTTGGCTCGGCATTTTTTTTTTTTTGGGGGGGGGGGGGTAATAGTGGTCGCTGCGATACTCATGATTACATCGACGACCGTTATACTGATTATGAGATGCTTTACTAGAGGCTAAGTGTTCATTCATCAAAATACACAGTTACATACTTAAATATATAAACGGTACGAAAGATATTGCTAATTTCTTGTTGGTGGTGATCATGGGATGCAGTAACAAGGAAAGGGATACAATCTGTGTTTTAAAAATGATCAGCGGTGAAGATATTATATGTGACAAAGGAAAGTGCCATTCTATCTGCATTAATTTCTTAGAGTCAACTCTGTGTCCACAATAGTGGACACACGGGCAAGAAAATAAGGGTACTGGAACGCATAGGGGATGGCCAAGGATAAAACAATCAGGAAGTTAAGGACAAAAGCAAGGTATGGGGACGAGACAAGAACCAGCGGTCTGCCTGTGATGGCAGAGACACTAAGCTAGAGAGTTGACGCACATACCAACATCTTAGCCAAGAAAGAGGGGCAAATAAACCATACCACAAATATTACCAGAGACTGTTGATAACATCAGCTGCCAAAAAAAATTTGAACGTGGTACGTGGTCAAGTTTGTGTTTTTTATTTCTAGATCAGCCAGATTTTCACAGTTATAAAAAGTGGGACAATAAATGCTCGTATATATCATGTACCATGTGATCCAATATGTGAACAAAATACAATGTCTGTTCTGATCACTGAGACAGAAATATAAGTAATCATGACTTCTCTACTGATTCTAACTCACATTGATTACTTCTTTAACATTTCAAGGAACAGCTGTATGCACCTGACGAAAATAGTTAATTAAACAAATTAGTCAGTGACTCTTATTTAAAAATACATAACATGTTTCAGAGCACAGTTCAGGGAAACTAATCTTGCTCTGGAATTTTATTTGTTGCCAGAGAGCAGTATTTGATTTATTTAGACCTTTACAGCGGCTATAAATTAAAGAACTGTCCTCAAGCATTGTATGTGGGTTATAAGAATTAAAGAATAAAATGGTGACTATGAGAGAGACTTTAAATTTAATATAAATGATTTGCATAGATGTATAAAATATGGCGGCTGTTTCCCCTTTTGCGCTGAGTTCAGTTCAACCCCACCAGGACGGCACAATGAGCGATAAACATCCGATGACACAAAGAGCCACTATTCGGATGATACTTACCCGGTTACGTCCTAGAAACTGTTCAACCATTAGATTATATTAGACCCCGACTGCAGCCAAAATGGAACCTTAAAATAACCATACACAGACAAATGGCTTACCATTTTGGGATGCAGTCAACAGTATGCGCTTGCCAGTTGGTCATTTTCTCTTAACCCAGTGTCACATCTGATACGTGCGCATTATTCGTACCTCATATTGATTTATTCCATTTGATTACTACGATTTCTCCACATGTTATATCAAGTATGCGACCTCTGGGGCATTGAGATTACAATGTATGCTAATACTTCAAGTATTAATACATTTTTCTTCTACACAATATTTACCCTCAACAACCCACATGACTATATCCGCAGAATCGCCAAACGTGACCTACTTTTATCAAGCAAAATTGCAGACACATTATTTCAGCAATTTGAAAGAGACATGCATCGTATTTTAATCATATATTTAGAACATAATCTATAGAACAAGCAATGACAACTCTGAAAAAAAATTGTAAATAATAACACGGGAGGTTGACTGAACGGAAGGTGCACACAATTGTGACTGTGTAACAAAAAATCGCCGCTGCAGCAATTGCATATTATGCTAGCAAAGACAAAATATAGAGAGGCCTGATCGACATATCACCCAACATGTTATATGGTACTTGAAAATTAGGAAAAATGTTAAAGTACAGGAGACAGGCGGATTTCTAACCATACACGGAAGCTCTCTTTTTTAAAAACGTATTTTAATCATCTTCATAATAGTTAAAATGCATAATTATACGTTTTTGCACTTCAGTGTCGTGAGGAGAGCAGCCAACCCTAAACGATGGACGAGTCAAAGTTTGAGTTGCCCTACTCCTGAAATAAGTTGAGCGTATATTGGCCACGGGATATCCCTTAGACCAATACGAGCCAACGACTCAACATAATTATTTCAGAGTGCTGTTGGTTCTTTAAGTGAAATCCTTAAATCAGGCACGTGACATGAGAGGTATGTGACATTCAGGATACAGTTGTCATTATTATTGATTTTAATTATTATATTCTTAAAGAAGGCGTATGCGCTTTGAGCCACCCTCCCCGAAATAACTAAAGGATCTGACCTCCACCCACTGCCTCCTTACAAACAACATAAGACACTCTACCCCCAACGTTCTACATGTGTCCGGTCCCTGCATTGACTGTATACGTTCCGTACACGTAGTCACCAGTACAATGTTGTGTGTAGAGAAGAAAGATATGCACACAAATTTAAAAAAAGACATTAATTCATGCATTTCGATAGACATTTTGGTTAACACTACAGACTAAATCCGTGTCATCAAAGAGTGTTCATCCGTTATCATGTATTGGACAACAATGAATGCATTATTTCTCAAGTAAGACACTCTCTGTGTTACCTAGGTAACAGTCAAATATTCATGTACCCCTACGCTACAAATCGCTGTAAGCCAAATAAACATAGTATCCTGGATATGTTCAGGTGAGTGAGTGAATGAGTTATCTTAAACACCGCTAGGACCGCACAAAGTACAACCATTTAGATCATATCTGAATCATAGAGTGGTCAACCAATACCTCTCTCCTAGAGAACGCAGCATACATCGTTTCCTAAGTGACATACATTTACTTTACTAATTACAAATAGTAGGCACATGTGTGTGTACCTGCCAGAAATTACGTCAAACACTTAATATTGTAACGCACACATTTAATTGCCAGACAGGTTTGCTCGACTGTGGCAGTGAATATGTTTTGCGATGATGTCTATCAATCTGCAGTATGCGTAGCTTAAACACAATGTTTTACTTGAATTCC